>OY755239.1:86362558-86687507 GCA_963576725.1 Azorinus chamasolen | reverse complement strand
TAGTTGTTCACAGTTATAGTTTATTGTTTAATTGTTGGCCCCAAAGCTGAGGTATTGTTGATCACCATAACATAGGTTTTTGTATATAATTTCATGTTTTCATAGTGTTCGTCTCAGGCAAAGTAGCCTCAGAACACCATATATTCATCACCGGCTAGCATAGCCCAGCCACATCAATTTTATAGTTTCAAGCCCTGTGCTGTGTTTGGCTCAAGACATTGTCACCTCACGGAACGCCCGAAATATTTAAAAAGGTCTGAAGCTGGGTCTTGTCATTGGGGCATCACCCAGCATCCTGACAATTTGGGGGCTCGTCCGGGATAGTTCTCAGAAGGTTTTTATAGCTAAAGCTACATAGGGTTGAAGCATTAGTTTGGTGATCATGGACATAGATAAATGGATATCGGCTGGTGTGCGTTTAGGGTTGACTGGGCAAGACCTCAGGGACTATGCTGAGAAGAAAGAGAAAGAATATTTAGATAGGGAAGAGCGTATGTCGAGACGAGAAGATGAGCGACAGAAACGTGAAGATGAGCGGCAGAAGCGTGAGCATGATCAGTATGAGAGAAAAGCCCATATGAAGCGTGAAGAACAGGAGCGTGAGATCGCGCTGGTCAAGTTAAGGGCTGAGACAGGCATGAGAGGGCCTACCTCAGAAACAAGCAGTAAGGCTCCCAGACCAAAATTGCCGAAGTTTGATGAGCAGAAAGATGATATGGACTCATATATAGAACGGTTCGAGCGCTTTGCTCAGAGTCAGGGCTGGGAAGAGAAGACATGGGCAGTTAGTTTGAGCTCGCTTTTGACAGGCAAGGGTCTTGAGGTATATACCAGCATGCCTCCAGAACATGCTCATGATTACAAGGCTCTGAAAAAGGCTGTGCTCAGACGATATCAGCTGACAGAAGAAGGTTTCAGGCAGAAGTTTAGAGAAAGTCGACCCGAGCATGGGGAGACTGTTTTTCAGTTTATGGCTAGGTTGATAAGATACTTTAGTAGATGGACAGAGATGGCTGAGGTTGAGAAATCGTATGAAGGTTTGATGGAGAGCAGTTTATACAAACCTGTTCGCCCGAACTTGCTTTATTCTTGAAAGAGAGAGTCCCGAAGTCGGTTGATGATGTGACGAAGCTAGCTGAGCAATACATAGAGGCTCATGGTGGCTCCATATGCTCGAGCAAGCATGCCAAGCTCAACTCATCATCAAACAGGCAACATCAGAGGCTTAATACTAACCTCAGACCTAGCCCAGCACCGCGGTCTGAACCTCAGAAAAAGGTTTGTTTCATATGCAGAAAAGAGGGACATTTCGCCAGAGACTGTCGCCAGAATGGCCCGAAGAAAATAAGTGCTGGAGCAATGTGTTATGAAGACTCTGGACAGCAGCAGCATGGTGCTCAGACATACAACAAAGAGTTCAAGCATAGGCGTTATCAGAGTCAACACCAGTCTCCAGACAAGCAGAAAATATCTGCTCTGTGTATGTCGGTCTCCTGCAACCAGAGCCACATACAAGAATGTATCAGAGATGAAGAGCTATGCTTAGCTAATGGAGAGTCTGTGCCGATCATAGCAGGTGGCTGTACCGTTGAATCGCTTGAAGGCGAGAGAAATTTGAATTTGCAACCAGGGTTAGTTGATGGTCGAGCAGTCAAGGTTTTGAGAGATACTGGCTGTGAGTTGGCGGCCATACGAAAGAACCTGGTGCGAGACGACCAGATGCTGGACAAGAGATATATTATGATAACTATCGATGGCGGGGCCAAGATAGTACCAGCAGCATTGGTTCAGGTTGATACACCATATTACACTGGCAATGTTGAAGCCATGGTGTTGAGCTCACTCATATGTGATCTGGTGTTGGGAAATATACCTGGAGTTTCAAACACCCCAAACCAGGAATGGTTCGAAACCATGGGTCATGAAGCACAGAACCCCGAAGCTAGAGTTTCGGGAGCTGTCATGACACGAGCTCAGACCAAGAAGGAAGAGAGACCTCTCAGGGCATTAAGTGTTCCAAACTCTCCTGGGGATGAGGTTACTATTGATGAGCTCAGGAAGGCTCAGACTGAAGACACATCTTTGCAAAAGGTGTGGTCTTATGCCCGAGACAAGAGTACGCTGACCACAAGGGGTGGAAACAGTTATAGATATGAGGTACAGAAGGATGTTCTGTATAGGTTGTTCACAGAGAGCAAGGGCTCTGGTTCAACTGAAGTCAAACAAGTAGTTGTACCAGCAAAGCATAGAAGACGTGTGATGAGCCTGGCACACGAATCAATTGTTGGTGGACACCTCTCAACCAAGAAGACGGTTGATAGGATTACAACAAGCTTTCACTGGCCTGGGGTAACCAGTGATGTGACAAGGTTTTGTCGCTCATGCGATATTTGTCAGAAGACAGTACCAAAGGGAAGAGTCTCAAAGGTACCTATGGGAGAGATGCCAATTATGGATACACCATTTCATCGGGTTGCCGTTGATCTTATTGGTCCCATAACGCCTGTATCTGAGAAAGGGAACAGATACATACTCACTGTAGTTGATTATGCTACAAAGTACCCCGAGGCTGTGGCCTTGCCAAAGATCGAGACAGAGCGGGTGGCTGAAGCACTGCTCGATGTATTTTCAAGAGTTGGGTTCCCATCTGAGATACTCAGTGACAAAGGAAGTCAGTTCACCTCAGACTTGATGAGGGAGGTTTGTCGACTGATATCTCTGAAACAACTCTTTACTACACCATACAACCCCAAGTGTAATGGGTGGTGTGAGCGGATGAATGGCATTTTGAAGAGCATGCTCAAGAAGATGTGCCAGGAGCGACCCAAAGATTGGGACAGATATCTCTCTGCTGTGTTGTTCGCCTACAGAGAGGTCCCACAAGCTTCAACGGGTTTCTCGCCGTTTGAGCTCATGTATGGTCGCACTGTTCGAGGTCCCATGCAAGTGCTGAAGGAACTCTGGACTGAGAGAGAAACGCCAGAAGTCATGACCACATATCAATATGTGCTTGACCTGAGACACAGACTCGAGGACACTTGCAAGATAGCTCGTGAAAGTTTGAACGATGCCCAGTGTATGTACAAGCACCACTATGACAAGTCAGCTAGAAACAGAAAGCTTGTGAAAGGAGATAAAGTTCTGCTGTTGTTGCCTACCTCGCACAACAAACTGACTCTGCAGTGGAAGGGGCCGTTCGAAGTCATTGAGGCAGTTAACAGGATGGACTACAAGGTCCAGGTTGGTGACAGGGTTGGCACATACCACATCAACCTTTTGAAGAAGTATGAAGAGAGGGAGCTCGAGGATGTTGTTTCATGCATGGCGATCATAGAGGCTGAACACAGTGAAGATGATGGGGTGGTGGATGACGAAAGCTTGATAGAGTTGGCAGGCTTGACTAGCTCCGAGACATACAAAAATGTCATGGTGTCTGAAAACTTGACACGTGAGCAACGGCACGATGTGCTCAGGTTGCTTGAAGAATTCCAGAACATTTTCACAGAGAAGCCTGGAACAACTGAGCTGGAGGAGCATAAGATAGAGCTCACCAGCAAGACACCGGTTAGGGTTCGACCATACCCCATACCATATGCGAAGAGAAAAGAAGTTTCTGATGAGGTTCAGAACATGCTTGGTGCTGGAGTGATAGAGCCAGCACAATCAGATTACAACTCACCAATTGTGTTGGTGAAAAAGAAGGATGGAACAAATAGGTTCTGCATCGATTTCAGAAGGCTCAACATGGTGACAAAGTTTGACACGGAACCTATGGGTAACCCTGAGGACATCATGTCAAGCTTGAAGGAAGATAAATTCTTCACTAAGATTGACTTGAGCAAGGGTTACTGGCAGATACCTGTTGAAGATAAGTCAAAGCATCTGACGGCTTTCACGACTCCAGATGGAAGTTACCAGTTTAAGAAGATGCCTTTTGGCATGGTAAACTCGGGAAGCACGTTCAACAGGATGATGCGCAAACTGCTGCATGGTTGCAGTGATGCCGACAACTATGTCGATGATATCATGGGCCATACCCAGTCCTGGGGGCCACATCTCAGAATGTTGAGAGAAGTCTTTACAAGGGTGCGAGACGCCGGCTTGACCATAAGACCATCCAAATGCATGATTGGATATGAAAACATTTCATTCACAGGACATGTAGTTGGCAAAGGTATGTTGCAGATGGAGCAAGAGAAGCTTCATAAGATCAAGAATGCAGATAGACCCAAGACCAAAAGGCAAGTACGAGCATTCTTAGGTTTGGCGGGATACTACAGGAAGTTTATCCCAGCATTCGCCGACGTTGCGTCTCCCCTCACAGACCTGACGAAGAAAGGAAAGCCGAACACAGTTGTTTGGATGGATGAACATGAGCAGGCGTTCAATACGCTCAAGGACATGTTAACTCGCTCACCCATCCTCAGGCTACCAGACTTCAAGAGGCCATTTGTTTTACAAACAGATGCCTCAGACAGTGGAGTTGGAGCAGCCTTGATGCAAGAGTTTGAAGATGGCTTATTCCCCATAGCATATGCTAGCAAAAAGCTGCTACAGAGGGAGAAGAACTACTCCGTCATAGAACGTGAGTGCCTAGCCATCATTTTCGGCATTAGAAAATTTCAGAAGTACCTGTATGGTGCGGAGTTCATACTTCAGACAGATCATGCACCATTGTCATACATACAGAAGTGCAAGATAGAGAGTGGTAGGATCATGAGATGGGCTCTGTTCCTACAAAATTATCAATTCAAGGTTCAAGTAATCAAGGGCTCAGACAATGTATGTGCTGACTACCTGAGCCGTCAATAGAGTAACAGATTTTCTTGTATTAGTTGAAAACAGTAGAGCGTTTTCTTGAGAAGGGGGCTGTTGTCAAGAAAACCTGTAGTATATCGCTAGGTAAGCGATTTGAGTTAACTGTAGTTTTGTATATACAGGATTATCTCCCTTTTTTTAATTGTTAGTTAGATTTCATTGATTTGTTGTTTATAAAAGTAAGTTCACTTTTAAACTTCATTTTGTTTGTTTTATACCTTATAAAAATTAGTACTGTGTATATATTCAAATGAGTGAGGCGGTTGGTCAATCGAAATAATTAATATGAATAAAATGTTTATATGCTAGTTTTCTGAAGTACCTCAAACTAATGGAAGCTGCATATAAATGCTGAGACTGGCGCAAGCTTATTCAACGATCACTGCTGGTTATTTTGTGATCAGGGCACTGAATATTCATAGAACTTTCAGTGAGGGCTTTATATACATGTGTATAGAAGCTATATCGTTGGTTTTTGACTGATAGAGTATTGCACTCATTAAGGTTAAAGACTGGCGAATATATTGTCTGCTTGGGCTACGTAATTGTGCAGTTACCTGTTCTTTGAATGGGCTAAGTAACTGTCCTCTGAGTTCTCTCTTTGGGCATGAAAATTGCACGTTTAGACAGTCCAACCAGCCTTCAATAATATTATACTGCTATTTCATAGCGGTCTCAGATTAGCTGAGGCATTGAGATAGTGTTGCTCAGACTGATATAGCCTGGGGTTATATTCGGTTTGAAGCAGGTTTGCTGAAGACCGTGCTCAGGGTTCGGAGCGTTGCTAAACCGTCTGCCTGAGGCCGTTTTTGAGGCTGTATTTTTGAAGCGTCTTTTTGAGGCTGTCTTTTTGAAGCCGTCTTTTTGAGGATATACTTTTGAAGCCGTCTTGTTGAAGTCGTCTTTTTGAGGCAGTGTTTTCGAGCCGGGCTCGGAACATACTGCAGGCAGGCTTCAAAGCGTTAGTTTTATAAGCTTCTTGAAGCAGGTTTCATACACTGCTCAAGATACGTTTCAGAGCGTAGGGTTACATATATGCTTTGAGACATAGGGTCTGATACGTAGGTTTGAAGTCACAGTAGTGTTGAGATAGCTTCAAACCACAGGTTTCAACAGGGTTTGATGCTTAGGGTCTCAACTCGTATAGTCTAGGGTTATATAGCTTACATTTATACAGTTTCATGACATAGCTTGAAGATTTTGTTCCAAGCACCATTTTGAAGTTGAGGCATCGACCAGCCGTCTCGCTGGCTTGGGGCTGTAGTAGTTGTTCACAGTTATAGTTTATTGTTTAATTGTTGGCCCCAAAGCTGAGGTATTGTTGATCACCATAACATAGGTTTTTGTATATAATTTCATGTTTTCATAGTGTTCGTCTCGGGCAAAGTAGCCTCAGAACACCATATATTCATCACCGGCTAGCATAGCCCAGCCACATCAATTTTATAGTTTCAAGCCCTGTGCTGTGTTTGGCTCAAGACATTGTCACCTCACGGAACGCCCGAAATATTTAAAAAGGTCTGAAGCTGGGTCTTGTCATTGGGGCATCACCCAGCATCCTGACAGGAGCTTTCTGCATAATTTTCGTCCTGCATTACGCAACCACCTGCTTATGAAGACAACCATTTTTATTGTGTCACCTGCCGAGAGGCAGTGTGTCACTTAGGGATCATTTTTCCGTCGTCTGTCCGTCCGTCCGTCCGTCCGTCCGTCCGTCTGTCGGTCCGTCCGTCCGTACGTCCGTCCGTCTGTCTGTCTGTCACATTTTCTTTTTTGGACTGTCATTTCTAAACTAATCATTATAGAGATTTCAAATTTCACACGTGTCTTCCTCTCATTGAGGACCATTGACGTAGCTAAGCTCCATCACTCTGCATGCAATACTTTTTGAGTTATTCCCCTTTGTTCTGATTTTCGCACTCCAGCATATTAACGGTTTTTGTGTCAGCTGCGAGCAGGTGACACATGTGTTCCTCCGAACACTCTTGATCATTAAGCGGTCGCATTAGAGGAGTTTTGCTGTATGATGCAAGTGAATTTGTATTAAATTTGTAAATAGCTTGGAACCAGATGAGACGCAGTGTAACTTTTTAGTCGAGTCTGAGTTCGTTCTCAAGTTTTTGATTGGTCAGATTTGAGCCTTTCGCTCAAATCTGACCAATCAAAAGCTTGAGAATAACCCAGACTCAACTAAAAAGTTGTATAAGCATGGACCCTGACAGTCCGATACTCTGGGTACAATGTATGTTTTTGAATGAAATGCATTGACTCAAATGAGAAAACTAAAGCAGGAGATATTTTCTACCCAGAAACGTTGCTCAACAGGTTAAAGAATATCCCTTTCATTCAAAATAGACGACTTTGGCGGACAGAGTATACCCAGATCAGATAGCTCCTGCAGGGTCAGCTCCGTTTGCTAGGTTAATGGTGTGGGCGCGCCATATAGTGCCGTGTGCAAAAGTTGTCTTCTGGTACAATTTTCATTTGTTACTCGGCGTCTCATCTGGACCCAAACTGTTTGCATATGTAATCACAGATGCGAGATTTAAGTGAATGTGGTGAAAATTCCCTGATTATATACGTGTATTTGAAATGAAACAAAAGGAAACTTTTTTCACCATTGCAGCAGACGACATTTTTGCACACGACAATTACTTACCGTGCAAGGAGTTAGCAATGCACGATGTGCTTGAGCATGTTACAGTTGAAATCAATTGCTTTCAATGACAATACTTTATTCTTGGAAGTCGATATGCTTTAATATCTATTAACCCTTACCACGCTGTAAAAAACGATGTCTGCCCGAATTCCTATTTCCTATTCGACCAAGCCTCTGAGAAACTAAACTATCGACCGTACGTTTAACAATCCGATTCTGATTAGACGCCGAGTTACTCGGCGTCTCATGTGGATCCAAGATGTTTGTGAATCCGAGTGAAGTCGCATTATAACGGTATAACGGATAGCATAGAAACAGTGGCATCAAGAATTAAACGAGAACATCATTTATTGTAGTTATACTGTTAGTTCTTATCGAATGCAGCTTGTAGCAGTATCCCATGATTACAAACAATGCAATACAGTAAAACTCTCTAAAGAAGATAGATTCTTTTAGGCAGGTGGCTGCTTAATGCAGGAAGAGAGTCATGCAGAAAGCTCCTAGAGGAGCTTTCTGCATGACATTCACCCTGTATTAAGTTGCCCCTGTCTCCAAGGCGGATATTTATACCAAATATACCGGCCGGTTTAGAGGCGTTTACTGTATAAGAATACATTATGATGTAGCGCAGAAGACACCCCCGTCTGTGAAATACAATTTAGTCTCACTAATGACGTCACATAATTCATCAACATAGGAGCATGCAAAAACAGATGGTTGCTTAACGCAGGTTTAAAGTAAAGCAGAAACATGATATAGGAGCTTCCTGCACAACTTTTTCCCTGCATTAAGCTGCCATCTGTTTCAAAAATCCAGAATTATGCTTATTTTGAGTGGTCGTATTAGCGAGACTTTTAATTGGTTGATACAGAAAACCCAATCTAAATGAATAAACAATGATGTCTTTAAAAGCAGGTGGTTGATTAACCTTTCTCCATGGATATTAGTGTAAAAAACTACTGATCTTGGTCTACTCTGTTTGCAAAAGTTGCCAAAAAGTCGTTATGAGGGAAATGGTTCATGCAGAATTAAAGTACATGATTTCGAAAAAAATATTAATTACTTTATACTTATGACCCAGTTCCCCGGTAAGCCGAAATAAGGAGCTTAGGTTAGCTTAACAGGAATCCCCGGCGCTAGCTGAAGCAGGGCAGCAATGCAAGCAAGTTACCCGAGGTACCAATATTTGCCCTGTTTGACAACAGTGTTCCCTCGGCATTGGCAACTGGCCAAGAAAACATTGCTGACACAACGCCCGCACGCCCAACAGCAAGGGCATTCTCAATAAATCCATAGAAGATGTTGGATGATTTTTAACTCCATATGTAGAACATTATGTATATTTCAAAGATGTTCGAAAGTCATAAGAGAGTGAAAGAATCACACATCGTGGTTAACCCATTCCCTTATAATTGACGGCTTTTGACGACTCTGTAATAGTCACTTTGTGAAACCATTGTGATAAATAGAGCATTTGCACCAATAGGAGCAAATGCTCTATTTATCACAATGGTTTCCAACTACAAAATTCTAAAAAATCCATTTCCTTTGTTAATGCTCCTTTTCGGTAGATTTATTCAAAGAGGTTGAATCTAAAATAGCCTATGAGGGAATGGGTTAATGCGGGAGTCACCATAGTTCATAATTATTAGCTACGTTTTCTAAATTGTTCTAGTAAAATATGTTGAGGAAATGCGTTTTCAGACATCTTTTGAAAGATGCCAGTAAGATTGCGTCTCTGAGGTATGATGGTAGAGCATTCCAAGGTGTTTGAGCTGCACGCACGAAACTTCTATCCCCGTTTTTAGCTCCACTTTTTCAAAAAGTGGAGCTATTGTCATGACCCTCTCGTCGGCGTCGGCGTCGGCGTCGGCGTTGGTTAACCTTTTTGTTAAGGTCCTTTTCTCAGAAACCATCAAAGGTATTTGGATCATATTTGGAATGTATGTTTACTATCACACGGGGAACCCATTTCACAAGGGTAGGTAACCCTAAAATTAATTTTGCCATAGTTATGCCCCTTTTTCGACTTAGGATTTTAATTGTTGGTTAAGTTTTATGTTCAGGTCCATGTCTCAGAAACTGTCCTAGATATTTGGTTCAAATTTGGTATGCATGTTAACTATTACAAGGGGGACCAATTCAACAAGGGCAGGTAACGCTAAAATTAATTTTGCTATAGTTATCTGCCCTTTCTGACTTAGACTTCCACTACACTATCCAGCACTAAAGAAAGTGGAGCGCGCTGTCTGCGGACAGCTCTTGTTAACCATACGACTTCTTGGTCAAGCAACGACACTGAACTATTTACCGACCTTAACTCTCTGCAAGGCAGCATGTCGACAATGTACCCGAGGGTCCATTTTGCATAACTTTGTACGTAAGTGTAAGAATTTTGAATTATATTCGATGTTGAATCGGAAGCCAGAGAAGTTCCTTCAAAATCTGCGTGATATGATTATATCGAGGGTGTTATGATGCGGGCTGTAGTATTTTTCACATTTTGAAGTTTTCGTATTGTGTTTTTTTTTAAATCCATGCAGCAATGAGTTACAGTAATCAAGTTTTGATGTAACCAGGGAGTTCACCAAAAACTTTGGTAGCATCAGATGAGAGGTACTGTCTTATATGGCATATTTGCCGGAGCTGTGTGTAACTAGACAAACACACGGAATTGATGTGTGATGTCATATCCATTTTAAACCAATTTAATTTAGTATTAACCCTTCTCTTGCTGAATTTTAAAATATATTTCTCCTTCTTAATTTACCCATGCCCTGTTGTATAATTACATATATCTTCACTGTGTACAAGTATTTCGCTGTGCAATCACTGCTGTGGAGTGCACTGGTTGCACAATCAACTTGTAAATAGCACAGACCCTGATGAGACAGCTCCTGCAGGAGCTGTCTCATCTGGGTCTTCACTACTTACAGGTAGGTATATTGACGTGAATAGCAAGCGAAGGGTTAAGTATTTAATATATTAGATCAGATTCTACAGTTTCTGCCATGGTAAACCCTTCCCTTGTGCACGATGCCATTACAAAATGCAACACATTAATATTCATACATTTATTATTTTTCATATGAATATTTATGGAAGAAATACAGTCAAACCACGATTATTCGAAATTTTAGTATAGAAGAACTTAGACCGTTTAAGACCAGGTGGCTGCTGAATGCATGGTGAAAGTCATGCAGAAAGCTCCTAGAGCAGCTTTCTGCAAGGCTTTCACCGTGCATTAAGCTGCCATCTGTCTTAAAGATTGATAATGATACATATTTTAGTGTTCGGATAATCAAGATTTCACTGTAGTTAAACAATTTCGCTGTCCGTGTTTAGTTTTTATCAGTATCCGCTATGTGGTTGCTGCACTGTATTTGTAAGGTAAACACTTTACAATATAACAGGCAGCAGGTGGCGCAAGCGAATTTTAACACCAGGCAAATCAGGTGAGAGGTACTGTCTTATATGGCATATTTGCCGGAGCTGTGCGTAACTAGATCTACATAAGGATTTTACATGCGGTGTCATATCAATTGTGAACCAATTTAATTTTAAAACATTCCCTTGTGCATGATGCCATTACAAAATGCAACACATTAATATTCATACATTTATTATTTCTCACATGGATATCTATGGGAGAAATACTGTAGTTAAACACTGTTGTTATTATACAAGTTCGTGTATAGTTTTTATAAGTATATAGGGTTGCTGCACTGTATTTGTAGAGAAAAACACTTTTCACAATATAACAGGCAGCAGATGGCGCATGCGAATTTTAACACCAGGCAAATGCTTTTCTCGATGAAAGAGAGAGTAGAGCTTGAGCTGGGTTGCCCTGCGGAATTGCCGAATCGATCGATTCCATTTTCTCCCGACTTTATCCCGTTGTAATGTTGTGGCGGGGGTGTAATTCCCAGATTTATATCTGAGCCAAGGCAGATATTCCATCTCATAGAATAAAGTAATGGTTTAACGAAGTTAATAACATTTGTCACATTTAATGATGTGCCAGGTTGCATTACATCATAGCAGCCTGACAGCACAGGATTCCAACAGCAAGCAGCAAACCTATATACGTTCTTGGAAAAAATGCCTAGCTAGCACATTGAGAACTTGCCTGATTAACCTTTTCAGAAAAGAAGACACTGAAAGAATAGTGTGGAATAGCAATTATTAGAGTTTATGCGGAAATAATCATAGGGTTTAGTGTAGCTAAATATGATCTAATTAATTTGACCAGTACTTAAAGAATATACCCAAACTACCACTAGTACTTGGATACCTAATCCCCCCTCTTCATGTGTTTATAAAGCTGAATTAGACAATTTGACGTAATTTCTAAATTATAAATCAGAATGACAAGCAGCAAATAGTGTAGATCATGATCAAACTGGTCTTTCAAGAGTAGATCTGCACTATTTTCCTACATTCACTGCCAATGTCGCAAACATGCACCACGACAAATAGTGCAGTTCCAGATCACACGCCGCCATTTCAAGGCGGCGTCTGATCAGGGACTTTACGTTTTGTCTCAATCTCTAGTTCTAGATCTGTGATTTATTCCTTTGAATTCTGTATTCATTTACCTCATTTCCTAATTTTACCGAATGATTTAACAAAATTGGGTTGCAGACGACAATTAGAAAGATGGCACCGAAAGCGTTAAGGTAACTGTAATAAGCTATTTTAAGCTATTTGTGCCAAATGAGAACATTAAAGCCAACTTGTCCTTGTGTGCAACGCCCAGAGTGCGCCCAGATTGAACCCTTTACTCCATAGATACGCTTTCAAAAACGCATTAACCCTTTCGCTGCCAATGCCGGATCTGTGATTACCTATGCAAACAGTTTGTATCCAGATGAGACGCCGAGTAACTCGGCGTCTCATCAGGATCCAAACTGTTTGTTACTGTTACTATGTTTTTTTAAATAAAAATGAAGAAAATAAAAAAAAATGAAAATTTGTAGCAGACGACAAAGTTAGCAGACGACAGAGTTTGGCAGCGAAAGGGTTAAGAATAAATAACAGTTTGGATCCTGATGAGACACCGAGTCACGTGTCGTCTAATAAGGATTTAAGCGGTTTGTTACTCTGTTGTTGTTGTTTTTTAAATGAAAACTGACAATGAATAGACTGAAGCCCCTGAAGACTGAAGAAATCATCGCCGAATAACAAGCAGGATTCAGAGCTGGGCGCAGCCCTGCAGAATACATGTAGATATCTAACCTCAAAATTCTGTGTGAGAAGTACCTGCGACACCAGCAAGATCTTCATTGTACTTTTCATAGACTTCAAGAAGACTTTCGACAGTGGGCATCCATTAAAAGTACAACAACAGTGAAAATCTAGTCAGGACAATTCAACAGCTGTATGACAAAGCTTGCAGTGCAGTCAAACAAGGATGCTTTGTGTCACAATCCTCTTCAACATCTTGGTGCAAATCATGTCTGTGACTATGGGTGAATTTGAGGGAAATGTCAATATTGGAGTCAGAAACTTCACAAACCTGCGCTTTGCAGATGCCATTGAAGGAATTGCAGGAATTTCGCAGGAGCTCAGGGACTTAGTACAATGTCTGACCCAAGTATCCACCAAGTTTGGGCTGAGAAGATCAAACTCGTGTGGAACACCATAGAAAACCGTAGAGATGATATAGAGATCAATGGACAAAAACGACATCAGATTTCGAGTACCTATCATGACAGACGAAGGCTCTAAACCTGAAATGTTTAGCTAGAATTAAAAATAACAGTAGCTGCTCTTGCAAAATTGAGGCCAATGTGGATGGTAGGAACACTTTAATCCACACCAAGATGAGATTTATGAGCTCTCTTGTCGTTTCAATTTGCATATATGCTTGTGAGACATGGACACTGACATCGGAACTGGAGAGAAGAATCCAATCCTAAGAGATGAGACGCTACAGCAGAATGATCTTAAACGTCTCTCGCAATGATCATATCACCAGTGAAGAGGTCTACAGACGGGTTTGGGCACTGATTAGGGCACTGATTATAGTTAAGAAAAAGAAGTTGAGATGGCATAGCCATGTCTCCCGCTCAACAGGCCTCGCCAAGACAATCCCCCAGGAAACAGTTAATGGAACAAGCAGGCGAGGAAGGCAACGGAAGAGATAGGAAGATAACATTAAACAGTGTATATGTTTGAGTTTTGCAACATCTCAGAGAACAGTGGAAGACAGGACAACGTGGAAAAAGGTTGTCACGAGGTCAGCAACGACCGACGAGGTTACGGGACAAATGAAGTAAAAGAAGTGAAAAATAGTCGGAAATCTCGAAATTGCATTAACAAAGGACCCTGATTCATATACAGTAAAACCTCTCTATAACGACCACTAAATTACATCAAGTATTTTGTATTAAAGGCAGATGGATGCATAAAGCAAGGTGAAAGTAAAACAGAACGCTCCTATAGGAGCGTTCTGTTTTACTTTCACCTTGCTTTAAGCAACCACCTGCCCAAAATACCAACTAATTAACACAATTTAGTGGTCGTTATAGAGAGGTTCTACTGTATGTAGACAATGTTGACCGCTTCTACTCAGTACTGTTAATCCTTACCCCCGTTGTAAAAAACAATAACAGCTCAAATTTGCATAGGAACTACTTCCGATTCAACCAAGCTTTCGAAAAAAAACCTGTTAACCCTTTCCCTGTTGTATGATTATTTCACTTTTCAATACCTATCAATATTCATAGGCAAAATAGTTATAATGAACTACGGAGGGTTGGATATTGTAGCCATTTAAGAAAGGAAAGAAACATATTTATCAACTTCCATTAGCAAACAGAGCAGACCCTGATCAGACGGCTCCTCTAGGATCCAGATGAGACGCCGAGTAAATTGGCCAAAACTGTTTGCAAATGCCGATTGCAGATTAGGGTCCACTCCAAGCCTAACAGACAGTGTGGTTTATCCGTTGTAATATATAGCTGATTATAGACAAATTGTCTTGAGACCTTATAATACAGCAAAACTTCTCTAAACTGGACGTTCAAATTAGTATTAATATCGGTCTGCAGACAGGTGACAGCTTAATGGAGGTGAAAGTCATGCAGAAAGCTCCTCTAGGGGCTTTCTGCATGACTTTCACCCTGCATTAAGAAGCCATCTGTCTGAAAGTATCTAAACTCTTATTTTCTATAGTTTCGGTTTAGAGGGTTATACTATACATAGCTGCATAAAGACATATTGTCTTGAGGCCTGGCTTACAAAGATATTTTAAAAGACCCTAGAGACATTCTTCTTACTTCTATCAGTCTAACCAACTCTCGAACCTGTCGTACAAAATGTGTTTGACACATAGTTGGCGGAACGATAATAAAAGAGTTTTAGTTATTTTATTCATGACTTCATTTGCTCTGAATCGTTTGTTGTTGCATACTTTCACGCCTTTGCAAACGGGGTAGACCCAGATCCTGTTGGAGCTGTCTGATTGCAATCGATTTCAGTGGCTTATATCACCAACTATTTTGTTTGCTGTGTCCCTCAGCATAAAACAATTGATGGGTTCCAAAATAAAATCTAAATAACGGGTTAACCTCGCAACACCTTCCAACAATTAACCATGGGTTCGGTAATTCCAATCTGACAATTGTCTCCATCCAACTCTCTGCGCCAAATGTAAATTGTACCTTCGGTCAACGCTGGAACTCACCCATCCGGTTAGTGCAGCTATTATATAACTTACCACTGAACTTCAGATTCATTTTAACGCACTACCTCATAGGCTATTTTAGATCCAACCACTTTGAATAAATCTACCGAAAAGGAGCATTAACTAGAGAAAAGGAAAATTTTAGAATTTGCAGTTTGAAACCATTGTGATAAATAGAGCATTTGCTCCTATAGGAGCAAATGCTCTATTTATCACAATGGTTTCAACAGGTGACTTTTGCAGAGGCGTCAAAGGGCGTCAATATGATGGAATGGGTTAATTTAAATAATAATTCATTTCACATGTTTTCTAATATTAAGCTCTAAATATAAATCATCTAGATTGTGCACTGCGTTGTGCCTCGTAACACTTTCCATCATACACATGACTTTGATCAGACGGCTCCTGTAGGAGCTGTCTGATCATCATCAGGGTCTGCTCTGTTGCTTATGACATGTTTTAGATTTGATTCAACAGTTTCTACCAATACAAGATCTTCATCAGTACATATGTCATTATAAATTTTCAGCTAATAAGTTTTTATAATGTAATAAATTTCTAGCTGGATATTCAACAAGGACACAGTTAAGAAACAATAGGTGGCCATGCTAATGGCTTCACTTCCAAAAATGCATAACTATATCTAACTGTTGTTTTCTTTCCTCGGTAATTATTTAACCATATACTCCATAAATACACCGTTTTACGCCTTTGCAAACAGAGAAGACCCAAATCAGACGGCTCCTGTTGGAGCTCTGTTTGCTTATGATGTAATATAGACATGATAATATGCAGCTTCTGTTATTGCCAAACAATCATGCGTCTATGTGCTTTTATAACAATTAGAAATTAATATTCATGACGCAAAAAAAGGAAAGAGTTAACCCTTTCGCTGCCAATGCCGGATCTGTGATAACCTATGCAAATAGTTTGGATCCAGATGAGACGCCGAGTAACTCGGCGTCTCATCAGGATCCAAACTGTTTGTTACTGTTACTATGTTTTTGAAACAAAAATGAAGAAAATCAAAAGACTGAAATTTTGTAGCAGACGACAAAATTAGCAGGCGACAGAGTTTGGCAGCGAAAGGGTTAAAGCAGCCGTATGTGACAAAAGAAATGCCTTCTCAAACTTACGATCAAGTCCATATATTGCTTTCGGTTGTTTTTAAACTTCGGATCAGTTCAGTTCATTGTGTTGCCTCACGGCTTTTTTGGTAGTTGTGTTATTTATAACTTTTTGGTGACTATTTCTCGATACGAACTAGATCTGGTATGGGCGACTGACCAAATTGTTTTCAGGCAAAATACGCAAAAATTAGTGACATTGACCAACGTCATAAATGGCGTAAACAATGTCGTTGACCATAAAGTGTCCAGTGACTAGCCACAAGGGACTCAGGTACCCAACAGAACGAACCGTAAATGTCATTCAATAAATCTAGCATGAACTCTATTAACCCTTTCGCTGCCAAACTATGTCGTCTGCTAACTTTGTCGTCTGCTACAACTTTTCATTTTTATGAGTTCCTTCATTTTTGTTTCAAAAACATAGTAACAGTAACAAACAGTTTGGATCCTGATGAGACGCCGAGTTACTCGGCGTCTCATCTGGATCCAAGCTGTTTGCATAGGTAATCACATGCCCGGCATTGGCAGCGAAAGGGTTAACATAGAGCAATATACATTCTTTTCCCTAGAGGACAAAATCGCAGTGTTAGTGTCTGATTTAGTGCTCATAAGTTCCAAGATACAGATGTTTCAAGGACCTTTTGGTTAGTTGTAGGCGGGTGTCATCGCTGTTGTTCTCGATACGTCATCTATCATCATCAGTTACTCTCAGGTCGAGTCATTTAGTCTACGCTTCGATCAGGTACATTGTCAGGTCGACTGCGGCATGTAGAAACAGTTGCGTTGTCTTTACTCTGTTGTTTCCAGTCCCGAGTGTGTGGAAATCCCAACCCTGCATGGGTTCGAGTCCCATTGGGGTCACTTAAATTTTCGTATATACATGTACATGTACTGCATTAATTGCTTATATATTACATAACTCTTTGCACCATGATTACATAATACGGTGTTTCATCGTGATCCAAATTGTTTGACACTTTGACAATTTTTTCAAAGAAATGAGAGATGTGGTTTTTTTAAGTTTTGAAGCAGACGGCAATTGTTGCAGACGAAAAATTACAAAGAGTTAAGAACACGAATTGGCTTAGTTTTGTCACAAACCTGCAAACCTTGTGTTTATACCACTTACACTGTCGTCTGCTAGACATTATAATGACCGTTATTATTATACCACACGTGACTTTCCTTTACAGTGCTCCCTCCCTATAACGGCCCTCTCAATAACGATTCCCTCCATACAACAACGCATGTCACTGTTTCCGAAACAAGGCTCCAGAAACAACTTTTTTCCATCGTATTTTCTTTGTGCCTCCACCAAACCCTATGTTATGAGCACTCTTTAGAATCGTCACTTTGTGACGATTCTAAAGAGTGGTCACAACATAGGGTTTGATTGAGGCATAACGGTTTTAGTTCTCGAAATACACCTTATCTGGGGATCTGCAAACAAGCTAATTATGTTTGATTTTCCCTCCCTATAACAACTCCCTCTGAACAACACATACAACCTTCGTATCCCAAAGGATGTCGTTGTAGAGAGGGAGCACTGTACAAATTTTCCTGCCAAGAAACAATTTTTATCACATAATCTGCCACGTGGGAGTGCCTAAACAGAATGCTGTAAATCGCGGAAATGCACTAGTGCATTTTTATGCAAACAGAGACCTATATTACGTTTCATATGTCTCTGATGCCAACCAATGAATTCGCCTGTACTACGCTGTAAACAGTCGTCAGGTATAGTCTGTTTCAATTTCTATGACACTTTTTAAGGGTTATGTGATAAAAAGAATCTAACATTTGTGTCCATTACAAATTGTTTTCATGAAACTCGTTTATGAAGCTCGTGTCATATTATTATAATAAACTCGTTTCATTAAAACAATTTGTAATGACCACTCATGTAAGATCCTCTGTCTAGTATTACCTAACGCCCTATATAACGTGTACAGTAAAACCCCTCTAATGCGACCACCAAAAAGGGGCATAATTCTGGGTGCCAGGGGCAGGTGGTAGCTTAATGCAGGACGAAAGTTATGCAGAAAGTTCCTAGAGGAGCTTATAAAGACAGCCATGTTTATTCATTAAGTGGTCGCATTAGAGTGGTTCTACTGTAAAATCGTTATTGTTGACTGTTTGTAATGTTGTTGTTTTTCTGACAACCCTTTTCAATATGAACACAGTTCATGGAGCGTGGAAATAGTTTTAACTGTTTCACTTTTTGGACGAATTGTTTCATGCGCGACACAGATGCGCATGAATATTCATGTGGGAACCGGCGCGTACAAATGCGAGGGGTATTCACAAGTTTTCTCGGTATTGTTTGCTCTTCAAATGCTTATTTTGAAGTTACAGTGCTCCCTCTCTACAACGACACCCTTTGGGATACGAAGATTGTATGTGTTGTTCAGAGGGAGTTGTTATAGGAAGGGAAAATCAAACATAATTAGCTTGTTTGCAGATCCCCAGATAAGGTGTATTTCGAGAACTAAAACCGTTATGCCTCAATCAAACCCTATGTTGTGACCACTCTTTAGAATCGTCACAGAGTGACGATTCACAAGAGTGGTCACAACATAGGGTTTGGTGGAGGCACAAAGAAAATACGATGGAAAAAAGTTGTTTCTGGAGCCTTGTTTCGGAAACAGTGACATGCGTTGTTGTATGGAGGGAATCGTTATTGAGAGGGCCGTTATAGAGAGGGAGCACTGTATTATTGGATGGAAAGTCATATTGTGACAATTTGTTTTCTTAGTCAGATTATTTCCTATCTAATAGAACGGATTTTGAGCCAGTATTCTTCAAGAAGTTAAAGTTTTGTTTACACTGGACAACCGAGGTCGGTCAGAATTTCAAACAAAATACAGATTGTGATTATGCAAGCACTCCGCTAACACAGATCGTTTTCCGCAGACGGTAGCTAGCTGTGAAAATGTTGAGTGAGATTCGGTGACATTTCGGAATAAGATTAAGCAAATTTGCTGAAAAATAGAGACTCGCTTATTACATAAATTTGATTTCCAATGAATTACACGTCATATAGAGTATTAGGTAATAATAGTATTGGGGAACAGTCAAAACTATTCTCCCTTGGTGTCAGGGAAGACATTTTGAACTGTTGCCTTCGGCCTCATGCCTCGGGCATTAGTTCAAAAGTCTACCATGACACCTCGGGGGAATAATTTTGACTGTTCCCCAAACACAAATTCTGAAATAACTGTATACTATTCCATGCAACATTATCTCGTGAGAGCAATACATTCAATACGTCTATTGTGAGGGCTTATTAAATGGTGTGCGTGACGTCATTCGACGCTTGCAATTTGATCACCGAACGACATTTTGACAGTTTGTTTGTTTTTTCTGTTAATTTGAGAAATGGCGCGTTTTATGACTACAGTAAAACCTGTCTATAACGACCACTAAATTACATAAATTATTTTATGTTTAAGGCAGGTGGCTGCTTAAAGCAAGATGAAAGTTAAACAGAACGCTCCTATGGGAGCGTTCTGTTTTACTTTCACCTTGCTTTAAGCAGCTACCTGCTCTAAATACCAACTAGTTAACACAATTTAGTGGTCGTACCTCAGTAGAGAGGTTTTACTGTATTTCGGGTGAAGAAATCCTTTTACTGATGAAATTCGGATGTGATACTAACGCCTCGGTGGACATTACTAACCTCGAGTTGACATTGCGTGATGTCGCCCTTCATGGGATGTGGTATTTATATACTATAGCATCATAAAACAATAAAATGTATAGGTTCCAACTAAACGAAAAACCCTAGAATTAACGAACTGTCAGTGTATCTGAATATAATACATGTTCATGTATTTTAACCCTTACTCCATAAATACGCCTGTCTATGTCTTTGCAAACAGAGTAGACCTAGATCAGGACAAAACTACATGTGTCCATGTGCTATTATACCAACGAATCTAATTAATATTCATTATGTCATTATTTCTTGAATATGCATTAAAAAAGGGTTAGCCCCTTTCCTGTTGAATACTCATGTAAGAAGCAATGACATCGTGCATTTCTATAAGGTGAATTGTATATACGTACAGTAAAACCTCTCTATAACGGCCACTAAATTATGTTAATTATTTGGTAGTTAGGGCAGGTGGCTGCTTAACCCATTCCCTCATATTGACGAATTTTGACGACTCTGTAAAAGTCACTTTGTGAAACCATTGTGATAAATAGAGCATTTGCTCCTATAGGAGCAAATGCGCTATTTATCACAATGGTTTCAAACTACAACATTCTAAACTTTTCCTTTTCTCTAGTTAATGCTCCTTTTCGGTAGATTTATTCCAAAAGTTTGTATCTAAAAATAGCATATGAGGTAATGGGTTAAAGCAAGGTGAAAGTAAATCAGAATGCTCCTATAGGCTATTTTTCTGTCAGTTATCTGTCTGATATTTGACTGGCTATTGTTCTGTTAGTTGCATGTCTGCCTGTGTTTATCTGTCAAAATGCTCATTATCCATGAGTCTTTAAAAAACTGCCCATGATACATCAACGCCATGGGAGTAAGAAATTTCTAGTACCGGTAAATAAAAAAAGTAATGCCAATATATTTTGCTAGGGTCTGATTTTAATGTTTCAAAGACTAGACCGATTCTCCTGAGGTTTTCGAGGTTTTGCTCCAGATAGAATATGGCATTAACAAAGAATTGTTTAAATGTGTTGGCGATAAAACATCCATATGCACTGATTTAAAGCAACGGTAAATCACCATTGGTAAATACAAAATGATAAAATGCTAAAATAGATATATCAGAAGCTAACAGTCAAGATTATTCTAAAACAACATCAAACTCATGCAATTTTACACCTTACTAGTACTATTTTCCAATGATTTCGTTGTACATAGACGTCTCCCGATCCCGTTTATAAACACAATGATTGCATTAAATGGATTAAAATCCCTGTAATGCGACCACAAAAAGGAGGTCTAATGTTGGATGGTGAGGCAGGTGGTAGCTTAATGTACGTCTTCGAAAGTTATACAGAAAGCTTCTACAGGAGTTTTCTGTATTAACATCGTCCTACTTTAAACAGCCTCCTGCTTTTAAAGATACCCATGTACAGTAAAACCTCTCTATAACGGCCACTAAATTACATCAAGTGTTTTGTGTAAAAGGCAGGTGGCTGCTTAAAGCAAGGTGAAAGTAAAACAGAACGCTCCTATAACTTTAACCTTACTTTAAGCATCCACCTGCCCTAAATACCAACTAATTAACACAATTTAATGGCCGTTATAGGGAGGTTTTACTGTATATTTATTGAATGGTCGATATAGAGTGGGCATACTGTACGTGTCTTGTATCAAACTCCATGACAGTAATGCTAACGCATCAGATTTCACGATATTGCATGAACTGGTTAGTTTTACTATATTATCTACAATTCAATCCAAAACATTTGATAATTAATTTTAAATCAGCGAAACGTATAACATTATATTCAATATATTATTCTCTATTTTCTTTCTAATCAAATGTACTTCATTGACAGAGTTCAAAATATCAGATGTCTTTCTAGGATTTTTCCGTCGGAAATTTCCGACCAAAAACATCCTTTACCAAAAATACCCGATGGGAAACAATGAAACTTTAGGATAGACTATTATTGATCTGTTTAACATACGCCATGAAATAATGTTTTGTATTGCTGATAAAATCCCTTTCGAACCGTATAATTTTTATGGTCTTTTCGAAGGAGTAACCCTTTCATCGCCAATTTCGCAAAAATGCATCACGACAAATAGTCCAGTTCCAGATCAGACGTCGCAAAAATGCACCACGACAAATAGTCCAGTTCCAGATCAGACGCCGCCTTAAGGCGGCGTCTGATCAGAGACTTCACTTTTTGTCTCAAACTTTATTTCTATATCTGTGCTTTATTCCTTTAAAATTTGCATTTATTTATCTGATTTCCTTATTTTACAGAATGGTTTAACAAAATTGGTTTTCAGACGACAATTAGAAATATGGCACCGAAAGGGTTCAAGAAAAGTCAAATCCAGACAAAAAGTGTTATTTCGGAAATACGCTGTTCATTTGTTAACAAATAAGTTTTCAAACTGAAGTTACAACGGGTTAATTGTGATAGAATAGCTGCACACCTTGAGGACTATTGAAAAACCGGTGCAAGTATCTTGAGGACTGTTGCACTAGAAGCTGCTGCTCCCGTCTTGAAGAAAGTTGAAAAACTAGGACAAATATCATGTGAACTGTTGAAAGACCAGTACAAGCGTCATGGGTACTTTTGAAAGATTGTGCAAGCGTCTTGGTGGCATTCGATATACTGGTACACGCGTCCTTAGAACTGCTAACAGACTGGTGCAAGCGTACGAGGGGCGGTTAAATATGAATGCAACTTAATCAATTTTCCGAGGTGCTTAACAAACACTGGCAACATAATTACATTGTCACCCCAGTACTTCAAAAGTACTTGCCTGATTAACCTTTTCAGAAAAGAAGACACTGAAAGAATAGTGTGGAATATCAATTATTAGAGTTTATGCGGAAATAATCATAGGGTTTAGTGTAGCTAAATATAATGTAATTAATTTGACCAGTACTTAAAGAATATACCCAAGCTACCACTAGTACTTGGATATCTAATCCCCCCTCTTCATGTGTTTATAAAGCTGAATCAGACAGCTTGACGTAATTTCTAAATTTTAAATCAGAATGACAAGCAGCAAATAGTGTAGATCATGATCAAACTGTTCCTTCAAGAGTAGATCTGCACTATTTTCCTACATTCACCGCCAATGTCGCAAACATGCACCACGACAAATAGTGCAGTCCCAGATCACACGCCGCCATTTCAAGGCGGCGTCTGATCAGGGACTTTACGTTTTGTCTCAATCTCTAGTTCTAGATCTGTGATTTATTCCTTTGAATTCTGTATACATTTACCTCATTTCCTAATTTTACCGAATGATTTAACAAAATTGGGTTGCAGACGACAATTAGAAAGATGGCACCGAAAGCGTTAAGGTAACTGTAATAAGCTATTTTAAGCTATTTTAGCCAAATGAGAACATTAAAGCCAACTTGTCCTTGTGTGCAACGCCCAGAGTGCGCCCAGATTGAACCCTTTACTCCATAGATACGCTTTGAAAAACGCATTAACCCTTTCGCTGCCAATGCCGGATCTGTGATTACCTATGCAAACAGTTTGTATCCAGATGAGACGCCGAGTAACTCGGCGTCTCATCAGGATCCAAACTGTTTGTTACTGTTACTATGTTTTTGAAATAAAAATGAAGAAAATAAAAAAAAATTGAAAATTTGTAGCAGACGACAAAGTTAGCAGACGACAGAGTGGCAGCGAAAGGGTTAAGAATAAATAACAGTTTGGATCCTGATGAGACACCGAGTCACATGTCGTCTAATAAGGATTTAAGCGGTTTGTTACTCTGTTGTTGTTGTTGTTTTTTAAATGAAAACTGACAATGAATAGACTGAAGCCCCTGAGGACTGAAGAAATCATCGCCGAATAACAAGCAGGATTCAGAGCAGGGCGCAGCACTGTAGAATACATGTAGATATCTAACCTCAGAATTCTGTGTGAGAAGTACCTGCGACACCAGCAAGATCTTCATTGTACTTTTCATAGACTTCAAGAAGACTTTCGACAGTGGGCATCCATTAAAAGTACAACAACAGTGAAAATCTAGTCAGGACAATTCAACAGCTGTATGACAAAGCTTGCAGTGCAGTGCACTTTTGGAGTCAAACAAGGATGCTTTGTGTCACAATCCTCTTCAACATCTTGGTGCAAATCATGTCTGTGACTATGGGTGAATATGAGGGAAATGTCAGTATTGGAGTCAGAAACTTCACAAACCTGCGCTTTGCAGATGCTATTGAAGGACTTGCAGGAATTTCGCAGGAGCTCAGGGACTTAGTACAATGTCTGACCCAAGTATCCACCAAGTTTGGGCTGAGAAGATCAAACTCGTGTGGAACACCATAGAAAACCGTAGAGATAATATAGAAATCAATGGACAAAGATGACATCAGATTTCGAGGACCTATCATGACAGACGAAGGCTCTAACCTGTTTTTAGCTAGAATTAAAAATAAGAGTAGCTGCTCTCGCAAAACTCAGGCCAATTTGGATGGTAGGAACACTTTAATCCACATCAAGATGAGATTTATGAGCTCTCTTGTCGTTTCAATTTTCCTGTATGCTTGTGAGACATGGACACTGACATCGGAACTGGAGAGAATAATCCAATCCTAAGAGATGAGATGCTACAGCAGAATGATCTTAAACATATCTTGCAATTATCATATCACCAGTGAAGAGGTCTACAGACGGGTTTGGGCACTGATTAGTCCCTATGAAGAGTTTCTCATTATAGTTAAGAAAAGGAAGTTGAGATGGCATAGCCATGTCTCCCGCTCAACAGGCCTCGCCAAGACAATCCCCCAGGAAACAGTTAATGGAACAAGCAGGCGAGGAAGGCAACGGAAGAGATAGGTAGATAACATTAAACAGTGTATATGTTTGAGTTTTGCAACATCTCAGAGAACAGTGGAAGACAGGACAACGTGGAAAAAGGTTGTCACGAGGTCAGCAACGACCGACGAGGTTACGGGAAAAGTGAAGTAAAAGAAGTGAAGAATAGTCGGAATTCTCGAAATTGCATTAACAAAGGACCCTGATTCATATACAGTAAAACCTCTCTATAACGACCACTAAATTACATCAAGTATTTTGTATTAAAGGCAGGTGGATGCATAAAGCAAGGTGAAAGTAAAACAGAACGCTCCTATAGGAGCGTTCTGTTTTACTTTCACCTTGCTTTAAGCAACCACCTGCCCAAAATACCAACTAATTAACACAATTTAGTGGTCGTTATAGAGAGGTTTAGTGGTCGTTATAGAGAGGTTTAGTGGTCGTTATAGAGAGGTTTAGTGGTCGTTATAGAGAGGTTTAGTGGTCGTTATAGAGAGGTTCTACTGTATGTAGACAATGTTGACCGCTTCTACTCAGTACTGTTAATCCTTACCCCCGTTGTAAAAGAAACAATAACAGCTCAAATTTGCATAGGAACTACTTCCGATTCAACCAAGCTTTCGAAAAAAACTGTTAAGCCTTTCCCTGTTCTATGATTATTTCACTTTTCAATACCTATTAATATTCATAGTTAAAATAGTTATAATGAACTACGGAAGGTTGGACATTGTAGCCATTTAATTAGAAAGGAAAGAAACAGATTTATCAACTTCCATTAGCAAACAGAGCAGACCCTGATCAGACGGCTCCTCTAGGATCCAGATGAGACGCCGAGTAAATTGGCCAAAACTGTTTGCAAATGCCGATTGCAGATTAGGGTCCACTCCAAGCCTAACAGACAAGCGTGGTTTATCCTTTGTAATATATAGCTGATTATAGACAAATTGTCTTGAGACCTTATAATACAGCAAAACTTCTCTAAACTGGACGTTCAAATTAGTATAAATATTGGTCTGCAGACAGGTGACAGCTTAATGGAGGGTGAAAGTCATACAGAAAGCTCCTCTAGGGGCTTTCTGCATGACTTTCACCCTGCATTAAGAAGCCCTCTGCCTGAAAGTATCTAAACTCTTATTTTCTATAGTTTCGGTTTAGAGGGTTATACTATACATAGCTGCATAAAGAGACATTGTCTTGAGGCCTGGCTTACAAATATATTTTAAAAGACCCTAGAGACATTCTTCTTACTTCTACCAGTCTAACCAACTCTCGAACCTGTCGGACACAATGTGTTTGAAAACATAGTTGGCGGAACGATAATAAAAGAGTTTTAGATATTTTATTTATGACTGCATTTGCTCTGAATCGTATGCTGTTGCATATTTCCACACCTTTGCAAACGGGGTAGACCCAGATCCTGTTGGAGCTGTCTGATTGCAATCAATTGCAGTGGCTTATATCACCAACTATTTTGTTTGCTGTGTCCCTCAGCATACAACAATTGAAACGTTCCAAAATAAAATCTAAATAACGGGTTAACTTCGCAACACCTTCCAACCCTTTACATCAGAAATACGCTTTTCTATGCCTTTGCAATTAGAGTAGACCCAGGTCAGACTATAGGATCCGTCTAATCCGGGTCTGCTCTGTTTGCTTATGACATAATATAGATATGATTCTATAGTTTCTGCCATGGCGACTTTTGCAGAGGCGTCAAAAGGCGCCAATATGAGGGAATGGGTTAATTTGAATAATAATTCATTTCACATGTTTTCTAATATCAAACTCTAAATATAAAGCATCTAGATTATTCACTGCAGTGTGTCCCGTAACACTTCCCTTCATACACATAGTTTTTAACAGAGTAGACCCAGATCAAACGGCTCCTGTCTGCTCTATTGCTTATGGCGTGTTTTTAGATTTGATTCAACAGTTTCTACCAATACAAAATCTTCATCAGTACATATGTCATTATAAATTTTCAGCTAATAAGTTTTTATAATGTAATAAATGTCTAGCCTGAATATTCAACAAGGACACAGTTAAGAAACAATAGGTGGCCATGCTAATGGCTTCACTTCCAAAAATGCATAACTATATCTAACTGTTGTTTTCTTTCCTCGGTAATTATTTAACCATATACTCCATAAATACACCGTTTTACGCCTTTGCAAACAGAGAAGACCCAAATCAGACGGCTCCTGTTGGAGCTCTGTTTGCTTATGATATAATATAGACATGATAATATGCAGCTTCTGTTATTGCCAAACAATCATGCGTCTATGTGCTTTTATAACAATTATTAAATTAATAATCATGACGCAAAAAAAGGAAAGAGTTAACCCTTTCGCTGCCAATGCCGGATCTGTGATAACCTATGCAAATAGTTTGGATCCAGATGAGACGCCGAGTAACTCGGCGTCTCATCAGGATCCAAACTGTTTGTTACTGTTACTATGTTTTTGAAACAAAAATGAAGAAAATCAAAAGACTGAAATTTTGTAGCAGACGACAAAATTAGCAGGCGACAGAGTTTGGCAGCGAAAGGGTTAAAGCAGCCGTATGTGACAAAAGAAATGCCTTCTCAAACTTACGATCAAGTCCATATATTGCTTCCGGTTGTTTTTAAACTTCGGATCAGTTCAGTTCATTGTGTTGCCTCACGGCTTTTTTGGTAGTTGTGTTATTTATAACTTTTTGGTGACTATTTCTCGATACGAACTAGATCTGGTATGGGCGACTGACCAAATTGTTTTCAGGCAAAATACGCAAAAATTAGTGACATTGACCAACGTCATAAATGGCGTAAACAATGTCGTTGACCATAAAGTGTCCAGTGACTAGCCACAAGGGACTTAGGTACCCAACAGAAAGAACCGTAAATGTCATTCAATAAATCTAGCATGAACTCTATTAGCCCTTTCGCTGCCAAACTATGTCGTCTGCTAACTTTGTCGTCTGCTACAAATTTTCATTTTTATGAGTTTCTTCATTTTTGTTTCAAAAACATAGTAACAAACAGTTTGGATCCTGATGAGACGCCGAGTTACTCGGCGTCTCATCTGGATCCAAGCTGTTTGCATAGGTAATCACATGCCCGGCATTGGCAGCGAAAGGGTTAACATAGAGTAATATACATTCTTTTCCCTAGAGGACAAAATCGCAGTGTTAGTGTCTGATTTAGTGCTCATAAGTTCCAAAATACAGATGTTTAATGGACCATTGGGTTCGCCTTTTGGTTAGTTGTAGGCGGGTGTCATCGCTGTTGTTCTCGATGCGTTATCTATCATCATCAGTTACTCTCAGGTCGAGTCATTTAGTCTACGCTTCGATCAGGTACATTGTCAGGTCGACTGCGGCATGTAGAAACAGTTGCGTTGTCTTTACTCTGTTGTTTCCAGCCCCGAGTGTGTGGAAATCCCAACCTTGCATGGGTTCGAGTCCCATTGGGGTCACTTAAATTTTCGTATATACAGTGCTCCCTCTCTACAACGACACCCTTTGGGATGCGAAGATTGTATGTGGTGTTCAGAGGGAGTTGTTATAGGGAGGGAAAATCAAACATAATTAGCTTGTTTGCAGATCCCCAGATAAGGTGTATTTCGAGAACTAAAACCGTTATGCCTCAATCAAACCCTATGTTGTGACCACTCTTTAGAATCGTCACAAAGTGACGATTCACAAGAGTGGTCACAACATAGGGTTTGGTGGAGGCACAAAGAAAATACGATGGAAAAAAGTTGTTTCTGGAGCCTTGTTTCGGAAACAGTGACATGCGTTGTTGTATGGAGGGAATCGTTATTGAGAGGGCCGTTATAGGGAGGGAGCACTGTACATGTACTGCATTAATTGCTTATATATTACATAACTCTTTGCACCGTGATTACATAATGCGGTGTTTCATCGTGATCCAAATTGTTTGACACTTTGACAATTTTTTCAAAGAAATGAGAGATGTGTTTTTTTTAAGTTTTGAAGCAGACGGCAATTGTTGCAGACGAAAAATTACAAAGAGTTAAGAACACGAATTGGCTTAGTTTTGTCTCAAACCTGCAAACCTTGTGTTTATACCACTTACACTGTCGTCTGCTAGACATTATAATGACCGTTATTATTATACCACACGTGACTTTCCTATACAGTGCTCCCTCCCTATAACGGCCCTCTCAATAACGAGAGTTGTTATAGGGAGGGAAAATCAAACATAATTAGCTTGTTTGCAGATCCCCAGATAAGGTGTATTTCGAGAACTAAAACCGTTATGCCTCAATCAAACCCTATGTTGTGACCACTCTTTAGAATCGTCACAAAGTGACGATTCACAAGAGTGGTCACAACATAGGGTTTGGTGGAGGCACAAAGAAAATACGATGGAAAAAAGTTGTTTCTGGAGCCTTGTTTCGGAAACAGTGACATGCGTTGTTGTATGGAGGGAATCGTTATTGAGAGGGCCGTTATAGGGAGGGAGCACTGTACATGTACTGCATTAATTGCTTATATATAACATAACTCTTTGCACCATGATTACATAATGCGGTGTTTCATCATGATCCAAATTGTTTGACAAAGAAAAGAAATGAGAGATGTGTTTTTTAAGTTTTGAAGCAGACGGCAATTGTTGCAGACGAAAAATTACAAAGAGTTAAGAACACGAATTGGCTTAGTTTTGTCTCAAACCTGCAAACCTTGTGTTTATACCACTTACACTGTCGTCTGCTAGACATTATAATGACCGTTATTATTATACCACACGTGACTTTCCTATACACATTTTCCTGCCAAGAAACAATTTTTATCACATAATCTGTCACGTGGGAGTGCCTAAACAGAATGCTGTAAATCGCGGAAATGCACTAGGGCATTTTTATGCAAACAGAGACCTATATTACATTTCATATGTCTCTGATGCCAACCAATGAATTCGCCTGTATTACGCTGTAAACAGTCGTCAGGTATAGTCTGTTTCAATTTCTATGACACTTTTTAAGGGTTATGTGATAAAAAGAATCTTACATTTGTGTCCATTACAAATTGTTTTCATGAAACTCGTTTATGAAGCTCGTGTCATATCATTATAATAAACTCGTTTCATTAAAACAATTTGTAATGACCACTCATGTAAGATCCTCTGTCTAGTATTACCTAACGCCCTATACAACGTGTACAGTAAACCCCCTCTAATGCGACCACCAAAAAGGGGCATAATTCTTGGTGCCAGGGGCAGGTGGTAGCTTAATGCAGGACGAAAGTTATTCAGAAAGTTCCTAGAGGAGCTTATAAAGACAGCCATGTTTATTCATTAAGTGGTCGCATTAGAGTGGTTCTACTGTAATTCGTTATTGTTGACTGTTTGTAATGTTGTTGTTTTTCTGACAACCCTTTTCAATATGAACACAGTTCATGGAGCGTGGAAATAGTTTTAACTGTTTCACTTTTTGGACGAATTGTTTCATGCGCGACACAGATGCGCATGAATATTCATGTGCGAACCGGCGCGTAGAAATGCGAGGGGTATTCACAAGTTTTCTCGGCATTGTTTGCTCTTCAAATGCTTATTTTGAAGTTATAGTGATCCCTCTCTACAACGACACCCTTTGGGATACGAAGATTGTATGTGTTGTTCAGAGGGAGTTGTTATAGGGAGGGAAAATCAAACATAATTAGCTTGTTTGCAGATCCCCAGATAAGGTGTATTTCGAGAACTAAACCCGTTATGCCTCAGTCAAACCCTTATGTTGTGACCACTCTTTAGAATCGTCACAAAGTGACGATTCACAAGAGTGGTCACAACATAGGGTTTGGTGGAGGCACAAAGAAAATACGATGGAAAAAAGTTGTTTCTGGAGCCTTGTTTCGGAAACAGTGACATGCGTTGTTGTATGGAGGGAATCGTTATTGAGAGGGCCGTTATAGGGAGGGAGCACTGTATTATTGGATGGAAAGTCATAATGTGACAATTTGTTTTCTTAGTTAGATTATTTCCTATCTAATAGAACGGATTTTGAGCCAGTTTTCTTCAAAAAGTTAAAGTTTTGTTTACACTGGATAACCGAAGTCGGTCAGAATTTCAAACAAAATACAGATTGTGAACATGCAAGCACTCCGCTAACACAGATCGTTTTCCGCAGACGGTAGCTAGCTGTGAAAATGTTGAGTGAGGTTCAGTGACATTTCGGAATAAGATTAAGCAAATTTGCTGAAAAATAGAGACTCGCTTATTACATAAATTTGATTTCCAATGAATTACACGTCATATAGAGTATTAGGTAATAAGGTAATTAGGTTATTTCATGTGTATTTGGGGAACAGTCAAAACTATTCTCCCTTGGTGTCAGGGAAGACATTTTGAACTGTTGCCTTCGGCCTCATGCCTCGGGCATTAGTTCAAAAGTCTACCATGACACCTCGGGGGAATAATTTTGACTGTTCCCCAAACACACATTCTGAAATAACTGTATACTATTCCATGCAACATTATCTAGTGAGAGCAATACATTCACGTCTATTGTGAGGGCTTATTAAATGGTGTGCGTGACGTCATTCGACGCTTGCAATTTGATCACCGAACGACATTTTGACAGTTTGTTTGTTTTTTCTGTTAATTTGAGAAATGGCACGTTTTATGACTACAGTAAAACCTGTCTATAACGACCACTAAATTACATAAATTATTTTATGTTAAAGGCAGGTGGCTGCTTAAAGCAAGGTGAAAGTTAATCAGAGCGCTCCTATGGGAGCGTTCTGTTTTACTTTCACCTTGCTTTAAGCAGCCACCTGCTCTAAATACCAACTAGTTAACACAATTTAGTGGTCGTTATAGAGAGGTTTTACTGTATTTCGGGTGAAGAAATCCTTTTACTGATGAAATTCGGATGTGATACTAACGCCTCGGTGGACATTACTAACCTCGAGTTGACATTGCGTGATGTCGCCCTTCATGGGATGTGGTATTTATATACTAGAGCATCATAAAACAATAAAATGTATAAGTTCCAACTAAACGAAGAACCCTAGAATTAACGAACTGTCAGTGTATCTGAATATAATACATGTTCATGTATTTTAGCCCTTTATTCCATAAATACGCCTGTCTATGCCTTAGCAAACAGAGTAGACCTAGATCAAGTCAAGACTGCATGTGTCCGTGTGCTATTATACCAACGAATCTAATTAATATTCATTATGTCATTATTTCTTGAATATTCATGGAAAAAAGGTTAGCCCTTTTCCTGTTAAATACTCATGTAAGAAACAATGACATCGTGCATTTCTATAAGGTGAATTGTATATACGTACATTAAAACCTCTCTATAACGGCCACTGAATTATGTTCATTATTTGGTAGTTAGGGCAGGTGGCTGCTTAATCCATTCCCTCATATTGACGACTTTTGACGACTCTGGAAAAGTCACTTTGTGAAACCATTGTGATAAATAGAGCAAATGCTCTATTTATCACAATGGTTTCAAACTACAAAATTCTAAAATTTTCCTTTTCTCTAGTTAATGCTCCTTTTCGGTAGATTTATTCCAAAAGTTTGTATCTAAAAATAGCATATGAGGTAATGGGTTAAAGCAAGGTGAAAGTAAATCAGAATGCTCCTATAGGCTATTTTTCTGTCAATTATCTGTCTGATATTTGACTGGCTATTCTTCTGTTAGTTGCATGTCTGCCTGTGTTTATCTGTCAAAATGCTCATTATCCGTGAGTCTTTAAAAAACTGCCCATGATACATCAACGTCATGGAAGTAAGAAATCAATCCCTAGTACCAGTAAATAAAAAAAGTAATGCCAATATATTTTGCTAGGGTCTGATTTTAATGTTTCAAAGACTAGACCGATTCTCCTGAGGTTTTCGAGGTTTTGCTCCAGATAGAATATGGCATTAACAAAGAATTGCTTAAATGTGTTGGCGATAAAACATCCATATGCACTGATTTAAAGCAACGGTAAATCACCATTGGTAAATACAAAATGATAAAATGCTAAAATAGATATATCAGAAGCTATCAGTCAAGATTATTCTAAAACAACATCAAACTCATACAATTTTACACCTTACTAGTACTATTTTCCAATGATTTCGTTGTACATAGACGTCTCCCGATCCCGTTTATAAACACAATGATTGCATTAAATGGATTAAAATCCCTCTAATGCGACCACAAAAAAGAGGTCTAATGTTGGATGGTGAGGCAGGTGGTAGCTTAATGTACGTCTTCGAAAGTTATACAGAAAGCTTCTACAGGAGTTTTCTGTATTAACATCGTCCTACATTAAACAGCCCCCTGCTTTTAAAGATACCATTGTACAGTAAAACCTCTCTATAACGGTCACTAAATTACATCAAGTATTTTGTGTAAAAGGCAGGTGGCTGCTTAAAGCAAGGTGAAAGTAAAACAGAACGCTCCTTTAGGAGCGTTCTGTTTTATTTTCACCTTACTTTAAGCATCCACCTGCCCTAAATACCAACTAATTAACACAATTCAATGGCCGTTATAGAGAGGTTTTACTGTATATTGATTGAATGGTCGATTTAGAGGGGACATACTGTACATGTCTTCCATCAAACTCCATGACAGTAATGCTAACGCATCAGATTTCACGATATTGCATGAACTGGTTAGTTTTACTATATTATCTACAGTTCAATCCAAAACATTTGATAATTAATTTTAAATCAACGAAACGTATGACATTATATTCAATATATTATTCTCCATTTTCTTTCCAATCAAATGTACTTCATTGACAGAGTTCAAAATATCAGATGTCTTTCTAGGATTTTTCCGTCGGAAATTTCCGACCAAAAACATCCTTTACCAAAAATACCCGATGAGAAACAATGAAACTTTAAGATAGACTATTATTGATCTGTTTAACATACGCCATGAAATAATGTTTTGTATTGCTGATAAAATCCCTTTCGAACCGTATAATTTTTATGGTCTTTTCGAAGGAGTAACCCTTTCATCGCCAATTTCGCAAAAATGCACCACGACAAATAGTCCAGTTCCAGATCAGACGCCACCTTTTCAAGGCGGCGTCTGATCAGAGACTTCACTTTTTGTCTCAAACTTTATTTCTATATCTGTGCTTTATTCCTTTGAAATTTGCATTTATTTATCTCATTTCCTTATTTTACAGAATGGTTTAACAAAATTGGTTTTCAGACGACAATTAGAAATATGGCACCGAAAGGGTTAAAGAAAAGTCAAATCCAGACAAAAAGTGTTCTTCCGGAAATACGCTGTTCATTTGTTAACAAATAAGTTTTTAAACTGAAGTTACAACGGGTTAATTGTGATAGAATAGCTGCACACATTGAGGACTAATGAAAAACCGGTGCAAGTGTCTTGAGGACTGTTGCACTAGAAGCTGCTACTCCCGTCATAAAGAAAGTTGAAAAACTAGGACATATATTATGTGGACTGTTGAAAGACCAGTACAAGCGTCATGGGTACTTTTGAAAGATTGCTGCAAGCGCCTTGAGGGCATTCGATATACTGGTGCACGCGTCCTTAGAACTGTTGACAGACTGGTGCAAGCGTACGAAGGGTGTTCAAATATGAATGCAACTTAATCAATTTTCCGAGGTGCTTAACAAACACTGGCAACATAATTACATTGTCACCCCAGTACTTCAAAACATTCACCACCACGTGATACCCAAAGTTTCAGTCTTTTAATCCAATGTTTAAATGCTCTTTCATAATCTTTTCGAGGTATACCGTTCAGACGCTGAAAAACAGCCGAACCGAGATTTTCTCCCAGCAAGATGGTTGTTTTTAGCCTCGGAAATAGTAAAAAGTCACAAGGGGCAAGATCTGGCGAATAAGGAAGGCGAGGAAGCTCGACAACCTTTTCCTGTTTCAGATATTCTCGTATAATGACTGCTTGTGTGACGAAGCATTGCCATGCAACAGCCTGACACCACGGAAACAAGTTGCTGGTCGACGCCTTGCAAAATATTTCTTCAATTTATGAAGGACCTTGTCTTTGTAAAACTTGGCATTTACCGATTTACCCTTTGGTGCGACAATTTAAATAGCAGGACCTTGATTTGTAAAGAAAATTGCATACAATACCTGTTTGACGCTCATGGTGCGTTTTGCTATGTAAGATCTTTGACTTCCTTTGGTTGCCCATATTTTATTCCGTATCTTCCGGCTGGGCTCTTAAAAGTGAACCCATGTCTTAGCGCCAGTAATGATATTTGCAAAAGATCGATTGTTGTATTTCGGGAACTTCTTTCAACAATTGATTGGCGATTCTTACCCGAGCAAGTTTTTGCTCTTTTGTAAGAAGATGGAATATCCACATGGCGCTTATCCTTCCCATTTTTAAATCGCGTCTGAGAATTGTATGCGCAGCTTCCCTTGAGATACTAAAGCATTTAGATATATGTCTAGTTGTAAATTTTGCATCGGTTGCAATCAAATCATTAACGTTTTCAACTATTTTTTTTGGAGAAGTTGCAGTTTTCGGACGGCGTGCATGAAGAGGATCTTTCACTGAATCTATGCCACTTTTAAATTTCATACACCACCGTGTGACAGATGAAAAATAAATTCTGAAGGGAGGTGATCCCCCGAGAGCAAAAATTGCAACACAAAAAGAGAAAATTGCAGACTCGGTTTTATTGAGCCTGTTCATGAACAGTAATTGAAAGTGCAACACTGCTCACGCCCCCTAGCACCGACTTAAGCGGTATTCAATTTTCAGAACAAGAAGTACTGAAATTCATGATCTCGAAGGAGCAGAAGGTATAACAACACTGAGAATGAAGTACGGGGCGACGTTTTACGGCCGCCACACAAGCACTTAACACCTGCTGTTGTGAAGATTATAAATTCTGAAGGGAGGTGATCCCCCGAGAGCAAAAATTGCAACAAAAAGAGAAAATTGCAGACTCGGTTTTATTGAGTCTATTCATGAACAGTAATTGAAAGTCCAACACTGCTCACGCCCCCTAGCACCGGCTTAAGCGGTATTCAATTTTCAGAACAAGAAGTACTGGAATTCGAGGTTTTGCTCCAGATAGAATACGGCATTAACAAAGAATTGTTTAAATGTGTTGGCGATAAAACATCCATATGCACTGATTTAAAGCAACGGTAAATCAACATTGGTGAATACAAAATGATAAAATGCTAAAATAGATATATCAGAAGCTAACAGTCAAGATTATTCTAAAACAACATCAAACACATACAATTTTACACCTTACTAGTACTATTTTCCAATGATTTCGTTGTACATAGACGTCTCCCGATCCCGTTTATAAACACAATGCTTGCATTAAATGGATTAAATCCCTCTAATGCGACCACAAAAAAGAGGTCTAATGTTGGATGGTGAGGCAGGTGGTAGCTTAATGTACGTCTTCGAAAGTTATACAGAAAGCTTCTACAGGAGTTTTCTGTATTAACATCGTCCTACTTTAAACAGCCCCCTGCTTTTAAAGATACCCATGTACAGTAAAACCTCTCTATAACGGCCACTAAATTACATCAAGTATTTTGTGTAAAAGGCAGGTGGCTGCTTAAAGCAAGGTGAAAGTAAAACAGAACGCTCCTATTTAACCTTGCTTTAAGCATCCACCTGCCCTAAACACCAACTAATTAACACAATTTAGTATCCGTTATAGAGAGGTTTTACTGTATATTGATTGAATGGTCGATTTAGAGTGGGCATACTGTACGTGCCGTGTATCAAACTCCAATACAGTAATGCTAACGCATCAGATTTCACGATATTGCATGAACTGGTTAGTTTTACTATATTATCTATTCTACAACTCAATCCAATACATTTGATAATTAATTTTAAATCAACGAAACGTATAACATTAAATTCAATATATTATTCTCCATTTTCTTTCTAATCAAATGTACTTCATTGACAGGGTTCAAAATATCAGATGTCTTTCTAGGATTTTTCCGTCGGAAACTTCCGACCAAAAACATCCATTACCAAAAATACCCGATGGAAAACATTGAAACTTTAGGATAGACTATCATTGGTCTGTTTAATATACGCCATGAAATAATGTTTTGCATTGCTGATAAAATCCCTTTCGAACCGTATATGGTCTTTTCGAAGGAATAACCCTTTCATCGCCAATTTCGCAAAAATGCACCACGACAAATAGTCAAGTTCCAGATCAGACGCCACCTTAGCAATGCGGCGTCTGATCAGGTACTTCACTTTTTGTCTCAAACTTTATTTCTATATCTGTGCTTTATTCCTTTAAAATTTGCATTTATTTATCTCATTTCCTTATTTTACAGAATGGTTTAACAAAATTGGTTTTCAGACGACAATTAGAAATATGGCACCGAAAGGGTTAAAGAAAAGTCAAATCCAGACAAAAAGTGTTCTTTCGGAAATACGCTGTTCATTTGTTAACAAATAAGTTTTTAAACTGAAGTTACAACGGGTTAATTGTGATAGAATAGCTGCACACCTTGAGGACTATTGAAAAACCGGTGCAAGTGTCTTGAGGACTGTTGCACTAGAAGCTGCTGCTCCCGTCTTGAAGAAAGTTGAAAAACTAGGACATATATCATGTGAACTGTTGAAAGACCAGTACAAGCGTCTTGGGTACTTTTGAAAGATTGGTGCAAGCGTCTTGGTGGCATTTGATATACTGGTGCACGCGTCCTTAGGACTGCTGACAGACTGGTGCAAGCGTACGAGGGGTGGTTAAATATGAATGCAACTTAATCAATTTTCCGAGGTGCTTAACAAACACTGGCAACATAATTACATTGTCACCCCAGTACTTCAAAATATTCACCACCACGTGATACACAAAGTTTCAGTCTTTTAATCCAATGTTTAAATGCTATTTCATAATCTTTTCGATGTATACCGTTCAGACACTGGAAAACAGCCGAACCGAGATTTTCTCCCAGCAAGGTGGTTGTTTTTAGCCTCGGAAATAGTAAAAAGTCACAAGGGGCAAGATCTGGCGAATAAAGAAGGCGAGGAAGCTCGACAACCTTTTCCTGTTTCAGATATTCTCGTATAATGACTGCTTGTGTGACGAAGCATTGCCATGCAACAGCCTGGCACCACGGAAACAAGTTGCTGGTCGACGCCTTGCAAAATATTTCTTCAATTTATGAAGGACCTTGTCTTTGTAAAACTTGGCATTTACCGATTTACCCTTTGGTGCGACAATTTAAATAGCAGGACCTTGATTTGTAAAGAAAATTGCATACAATACCTGTTTGACGCTCATGGTGCGTTTTGCTATGTAAGATCTTTGACTTCCTTTGGTTGCCCATATTTTATTCCGTATCTTCCGGCTGGGCTCTTAAAAGTGAACCCATGTCTTAGCGCCAGTAATGATATTTGCAAAAGATCGATTGTTGTATTTCGGGAACTTCTTTCAACAATTGATTGGCGATTCTTACCCGAGCAAGTTGTTGCTCTTTTGTAAGAAGATGGGATATCCACATGGCGCTTATCCTTCCCATTTTTAAATCGCGTCTGAGAATTGTATGCGCAGCTTCCCTTGAGATACTAAAGCATTTAGATATATGTCTAGTTGTAAATTTTGCATCGGTTGCAATCAAATCATTAACGTTTTCAACTATTTTTTTGGCGAAGTTGCAGTTTTCGGACGGCGTGCATGAAAGGGATCTTTCACTGAATCTATGCCACTTTTAAATTTCATACACCACCGTGTGACAGATGAAAAATAAATTCTGAAGGGAGGTGATCCCCCGAGAGCAAAAATTGCAACACGAAAAGAGAAAATTGCAGACTCGGTTTTATTGAGCCTGTTCATGAACAGTAATTGAAAGTGCAACACTGCTCACGCCCCCTAGCACCGACTTAAGCGGTATTCAATTTTCAGAACAAGAAGTACTGAAATTCATGATCTCGAAGGAGCAGAAGGTATAACAACACTGAGAATGAAGTACGGGGCGACGTTTTACGGCCGCCACACAAGCACTTAACACCTGCTGTTGTGAAGATTATAAATTCTGAAGGGAGGTGATCCCCCGAGAGCAAAAATTGCAACAAAAAGAGAAAACTGCAGACTCGGTTTTATTGAGTCTATTCATGAACAGTAATTGAAAGTCCAACACTGCTCACGCCCCCTAGCACCGGCTTAAGCGGTATTCAATTTTCAGAACAAGAAGTACTGGAATTCGAGGTTTTGCTCCAGATAGAATACGGCATTAACACAGAATTGTTTAAATGTGTTGGCGATAAAACATCCATATGCACTGATTTAAAGCAACGGTAAATCAACATTGGTAAATACAAAATGATAAAATGCTAAAATAGATATATCAGAAGCTAACAGTCAAGATTATTCTAAAACAACATCAAACTCATGCAATTTTACACCTTACTAGTACTATTTTCCAATGATTTCGTTGTACATAGACGTCTCCCGATCCCGTTTATAAACACAATGATTGCATTAAATGGATTAAAATCCCTCTAATGCGACCACAAAAAAGAGGTCTAATGTTGGATGGTGAGGCAGGTGGTAGCTTAATGTACGTCTTCGAAAGTTATACAGAAAGCTTCTACAGGAGTTTTCTGTAATAACATCGTCCTACTTTAAACAGCCCCCTGCTTTTAAACATACCCATGTACAGTAAAACCTCTCTATAACGGTCACTAAATTACATCAAGTGTTTTGTGTAAAAGGCAGGTGGCTGCTTAAAGCAAGGTGAAAGTAAAACAGAACGCTCCTATAGGAGCGTTCTGTTTTACTTTAACCTTACTTTAAGCATCCACCTGCCCTAAATACCAACTAATTAACACAATTTAATGGCCGTTATAGAGAGGTTTTACTGTATATTTATTGAATGGTCGATTTAGAGGGGACATACTGTACATGTCTTGCATCAAACTCCATGACAGTAATGCTAACGCATCAGATTTCACGATATTGCATGAACTGGTTAGTTTTACTATATTATCTACAATTCAATCCAAAACATTTGATAATTAATTTTAAATCAACGAAACGTATAACATTATATTCAATATATTATTCTCCATTTTCTTTCTAATCAAATGTACTTCATTGACAGAGTTCAAAATATCAGATGTCTTTCTAGGATTTTTCCGTCGGAAATTTCCGACCAAAAACATCCATTACCAAAAATACCCGATGGGAAACAATGACACTTTAGGATAGACTAGTATTGATCTGTTTAACATACGCCATGAAATAATGTTTTGTATTGCTGATAAAATCCCTTTCGAACCGTATAATTTTTATGGTCTTTTCGAAGGAGTAACCCTATCATCGCCAATTTCGCAAAAATGCACCACGACAAATTGTCCAGTTCCAGATCAGACGCCGTCTTTTCAAGGCGGCGTCTGATCAGAGACTTCACTTTTTGTCTCAAACTTTATTTCTATATCTGTGCTTTATTCCTTTGAAATTTGCATTTATTTATCTCATTTCCTTATTTTACAGAATGGTTTAACAAAATTGGTTTTCAGACGAAATATGGCACCGAAAGGGTTAAAGAAAAGTCAAATCCAGACAAAAAGTGTTCTTTCGGAAATACGCTGTTCATTTGTTAACAAATAAGTTTTTAAACTGAAGTTACAACGGGTTAATTGTGATAGAATAGCTGCACACCTTGAGGACTATTGAAAAACCGACGCAAGTGTCTTGAGGAGTGTTGCACTAGAAGCTGCTGCTCCCGTCTTAAAGAAAGTTGAAAAACTAGGACAAATATCATGTGAACTGTTGAAAGACCAGTACAAGCGTCATGGGTAATTTTGAAAGATTGCTGCAAGCGTCTTGGAGGCATTCGATATACTGGTGCACGCGTCCTTAGAACTGCTGACAGACTGGTGCAAGCGTACGAAGGGTGTTCAAATATGAATGCAACTTAATCAATTTTCCGAGGTGCTTAACAAACAATGGCAAAATAATTACACTAGTCCTTCAAAGTATTCACCACCATGTGATACACAAAGTTTCAGTCTTTTAATCCAATTGTTTAGATGCTCTTTCATAATCTTTTCGAGGTATACTGTTCAGACACTGGAAAACGGAGTGCGTTTAATATTTTCTCCCAGCAAGGTGTTTTTTGAGCCTCGGAAATAGTAAAAAGTCACAAGGGGCAAGATCTGGCAAATAAGGAGGATGAGGAAGCTCGACAACCTTTTCCTATTTCAGATATTCGCGTATAACGACTGCTTTGTGTGACGAAGCATTGCCATGCAACAGCCTGACACCACGGAAACTAGTTGCTGGTTTACGCCTTGCAAAATATTTCTTCAATTTATGAAGGACCCTGTCTTTGTAAAACTTGGCATTTACAGATTTACCCTTTGGTGCAGCGATTTGCATAGCAGCACCTTGATTTGTAAAGAAAATTGCATGCATTACCATTTTGACGTTTTGGTTGCCTGTATTTTATTCCGTATCTTCCGCCTGTGCTCATAAAAGTGAATTCATGTTACATCGCCAGTAATTATATTTGCAAAAGATCGATTGTTGTATTTAGGGAACCTTTTCAACGATTTTTTGGCTCTTTTGTAAGAACATGGGGTATCCAGCTGGCGCTTATCCTTCTCATTTTTAAATCGCGTCTGAGAATTGTATGAGCAGCTCCTACTGAGATATCTACGCATTTAGCTACTATATGCCTAGTTGTAAATTTTGCATCGGTTGCAATCAAATCATTAACTGTTTCAATTATTTTTGGCGAAGTTGCAGTTTTCGAACGGCGTGCATGAGGCGCATCTTTCACTGAATCTATGCCACTTTTATTTTTCTTACACCACCATGTTGCAGATGAAAAAAAGTTCATTGTTCCCATAAACACTGCATATTTTATTCAATATGTTTTTTGCCTGCATACCAAGAATACAGCGGTTCTTGATATAGGGCCGTATTTGATCAGTGAAAGAGACCTTTTCCCAACCAATTTAGTTTTAGTGTACACGAGTAGACAGTGTTTATTGTCAAAGCTAGACTTAACGGGTTAAAACATGTAGTGTATCAATGGAGAGCTTATACATTCCTCTATATGATGCATGTACCTATTTCATGCAAATCGCGGATAAACGCGAGATATCGGACTGGTTGCATTCATATTTGAGCGCCCCTCGTATTGATGACATTTTAACCCTTCTCTTGCTGAATTTTAAAACACATCCCTCCTTCTTTACCCATGCCCTATTGTATCATTACATATGTCTTCACTGTGTACAAGTATTTCGCTGTGCAATCACTGTTGTGGAGTGCACTGGTTGCACAATCAATTTGTAAATAGTGCAGATCCTGATGAGACAGCTCCTGCAGGAGCTGTCTCATCTGGGTCTTCACTATTTACAGGTAGGTATATTGACGTGAATAGCAAGCGAAGGGTTAAAGACTATGGTGTAAGTGTATTGGGACAATTGAAAGACGGCTGCAAACATCTTAAGGCAGCTGATCAGAACGACTTCTGCAAGCGACTCGTAAGGACAATTAAAAGACTGGTGTAATCGTATTGGTGACTGTTGAAAGGCCGATGCAAGCGCCTTCATCTATGTAATAATTCCGTTCCAAACTGTTACTTATAGAACATATAAAAGTTTGTCTTGAATACAATTTGTATTAATTTGTTCTCCAATCATTTCCGTGTTTTTATTTGAATCAGTTTCGTTAAAAGTTAACTACGCGTTTGTGAAAACTTGAACTTGATGTATGGAAAATGGGACTACAGCTACACTTATCTTAACGTTTTATTTAATCCTTTATGTTTATTCTATATTTGAATATAAATAGTTATAATGGAATATGGAAGATGAAACATTGCAGCCATTTTAGAAAGTGAAGAAACAGATATTTAAAATTCCATTAGCAAACAGAGCAGACCCAGATCAGACGGCTCCTATAGGAGCCGTCTGATCTGGGTCTACTCTGTTTGCAGATGCGTGAACATACGTTTATATATAGTGACCTTTCGGTGACCTTTCGGACATTAATTAGGTGATTGAGTAGGCATGTGGACAAGTGAATTATTGGTCACTGCTGAAATTGAAGAATCGTATCTACATCAATGAGAAAACATAAAATAACCTGATCAGAGACCTCCACCAGGAGTTGTCTGACCTGAGTCTAATACATTTGCCCATGCGCAAATATACATATTTATAAATTAAATGGTTATGTGACCACCAGGTGGCGGTGCAGGCAAGGAACAACTTAATGCAGGTCGAAAGGCGTGCACAACTTTTTGTCCGCATAAAGCAGCCACTTTGAGATAATCTTACAAAATATCGAATGAATGGAATTATGAAACATACGGCGATCTCGAGATAAGTTGTATTTTAGAGCTTACTGTAAGATATTTCGATCGAATTTGTTTCAACCTCGAAATAGTGATAATTTCGATGATCTTTCGTAAAACGGATCCAATATACTTAGTCTACTCTGTTTGCAAAGGTATTCGGTTTGCAAAAGCATTAAACTGTGTATCGGCTGAGTATAGCGTTTAAGAAACTGCAGAGCTTAATCCACATGGTTCCTACATGACCCCTCTGGTCCAGACCAACCCTTTTGGACTTTGCCTTTATTAAGGGACACTGGACACAAATTAATTTAGACGCTTGCATATTAATAGATAACTAGAGGTTTTTGTCACAAAAACGGATGTCTCCCCTCTAATAAAAACAATATATAAAGGAAAATCACTAAAAATGTTATGGACTTGATGACTGATACTTCCCCTCATTATGCGCTTTCCACACCACATTTTTCAAGAAGAAAATGATAACAGCTAATAACTCCAAAAATATTGATACCAAAGGTATGGCCCTTGTGCATGACACTTACTTTCATCATGCTCTTTCCATGAATGAAATGTCATTCCAATAACATCAGTCGAACAGGAGTTATTGATCGGACAAAAATGTAACAAAGGGCAATAACTACAAAAGTATTGAAGCCATAGTTATGGCCCTTGTCCATGACACTCTCTCTCATCATGCTCTTTCCATGTATGAAGTTTCAATACAATGGCAAGAGCCATGTAGGAGTTATCATCCGGACAAGAAAGCGTTAAACAAATGTACAAGGGGCAATAACTCTCAATTTATTGAAGCCAGAGTTAAGGACCTTATGCATGACACTTTCTTTCCATGTATGAAGTTTCACTCCAATGGCATGTGCCATATAGGAGTTATCATCCTGACAAAATAAATGTGATTTTTTTACAAAGGGCAATAACTCCAACATTAGTGAAGCCAGAGTTATGGACCTTGAGCATGACACTTTATCTTATCATGATCTTTCCATGTATGAAGTTTCAATCCAATGGCATGAGCCATATAGAAGTTATCGTCCGGACAAAAAATTGTGGAAAAAATTACAAGGGCAATAACTCCATTATTAGTGAAGCCAGAGTTATGGACCTTGTGTATGGCACTTCTTCTCATCATGATCTTTCCATATATGAAGTTTCAATCCAATGGCATGAGCCATATAGGAGTTATCGTCTGGACAAAAAAGTGTTATTTTTTTACAAGGGGCAATAACTCCTATATTAGTGAAGCCAGAGTTATGGACCTTGTGCATGACACTTCCTCTCATTATGCTCTTTCCATATATGAAGTTTCAATCAACTGGCATCAGGCATATTGAAGTTATCGTCCGGACAAAAAGTGTGACGGACAGACGGACGGACAGACAGATAGACAGACAACTCTCACGAAAACAATATGTCTCCCCCATATAAATATGGGGGGAGACATAATGACAAGTAAGTTAGGGTCGTAAGGCAATCATGTGTTAAATGACATTAAATGATTATGACAAGCTTACTAATACTTATTATCCCACATTGCAAACAGCTTGGATCCAGATGAGACACCGAGTAACTCGGCGTCTCATCAGGATTTAACCTGTTTGACACTCGGTCAATAGCTTTTCTTGAAAGAATCGGAAGTAGAACAGATTGCTTGAGATCTAGATTTGAGCAGTCATTTTTCACGTGATAAAGGATCATCCATAACACCCCGTACGTTTCATGGATTTTTCCAAAGGAGTATTTTTAGGGAATGAAATGTTTCATAAGTAGGTTGGATTCATTTAGATCTGTACGTTGAAAATACTTCGACGCCAAATTTCTAGAATTTTGTTATATGAAGAATTACGATAAATTATTACAAATTTCAAAGGACTGAACCTTAGACATAAAACTATAGCTTGGGTAGACAGTGGAGTCCGTGATCAAACTGATCTGGAACTGCTGTTGTGTATCGGACGTAGTCAAAATTGAACAGATTTGCGCAGACATTTTTTTCTCAGCGTGGCGGGTGTTAAGAAGGCGATGGCTGGTCACACTCACATCTGATACAATACTCACAAGTCGCTCAGCCAGCCACTGTCACCCTCGCTCAGATGTCTTACCGGCCACTGTCACCATCGCTCTGATGCCTTACCAACAACCATCACCATCGCTGGGGTGTCTTACCAGTCAGTCACTGTCACCATGGCATTGATGTTTTACCAGCCACTGCCACAATGGCTCTAATGTCTTACTAGCCACTGTCACCATAGCATGGATGTCTTACCAGCCACTGTCACCATGGCTCTGATGATTTACCAGTCACTGTCACCATTGGTCTGTCTCTCCAGCCACTGTCACCATTGCTATGATGTCTTACCAGCCACTGTCACCATCGCTCTGTCTTACCAGCCACCGTCACCATTGCTCTGATGTCTTACCAGCCACTGGCACCATTGCTCTGATGTCTTACCAATATTGTTCTCCCTTTAAACCTTCTACTACCGATCGCGACGTGACTGTCATTTGCAAACTGCTTGGATCTAGATGGGACGCCAAGTAACTGTTTGCCGCTCGGACAATAGTTTCACAACCGATTGAAAAAATCGGATGTAAGAGAAAATTAGATCAGATAAGGGTTTTAGCAGCTATATATTGTAGGGTAAGGCTTAACTATAAGAACCGTATTTGTCACGGATCGAATATGTAACACGAGTGAAAAATTCGACCGAATATGTCACACATGTGATATATTCAGTCGAAAATGACATGCGCATCAAACGAATATGGCACATCAAATGTGATGTATTCACGTGGCTTAAGAATTTATATGCACACCAAAACGAATATGTTACACCCACAAAGTGGACACACAAAAAAAGAAATTGGCAACGAATTCATCACAGTTGTTAATTGTTATCTGTTTTGAAAAGAACCCACGTATTTATTTTAAACAAAAACATCATATTGAAATCTTATTTATGCCACAAAGTGTTTTTGGCTGATCACCATCATCATCATCATCATCGTCATCATCATCATCATCATCATTATCATCGTCATTATCATCATCATCGTCATCATCGTCATCATCATCGTCGTCGTCGTGAAAACTTGCATTAATTCAAACCCAGTTATGCAGTTTGTAATTGCCCAGGTCGGCAAGCGCTTCCAAGAAATAATTCGGTTAATGGGTGTTCATAGGCGAATGATCTATATAAGACCAGATATTCAGCTGAATAATCGAAATCCCGTCAGTGTTCGTTTTCTGCTTATGAAGGCAAGTAGAAACAGTGGTGTCGTATAAGCCATTAAACAGATAATAAAAGACCAAAGATGGGTAAATACCTGGCTTCGTTTGCGTATGAGTGGCATTAACTGATATGATGTTATCGACATTACGTATTCGCGGCAGTGATATCAAAACGGCAAATGAATGTAGTCAAATGAAACTATTCAAAATATGTTTAAAAATTATGATAACGTTATTATATTGAAATGATATGTCTGGCAATGTCGTTTAATTCTTTGAAATCACTGTTCAGTGTAATACCAGTTTCCTGTTTATTTGCGTTTGAGTGTCATTAACTGGTATGTCATCGACATTACATATTTGCGGCAGTGATATTAAAGTGGCAAACAAATGTAGTCACATGAAACTGTACAAATGTGCTTAAAATAATTACATGTACGAGATCGTGTTTATATATAGATATTACATGTATGGTAATGCTGTTTAATTCGTTGAAAGCACTGTTCAGAGCTGTTTCTTCAGTTTCTTGTTTATTACAGTTATGAAACTTTCGTTTGTTCTCTGAATTAGATACCCCTTTCCACATGATCTGAAAGTCACTTTCAGCCATGCGTCTGGAAACGCTAAATAAAATGGTGATGAGTTGAATGTGTCGATGATGTTGTTGTTGATATTTATGGTCGTAATGATGATGTTTTTGGTGATGATGGTGATGGTAGTGGTGATGGTAATGATGATGGTGAATGATGTTGCTGGTGGTGAATGGTGATAATGATGATGACAAAGATGATTATGAGGATGATGGTGATGATGCGTATGGTGATGGTGAATGATGTATCACAACGTATGTGACATATACTTTTATGTTTTTACTGTCATACTGAGCAAACGAATATGACACATTTGACAAATGTGATTTTTGTCGAATATATCACACACGTGTTACATATTCGGTCCGTGACATATACGGTTCAACATAGATGTATTTTCATAAGATGTATTAGCCTTAGGAGAGTTTTGTGTCAGATTAAATTATTATGAACCTTCGACGTCATTTTAACAGTCTCGCTTTACCATTGAAGTGGTCGCGGCACGTGAATTGAGTGTCTTCATATCATATTTGTTATTGCTAAATGTGTTGGCCTGACAAACCGTCGCCTCAAAGATTCTGTGTCTAAAGAGGCGAAAGAATATCAAACAGTATAGACTTAAATCATGACAGTCTACGGTGTTTGTAAAGTCTTAATCCTTCATAATTGTCATGACATTTTATTGTCGTGGCACTATATTGCCATGTCACTTCGTTGTCGCGTATATCAAACGGTGTAATAATGTTCAGCACGCAATGTACCGCCTTTACCCCTGCCTTCATATAAGCACTTTTTATGCATTTACAAAAAGAGAAGACCCAGATCAGACGGCTCCTAAAGGAGCCGTCTGATCAGGGTCCGCTCTGTTTGCTAATGGAATTTGATAATTCTAAAATAGCTACGCGACCACATTATGTACAAATATAAGTGTATTTCACCTACAACAATGCAGGAAACGAGTCACCAATGTCCTTTTGCAAACAATGTAGACATAGATTAGAGGATTCCTAGAGGAGCACTCTCATCAGGATCTGCATTGTTTGTCATGTTACAATTTTCTTTAGAAAAAATATCTAAATATTCACCATAAGCTTGAATTGTTTGAATTTTGGAATAGTCCATTTGAAAATTCCGTGTTGTAAGGGTTAAACACACGTGATTCCTTGGTACAGGCGAGCTAATTACAGGAAGATCCTGCCATAAGCTACCATCTGCATTAAAGACCCAGAATTAGACCTCATTTAGCGGGGCCTTACTTTATATAGTGGCCATCTAATAGACACATATCTTCGATGCAATTCTAACACATCCATTAAGATAGGGTTGACCGAGTATTAAGAGATTTGATAGATCAATACCACTCTTATCTGGACTAGTTGCTATCTTCTGGAGCTGGCAGATATATTGCTATTTATCTGGGTCTGACGGGTATATTGCTATTTTCCTGGATCTGACTGATACAGTAAAACCTCTCTTAACCGGCCGTTAAATTTAGTATGAATATCGGTCTTGGAGACAGGTGGCAGCTTAATGCAGGGTGAAAGACATGCAGAAAGCTCCTCTAGGAGCTTTCTGCATGACTTTCACTCTGCATTAAGCAGCCACCTGCCTAAAAGTATCTAAATTCTTATCTACTAGAATTCCGGTTAAGAGAGGTTATACTGTATATTGTTATTTTCTCTATCTGATTGATATACAGTAAAATCTCGATTATTCGATTTTTTTGTATAAAAGAATTCAGACCCTTTAAGGCAGGTGACTGCTTAATGCATGGTGAAAGTCATGCAGAAAACTCATAGAGAAGCTTTCTGCATTATTTTCACCATTATCTTAGCTGTCACCTGTCTTAAAAATCGTGTTCGAATAATTGAGATTTTATTGCATTGCTATTTCCTTGACCTGGTTGATATATTGCCATTTTTCTGGACCTGGCTGATATATTTCTATTTTTCTGGACCTGGCTGATATATTGCCATTTTTCTGGACCTGGCTGATATATTTCTATTTTTCTGGACCTGGCTTATATATTGCCATTTCCTGGACCTGACTGATATATTTGCTTTTCTAGACCTGATTGATATATTGCTGTTTTCTACATCTGGTTTCTATATTGCTATTTTCTGGACCTGGCTGATATATTGCTATTTTTCTATACCTGGCTGGTATATTGCTTTTTTCTATACCTGACTGATTTATTGCTATGTTTCTGGATCTAACTGGTATATTGTTATTATCAACATCTGGTTGATACATTGTTATTTTCCGGACCTGTCTGATATATTTGCTTTTCTGGACCTGGCTGATATATTGATATTTTCTGGACCTGGCATATATATTTGCTTTTCTGGACCCGGCTGATATATTGCTATTTTCTGGACCCGGCTGATATATTGCTATTTTCTGGACCTGGCTGATATATTTGCTTTTCTAGACCTGACTGATATATTGCTATTTTCTGGACCTGACTGGTATATAGCTATTGTCAACATCTGGTTGAGATATTGCTTTTTTCTGGACATGGCTGATATATTTGCTTTTCTGGACATGGTTGATATATTGCTATTTTCTTGACCTGGCTGATATATTGCTATTTTCTGGACCTGGCTGATATATTGCTATTTTCTGGACCTGGTTGGTATATTGCTATTTTCTGGACCTAGCTGGTATATTGAATTTTTCTGATCCTTGCTGGTATATTGCTATTTTTCTGAACCTGGCTGATGTATCACTATTTTCTACATTAGGTTGATATAGCTATTTTTGTCGACCTTGCTGATATATTGCTATTTTTCAACATCTAGCTTTTCTTAACCTTTCTGATATATTTCTATTACTAATTTTCAGCAGCAGCCATTTTTGTAGCAGTACATTTCAAACAATATTATCAAGAACTGAAAGTTTGAGCATGAGCTTTGTGTAAGTCTATCTACATATATCTGATTTCAACAAAATCACGATTGAAGTACTCATTTTAACCCTTTTCATACTGAAACAAAGATTGTCTGCTCAATCTCTGATCTGTCGAAAGTTTCACTGACTCTTGATTCGATCACACTTTTGAGAAGCTGTTGATCGAGTGTCAAACAGCTTGGATCCAGGCGAGACGCCGAGTGACTCGGCGTCTCGCCTGGATCCAAGCTGTTTGCCATGCAATGTCAGTCAAGACACGTTTAGCATGAGCAGGGACGAGTAGAAGCTTTAATACTGAATTTCTGCTCATTTTGATTCATACCATTTGCAAATGCTCATTTCTCTTCTCCTGTTGTTAAACCTCTCATCTGCTTAACCCTTTTTTCTTCATAAAGACGACTTTGTGTGCGTTTGGCACAGACAATGAGTCGTCTGATCAGTTTCTGTCTTGTTTACTTATGGAATAAATACAAAATACAAAAATACCGGCGGACGTGGTCGTGTGGCTTACGCGCTCGACTGCAATACCAGGGGTCACGGGTTCGATCCCCCACCGCACCGGACCAAGGCCGTCGGATGAGACTATAAACCGAGGTCCGATGTATCAGTGCTTTACACTGGGCATCTAAATGAACCAGAGAAACTCAATCGATAATAAGAGTAGGGCATCGCGCCCGGGTTTCTTTGTATCCCCTCCCCTCTCTCTGGGGCGTCCAAATAGCCCATAGTGAGCAGAAACGGACGTTAATCAACGCAAAACAAAACAAAAAACAAACAAAATCTGATTCTAAAGTTTCTGTCACAACCTGTTTGTTCATGTGTAATTATAAAACTCCACTCCGTTAATATGCATGCAACCATGCAGTAATATATTTCTAGATCAATATATACGGGGCAAAGGACTCCAGTCTGTTGCAAGTTTTACTTTCTTCCTAATTATCCAAGCTTTTGAGAGAATTACTGAACCAGAGGCGAACTGCTTAATCCTATCTCTCATATAAACGTGTTTTCAAGCATCTACAAATAAAGTACACCCGTCTGATCAGGGTCTGTTCTGTTTGCTTCGATGCCATGCATAGTCAAACATTTCTGTGTCCATGTGCCATTATAATCTTATTAATATTCATAATGTCATTATTTCTCACATAAATATCCATGGCGTAAAGTGTTGAGTCCTGACTAAGTCCTGACAGACAGAGTTACCAGGCGTCTTATCAGAATCCCGTTCTATTTGTAAAGGTCAGTTTTGTCACGTTTAGCAAGAGAATGACATGCGTACATGTATATTAACCCTTCGCTTGCTGAATTTTAAAATACAGTTCTCCTTCTTTACCCATGCCCTGTTGGTTAATTACATATATCTTCACTGTGTACAAGTATTTTGCTGTGCAATCACTGCTGTGGAGTGCACTGGTTGCACAATCAACTTGTAAATAGTACAGACCCTGATGAGACAGCTCCTGCATGAGCTGTCTCATCTGGGTCTTCACTATTTACAGGTACGTATATTGACGTGAATAGCAAGCGAAGGGTTAAAACATTTCCAAGATTTTTGCTTGTTTTATTTCTTCACTAAACCCTTTGCTGTGACCACTCTTTCGAATCGTCTCTTTGAGACGATTCTAAAGAGTAGTTACAGTATAGGGTTGTTTGATGTAGAAATGACGTTTTATCTAATTAATATTCATGATGTCAATATTTCTTACATGAATATTCACGAGGGAATGGGTTAAAGATTTGTTTTATGTTTAATCTTTGCTATTTAGTATTGTCGATATAGTTACATCAGACAGTGTATTTGTAAAACAAAGCGATGGTCTATATATTTAGCGCTCCAGTACAAAACACGTCTGTCTACTGAGTCTGGAATGTTGTTAGCGTATTTTATAGCTGAATTTCGGTCTGTCTTTTGAGAGCTATCTCACTAAAATACGACAATGAATTCTTGTGGTATACAAAACTGTCGTAAGATACAATCTGTAACTTAATTTCCCGATCACTTCTCTTCTGAAATGTCACTAGAGTGTTAAACAGTCTGGATTCTGATGCTATGTCTAGATTCTAAGATTTTTTGTGTGGATTCAAACTATTTGCATAGGTATTATGAGTTGTCATTAACATGCAAAGGGTTAGTTTTTAATGTGTGAAGTTTAAGTAATAACAAATAATCGAAACATGCAAGACGGTATGTATAATAAAAACCTCTCTGTAACGGCCACTAAATTACACCAAGTATTTTGTGTTAAAGGCAGGTGGCTGCTTAAAGCATGGTGGAAGTAAAACAGAAAAAAAAAAAAAAAAAAAAAAAAAATCATCAAAATGGGATCTAGCTATTGGTCTGTAAGGCAGGTGGTAGTTTCATGCATGTCAAAAGAAATGCAGAAAGCGCATAACGGAGTTTTCTGCATTACTTCTGACCTGCATCAAACAACCACCTGCGTTTTATTACCCCCGTTTTTTGTTTTTTTTTTGTTTTTTTTTGTTGTTTTTTTAAGTAAAACAGAACGCTCCCATAGGAGCGTTCTGTTTTACTTTCACCTTGCTTTGAGCAGCAACCTGTCCTAAATACCGACAAATTAACACAATTCAGTGGCCGTTATAGAGAGGTTTTACTGTGACTTGTCTTGAAGGCAAATATTATGTTACATTGTGAACTATTATATCACAGCATGACATTATATTATATTAATTGTATTGTATTATATAAAATTGTTTTATTGTATTATATTGTTTTATTAAATTGTTGGTGGGACGATACCATATTTGTATAACTTTATATTATATTATTATTTTATATCATATTATATCAATATTATATTATTTTACATTAACGATTGTTTATGGAACGACCAACTCAATCACCCCACCACCATATACGCACGCTCGCTCGCACGTGCACGCGCGCTCACACACATACATACACGCATCACCATCATGCTGTATGTAATAGTATTAGAATAATAACAACAAACACACGTTAATGACAAAACAATTTACTGAAAAACATAACAGCAACATAATTACACGATGATGTGTCGTCTTTTGTTTTTTTATATATAAAATATCAACAAATGTAACGCTGTAAGAAAATACTCTTGAAACATAAACAGGACCACCAGTAACAGTGGGATACTAGCGTAAGCGATCATCAAAATGAGATCTAGCTATTGGTCTGTAAGGCAGGTGGTACAGTGCTCCCTCCCTACAACGGCCCTCTCAATAACGAGTCCCTCCTTACAACAACGCATGTCACTGTTTCCGAAACAACACGGCACCAGAAACAACTTGTTTCCATCGTATTTTCTTTATGCCTCCATCAAACCCTATGTTGTGACCACTCTTTAGAATCGTCACTTTGTGACGATTCTAAAGAGTGGTCACAACATAGGGTTTGATTGAGGCATAACGGGTTTAGTTCTCGAAATACACCTTATCTGGGAATCTGCAAACAAGTTAATTATGTTTGATTGTCCCTCCCTATAACAACTCCCTCTGAACAACATATACAATATTTGTATCCCAAAGGGTGTCGTTGTAGAGAGGGAGCACTGTAGTTTCATGCATGTCAAAAGAAATGCAGAAAGCTCATAACGGAGTTTTCTGCATTACTTCTGACCTGCATCAAACAACCACCAGCGTTTTAATACTCCCGCGCTCATTAAATGACTGATCGTGATGTTGCTACCAGCATGATCGTGACTGCTATAAGGTTTCGTGTATGTACAAATTAACCCTTTACCCCAGGAATATTCACAACGGATTTCACATATCATGATTCCATCCTTACCTTTGTAACCCTTTCGCTGCCAAACTCTGTCGTCTGCTAACTTTGTCGTCTGCTGTAAATATTCATTTTTTTTTATTTTCTTCATTTTTGTTTAAAATACGTAGTAACAGTAACAAACAGTTTGGATCCTGATGAGACGCCGAGTTACTCGGCGTCTCATCTGGATCCAAACTGTTTGCATAGGTAATCACAGATCCGGCATTGGCAGCGAAAGGGTTAATTAATCTATATTGTTATATAAAACTAGTAAATACAGTAAAACCCTGCTAATGCGACCACCAACAATGGGTGTTAAAGGCAGGTAGTAGCTTAATGCAGGATGAAAGTTATGCAGAAAGCTCCTATAGGAGCTTTCTGCATAACTTTCGTCCTGCATTAAGCAACCACCTGCTTATGAAGACAGCCGTGTTTGCTCATTAAGTGGTCGCATTGGATCGGTTTTACTGTATACGTAGTTGTACCAAACAGTATAGAATAAGCTATACGCTATTCTATAAGCAAGTAAAGCAGGTACTGTTCAGAGGGCCCCTTTAGGAACAGTCTGATCTGGATCTAATCTATTTGAAAATATGTCAAACAAGACGTTTCCAAAGAGTAAAGGGTAATGAAAATGGACCGACTCACTGTACAGGACATATACATGAATTCAATCAGACTAGTACCTTTACATGTAGTCTGAAACGAAATTTACATTCCGCTGCATTTTTTATAACCATATATTCCACAGACGCCTTTTTAACGCATTTACAAACAAGGTAGAACCAGATCAGACAGCTCCTGTAGGAACGGTCTGACAAGGTTCTGTTATGGTTGCTTATAGAGTTATATAGATCTAATACTATAGATTTTGCCATGCTGTTTGAATGTCAGTATAAAAATTAAGCTAATTAATATTCATAAATTCATTATTTCATATTATATAAACATTCATGGAGTAGATGGTTAAAGCATTTTTCATTATAGCATGTTGGTACATGTATATAACCGTCATTATGATTCACAAAGATAGTAAGGGTCAGGGTTCAAACAACACGTTCTAAGTATCTGATTGGTCAAAGTTTGACCTTGCTAAAATCTAACCAATCAAATGCTTGAAAATAACTCGGACTCAAGCAAAACGTTTTATAATCTCTGACCAAGGTCTATATTTTATCAGAACCAATACTCACAAGCACTGTTTATGTTTAAGCCATTTGATTACTAACAAAATGTATGTTGATATTCTTTTAACAACATGATATAAAAAATGTTTTGCTTGTGTAGCGAGCCTTTTGTAAAAGTGGTCCAATGTTTAAAGTGGCTTACAAAGACCAAATAGCTAATTAACTTTACAACAAACTGAACTTCAAAGATAGGATGGACAACCTCAACTTTCAATACAACTTATGAATGGGTATCCGTCTCCTCAAACCATTTAGATCAATATGAGACACCGATTGACTCGGAGTTTCATTTTGATCCAATGTGTTTGATACACTTTCACTAGTTCGGAAAAACAATGGATGAAAGCAGGTCTTCGAGAATGGAAACAGACATAAATGATTGTGGATAGGTTGAATTAAAATCATACTTCTTACAGAAACACACCATTAAGCGTTCGGCGCTCGACTAATAATTAGTAGTAGATGTAGTATTCTTTGTTGTTTATCATGCCCAAGCCAAAGTTCGTTATTTGCTCGTCGTGTGTACGTCAAACCAAGTTACTAGGACCCGTTTTGATGAAGATCGTACAATTGAAGATCGCACAATTGAAGATCGTACAATTGAAATTATCGTAAGTTCTAACAAACGACTTCCACTTTCGATCGTCCAGTTGCGATCGATCGTCCAGTTGCGATCGTCCAGTTGCGATCGATCGTCCAGTTGCGATCGTCCAGTTGCAATTGTCGTATGTTAGAACTAACGATTATTTCTGTCGAACGAAATTAGCCATAATTGCTGCAAACTAGAACGTGTGGTAAATCGGGCCGTACGAGTAGTTATAAGGGTCGTAAATTATAACTTGATTTTAATCTGCGACTTTATTCCATGAATGCGCCAGTCTACGCATTTGCAAACAAAGTATACCCAGATCAGACAGCTCCTATAGGAGACGTCTGGTCAGGGTATGCTCTGCTTGCTTATGAAATAATATAGATCTGATTCTACAGTTTCTCCTTTGGCAAAAATTGCATGTATCAATATGCCATTTTAAAAATCTAATTGATATTCATGTTTACATCATTTCTTACATGAATATTAATTTTAGTCTGCGATCTTTGTAAAGACCGGCTACCCATCCGTATCGTTTGTTTTACAACAAGGCACCGTGTCTTCTATTATATGTAACGCACGGGTTACAAACTTCGGCCATTATATTGTCATGTTTTGTATTCCATAGTTTTAGTCCCCTTGTTGGTTCTCTTTCTGTTGATTCTCCTTGAAACTGATTACCGGTAAAATTGAGTGCCATCTGGTCATGTCCGCAGGTCGGTGGGAAGTGATGTCCTTCCAGTGAAGACGGCCACTTTTTGAACCATTTTGGCCAATGTGCACATGACCGACGATAGCGTCTTTAGTGTGCAGTTTCTCGCGCATAATCACAAAGTCGATATTGTACTCATTGATGTCACATCCGCTGACGTCAAACAAAAATGGCTGATTCCAGATCGGACAGTTTCCTCCCAATGACTTCGTTTCTTGAATCTTGACAATCTCGTTATTCTTCATCAAGTTTATTACGACATAGTGACCTGAAACGAGAAATCTGATTTGTTTGGTTTTTGTTGATGAAACATAGATATGTCTACCAGCCCCTAACTAGTCTACACTACCACAGCCCCTAACTAGTCTACACTACCACAGCCCCTAACTAGTCTACACTATGTACACAGCCGGGTTGGTAGTTGGTTCATCTACATAAAAGATGGGAGGGGAGGATCGTAATTAATGCTGTCAGAACTTGTGACCCGACCCTTTTGCTAGTACAGTGCTCCCTCTCTACAACGACACCCTTTGGGATACAAATATTGTATATGTTGTTCAGAGGGAGTTGTTATAGGGAGGGACAATCAAACATAATTAACTTGTTTGCAGATTCCCAGATAAGGTGTATTTCGAGAACTAAACCCGTTATGCCTCAATCAAACCCTATGTTGTGACCACTCTTTAGAATCGTCACAAAGTGACGATTCTAAAGAGTGGTCACAACATAGGGTTTGATGGAGGCATAAAGAAAATACGATGGAAACAAGTTGTTTCTGGAGCCGTGTTGTTTCGGAAACAGTGACATGCGTTGTTGTAAGGAGGGACTCGTTATTGAGAGGGCCGTTGCAGGGAGGGAGCACTGTATACATGACATTGATATGATTTGTTTTCTTGTACGGTTATGTTATGTATTACCCAGATTGTATATGCATTGTATATTGGCAATAAAATATGTTTAAACTAAACATAAAATAAGCTTTCAAAATAATTATTATCTTGGAAATTAACTATCGGTCCAGTAAAAGCAGAACTTTACATTACAGTAAATCCCCTCTAGACCGGACGTTAATTTTAGTATACATGTTCATATCGGTCCTGGAGACAGGGGCAGCTTAATGCAGGGTGAAAGTCATGCAGAAACCTCTTCTAGGAAGCCCACAATCTGACCAATACGATGCTTGAAAATGATGTCAGACTCAAGCAAAAGTTTAATGACCACGGGACTACATATTTCACATGCCATCAGTACAAATCTGGGGGTACTCTGTTAATGTAGCAAAGGCATTGGAAGTCATATCTGCCACTTAGCGTAAAGTTATATTTCGTTCATGTTTCGTATGAATCAATTAACACCTAGTCTTTAGGTTACAAAACTTCCTGCTTAAGTCTATGATCATTCTCAAGCATCTGATTGGTCAGATTTTGAACTTGCTCAAACTGTATCCATTCAGATACTTGATAAAGTGGCAGCTTAATGCAGGGTGAAAGCCTGGCAGAAAGCTCATCAGGGAGCTTTCTGTATGACTTCCATCTTGTATTAAGCAGCTAACTGCCTACAAAGACATAGACTTTTCATTACTAAAATTTCGTAGTATCGAGTTCTTACTGTAATTGATTTTACGACAGATTCTGGTGAATGGTGGACGCGTTTCGGCTGGGTTCCACAGCGATAAAATTTTCTCATATTTTCGATACAATTCAACTAATTCCTTATCAAGTTCGTTAGCACTAAGTTAGTTTCAAGTCATATAGATTTAGATTCTGAAGTCATTTTGTTACGCAAAAGGATCGAAAATATGAGCACAGCTGAAGAGAATCGTTGGACATACCTGGCCGACCGATCAGCTTGTCTGATTTGGGAAAGTCACTGCCTTTTCTCACCATGACCTTGATCCGATTTGCGGCTTGCTGATACTCCAAACAGACAAACAATGAACCAAGGTCCTCTAGGAGGTATTTCTCAACTGTGGAACTCTGAAATAATAATAATACATATTCAATAAGGTGAGCATTTGAATCAGAAAAGACGTAGAGTAAAACTCGATACTACGAAAATTTAATAATGAAGCATTTATGTCTTTGTAGGCAGGTTGCTGCTTAATGCAGGATGAAAGTCTGGCTTTCATCCTGCATTAAGCTGTCATTTCTCTTAAAGATCAATAATGGTACATATTTGAGTGTTCGAATAATCGAGTAGAATGTTTTAATAAATAACCATAATACAGTGCAACCTCTCTATAACGGCCACTAAACTGTGTTAATTAGTTGGTATTTAGGGCAGGTGGCTGCTTAAAGCAAGGTGAAAGTAAAACAGAACGCTCCTATAGGAGCGTTCTGTTTTACTTTCACCTTGCTTTAAGCAGCCACCTGCCTTTAACACAAAATACTTGATGTAATTTAGTGGCCGTTATAGAGAGGTTTTACTATAATCGTAAGTATTCAGACAGACGCACTTAGGCAAATAGTAGAGTAACAAGAGTGATTATTGTAAAGTATGATATGGAAATCGGGGTTGTGTAATGTAGGAACATAGATAAGAAAATCAGTACACATGTATTAGTAAATAGCGGAGTAATAGATAAAGGTGCGTAGTCAAATCCTCATTTCTCCACCAAACCCTATGTTGTGGACACTTTTTATTACCGTCTCTTCGTGGTCACAGCATAGGGTTTGGTGAAGAAATAACGGAGTTATTCTTGAACGTGATTCGTTTACGCATCTTATCTGGGGTTTTGTAAGTAGTATACCCGTTGATCACCTTTTGAAACAATAAAATGAAATTATTTCACGTGTAACTATAGTCTACAAATGTCCTTTATGATGATAAGAAATAGAACAGAGACAGATTGAGGTCACATGTTTTCGAAATGAAACTTGTTCTTGATAAGTTCAACTCACGTTTTTCTCTTTGCTTTTTGACAAAGTTGAGACGAATTTGATAGCTTCCTCTCTCATCCAGTCCACATCACAGCACTTCACGAACAGCTCTCCAAGAAAGCCCTCCTTGCCTACCTTGGCTTTCTTTTTGTAATTCACAACAATGCGGAGCGTGGCTTTCTCGACCTCCGCCAATGTCATATCGTCAAAGAAGAATGTTTCCTGTAGTTGAACATCTCTCCCACCTTTCTTGTTCCTACTATGGACCCCGTCAGTGTTGCGCGGGAAGAGGTACACAGTAGCATTGATGAGGCAACCGTAGGTCTTCACCGGAAGGTCGGAGACACCGAGCAACTTCAGATGAAGTTGTCTCAGTTTTGCGACATATTTAAGCTGAAACGACACCAGGATGTTTTGTTCTGATTCTATTTGAAGACCGTTGGTAACAAAGGCGGCCGCAGACTTGGACTTCTTCAGAGGTTTGACCACTCTCTTGTCAGTCGGGTCTTCGAAACTGTGAAAGCGAGAGAGCTTTTCTGCATGTATCTTTTTCTCAGACTTGTATAGGTTGAGGTCAATGTTGTCAATTTGCGGGTGTGTTGTTACGAGGTCCATGGCGTTGTATACTGTTCGTTTGTCATCTTGTGACTTCAGCGGAGACGTGGTACTGTTCGATGAAAATGGCGACAGTCGTCGAGGCGTCGTGAAAACCCTGTCATACTTTGATGCGACTTTTTTCCTCTTACACCGCCGGCGTCGTGAATAAATGATACACGAGATGATACCGGCTACGAGCAGGACGCCAAGCCCGGCTCCAACGCCGATCAGAATTGAAACTGAAAATAGCAACAAACAAAATTGTAGTAAAACGTCTTTATTTATTTAACCTTTAGCCTGCTGAGCAAATTTTTTTACAGAATTTTTCACCTACTACATTTTCAAAATTCAACCTATAATCAATTTGTATACCAATATGCAATCAGGGTGTCAAACAGTTTTGATCCTGATGATACGCCGAGTTGATCGGCGTCTTATCTGGATCCAAACTGCGTGCAAAAGTATATATACACCCATCCGCCCATAGCAGGCTAAAGGTTAAAAATGGCCACTCAAAACAATTTTAGTGATAGTTAGCTTATTGTGGAAATCTTTAACCCTTACAGTGCGGGACACGAGTCTCTAATGTCGTTTGCAAACAGTGTAGACCCATATGAGAGGGATCTTAAAGAAACCCTCTCATCTGGGTCTGCACTGTTTGTCACGTTACACGTTTCAATAGAAAACTCCCTAAATATTCACCGTAAGCTTAACCTGTTTGAATTTGGGAATAGTCCATTTGAAAAATCAGCGTTGTGAGGGTCAAAATGATAGGCTGTCCAAACGCCGAAACAGTTTTACCCTTTCCCTCATATAGAGGAGCCGTCTGATCAGGGTCTACTCTGTTTGCGTATAGAATTTGACAGATCTGTTTCTTTGCTTTCTAAGATGTCTACAATGTAGTACCTTCCATATTTCTTTATAACTATTTTGTGAATGAATATTCAGTTGGTATTGGAATTTGGAATAAACATAGAACAGGGAAAGGGTTAACCCTTTACCAGAATATTTTCGCATTTTTACACCTTCGCAAACAGTGTAGACACAGATCAGATGACTCATGTAGGCGTAATCTAATCAGGGTCTGCTCTGTTCGCTTATGAAATGATATAGATCTAATTGTACACTGTCTGCCATGGTCAATATAGCATTTGTTGATAATGACATTATAAAAAAAATAACTGATTATTTTGATAAGTACAGTAAAACCTCTCTATAACGGCCACTAAATTGTGTTAATTAGTTTGATATTCAGGGCAGGTGACTGCTTAAAGCAAGGTGAAAGTAAAACAGAACGCTCCTATAGGAGCGTTCTGTTTTACTTTCACATTGCTCTAAGCAGTCACATGCTTTTAACACAAAATACTTGATGTAATTTGGTGGTTGTTATAGAGAGGTTTCTCTGTATAGGTATTATTTCTTATATAACTGTATACCTGCTTTACTGTCCATAGTTTAACCCTTCTTTTGCTGAATTTTAAAATACATTTCTCCTTCTTTACCCATGCCCTGTTGTATAATTACATATATCTTCACTGTGTACAAGTATTTCGCTGTGCAATCACTGCTGTGGAGTGCATTGGTTGCACAATCAACTTGTAAATAGTGCAGACCCTGATGGGACAGCTCTTTCAGGAGCTGTCTCATCTGGTTCTTCACTATTTACAGGTAGGTATATTGACGTGAATAGCAAGCGAAGGGTTAAACCAGATTGCAGTTATTGTTGGCTCAACTGATTTATACTGAGTGCGAATTCAAATTAATTCTTGCAAACACTATGGGCCTGAAGTTGTAGGCGTTCGTGTAGATAATTTCACATTAATTTCTATTTGCATTTTAATCTGAAGTAGAACATAATTTGGTGGCCATGCAAAAGGGTTGATTTGATTTTGCGTGCAGCATGAAAAATGGAAATTCTTTTAGTCAAATACAACCCCTAAGTCACGAGATTTGATTGGTTCTGAAATGCCAGATACTATACTGACGTGATTGTGACATTTCAGACCAATCGCGGGATAGTATTCTTATTAGCATCATCTAAATCTGGATGTAATATTGTAATGTTGTAGGAAACTGAAAGGTCAGTGATACGCACCTTCATTATACAGTTGAACCCCTCTATTGCGACTACTTAATGAATAAACATGCGTGTCTTAATAAGCAGGTGGTTGCTTAATGCAGGGCAAAAGTAATGCAGAAAGCTCCTCTAGGAGCTTTCTGTATTACTTTTGTCCTGCATTAAGCTACCACATGCATCTAGCACCCAGAATTATTCCTCTTTTAGGTGGTCGCATTAGCGAAGTTTTACTGTACGATCCTCCTGATTACATATAATATTTGCAATATATGGATCTGAGTTTGACTTCAACCCTTCGGGGATTTTGAATGACAAACAGTGTAGACCCTGATCAGAACGTTCCTCCGAGAGGTTCTTTGATCTGGGTCTACATTGTTTGTAAATGGCGCATTCAAAGTTATAAATTCACGAATTGCCACCGAAAACGATAGGATTTAGCATGATTTTATGCTTCTAACAGATTTGTGAAAGTATTGTAGATACAGTAAAACCCCTCTAATGTGACCACCTAAAAGAGGTATAATTCTGAGTGATAGAGGCAGGTGGTAGCTTAATGCAGGACAAAAGTAAAAAGAGCTTTCTACATTACTTTTGTCCTGCATTAAGCAACCATCTGCTTATAACGACACCCATATTTATCCATTAAAGTGGTCGCAATAGAGGGGTTCTACTGTATGGTTCCCATTGCAATGTTATGCCTGTTATTAGTATTTATATTTTAGCAATTTCCTCGATAAAGATGCAGAGTAGACACAGACCATCAGCTAATTAATATTCATAAAGTCTTAATCTTCATTACGTAAGGGATAAAATCACAACTGAATTGTCGAATACCGGTACAATGTACAGCAAACCCCCACTAATAATATAATTATGTATAGTAAAAACCCCGCTAATTCGACCACCTAAAAGAGGTATAATTATGGGTGCTAGATGCAGGTGGTAGCTTAATAGCTCCTAGGGGAGCTTTCTGCATTACTTTTGTCCTGCATTAAGCAACCACCTGGTTATAAAGACACCCATGTTTATTCATTAAGTGGTCGCATTAGAGGGGTCCTATTGTATACTATTCCGCCAACAATAGACACAAATGGACGTAAACCCTCTTGATAAAAGCATTCTGATTGCAGAATTGTTTGTTTCTTAACCCTTTCGCTGCCAATGTCGCATCTTTCACTACCTATGCAAACAGTTTGGATCCAGATGAGACGCCGAGTGACTCGGCGTCTCATCAGGATCCAAACTGTTTGTTACTGTTACTATGTTATGAAACAAAAATAAGAAATAATGAAAACTGAAAATTGTAGCAGACGACAAAGGTTGCAGACGACAAAAGTTGGCAGCGAAAGAGTTAATTTGGCGACATTAATTTCGGAGATGCGTTTGTCTTCCGACATTATTGATGCATCTTCATTGGCAGCAACCGGATTAATTTTCCCTAACTACACGACGGAAATCAGCAGACGAGAGAGGAAAGAGCGTGGGCGTATAATATATCCCCCAATAGCAGGTGGCGCCATCAGATAAAGCTAGAGCAGCAACATTTTCCAATACTTTGCTTTTTCCTTGCATTGTCTCATGTGATTGTCGCAGAGTGTTTTGTGTCATAGAAATAACATCTTCTTCCAAGAATGTTGTTATTGGAAATGCTGTCTGCTTAATGTTTATCCTACTTTCTTCATTTTTATTGCAAAAAAGCACCAAAATCAGTTGTCAAATATAATGGATCCAGAACAGAAGCCGAGTAACTCAGCATCTAATCTGGGTCATATGTCTGAAATGCAACTAGAACGTCACTTGTAGCTTACCAAAGGCCGAATTGGCCGTATGCCTATAATTGCTAAACTGTTGTGTTTAACCTTTTACCAGCCAGATAGAGACTTACTAACAGAGACTAGCCCCAGATCAGACTGCTCCCTTAGGAGATCTCTGGTCTGGGTCTGCTCTTGGTCTGGTCTGCTTCCTAATGGTAATGATAGCGTCTGATTCTACAGTTTCGGCAATGGCCAAAATCTGTACATAATGATATGTCATTAAAAAATGTCGTAAAACAAGTATAGGGTTCAATAGAACTTGTATTAAACGACCGTCAATTATAAATATAAATTATGGGTCGGACAGTTTTTGAACCATCGTTTTATGGATATTAGTTTATATACTTTCTTAAATGTATATCTGTGTATTATATATCCTCTCTCGATTTTATTTCTTTCTGATTTTATTTTTGTCAATGCACAACGCCACTGAATGCATTATTTGCAAAAATAAGCGTCTAACCAAGTGATTAAGTTTCAAAGTTTCAAATGCAGTTGGTGGCATATAACAGGTCAAATGTAATACAGAAAGCTCCTATAGGAGCTTTCTGCATTACTTGTGTCCTGTATTAAGCAACCACTTGCTTTTTTAAGATCCCTGTGTCCAATCAATATAAGGTCGCCTAAGACAGGCTCTACTATACGTGAATATTCATTAGGTAAAGAGTTAACTCTTTCGGCGCCAATGTCGCCTGTTGGCACCATTGAAAACAGTGCAGTCCAAGGTCAGATGCCGCCTTTTCAAGGCGGCATATGTCCTGGGATTTCATTGTTTTCTGTATTATTTTAGCCCAAGCATACAGGTTTTTAAAAACAAATGTTTTACTAATATACCTTTATTATCTAGTTTAGTATTATATTTAATATGAAATTATTATTGCAGGCGACACTTTTAAATTTGGCGCCAAAAGAGTTAATGCTTATCATCCTGCAGATCGTGATAGGAGACTGGTTTACCAGCTGCTCGGTTCCTATATATGATACAAAGTAACTCCCATGGGACACACATTATAGTAGAACTTGTCTTAAGTGCTTATCAAAAAAAGGTCTAATTATTGGTCTGAAAGGCAGGTGGTAGCTTAATGCAGGTCTAAAGTAAATGCAGAAAGCTCCTAGAAGAGCTTTCTGCATTACTTTTGCCCTGCATTAAGCAACCACCTGCTTTTTAACACTCCTTTGTTCAATAAATGAATGATCACTGAAGACAATTTTACTGTTATATACATGTAATATGTACAATCTATACCAGAAGCCAAGAATTGGACTGAATTTTAGTGGTTGTTAAGAGGGGTTTCACTAAATATATTTCTGGATGGTCAAGTGCCACATTGATTGGGCTGCATTTAGTTTAACTGTAAGCATAACAGTTTTATGCAAATGTCCGCAAATTTAAAAACCGAAATGTTGCGATTATTGCTGCAATCGGAACATTTGCGAACTGTTGCATAAATCTGAACGCAACGCTGATAAATGTAACATACACAGTGTTAATTTTTGACGTGAATTGGTCACCTCATGGTTATTCATTTTTATGTTAATCTTTCAGTGGAATTTTTTGCTTTAGACAAAAACTGAAGGATCAATTCTGTATACTTCCATACCCAAACAAAGAACGCCATGATCTTTGTCTACTCTGTTTGCAAAAGACTAAACTGCTTCTAGATATCTGGGAAAGGGTCAACACTATTGCTGTCATGGGCGCACCAATGATTTCCTATGTAAACAGTTTGGATCCAGATGATATGCTGATTAACTTAGTGTCTGGCCATGGTCCAAACTACTTGAGTATGTGTTTTAACTCTTTACTCCATAAATACGCCTTTTAACGCCTTTCAGACAGAGTAGACCCAGATCAGACGGCTCCTGTACGAACCGTCTGATCAGAGTCTGCTCTGTTTGCTTTTGACATAATATAGATCAGTTTTTGTAAGGGTCAAAACTTCCCATATTCATAAGTAACTGTAAAAATTATCGCCTTGCAAACAGAGTAGACCCAGATCAGACGGCTCCTATAGCCGTCTGATCAGGGTCTGCTCTATTTGCTTATGAAATAACATAGATATGATTCAACAGTTTTTACTATGGCTAAAATTTTTGTATCCATATGCCATTATAAAAAAAAATGTAATCTAATTGATATTCATGACGTCATTATTTCTTCCATAAATATTCATGGAGTAAAGGGTTAAGCAAATAGAAAGAACATTCAAGATGAAAATTGAAGCAGACGATGAATAATGCAGACGACCGCAGAGAAAGAGCTAAATAACACTGCCTATAAAATATGTCTGACGATTTATATTTTAAACTGAGTGATACTGATAGCTGTGGGATGTTATATGGTTTTATTACTGTGTACATAGTCTGTCAAACGGTCTCGATTTTGGCATAATCTTTTTTTTATTCGTACATATGTTTTGAGTCATTTTGCTTTTCACACTGTTCTCATTTTTTTACACCTGCACTTTGTACATTATTTTGCAGTTTTTTTGTACAGAATTTTTTTATTTGATTGTTTGTGATTTTGAACACGTTCGAACATATAACATGATAGTAACTTGTTTTACTTTAGCACTTCGAGTTTTGGTGAAGAATAATTGAGAACTGTTTTTTGGTTGATGCATAATGCAGGATGAAAGTCAAGCATAAAGCTCGCAGAGGATATTTCTGCATGAGTTTCACGCTGCATTAAGCTCCCACCTGTCTTAACCATTTACTCCATTAATACGCCTTTCTATGCCTTTGCAAACAGAGTAGACCCAGGGTTTGCTCTATTTGCTTATGAAATAAGATGTATACATATGATTATCCCATTCCCTCATAGGCTATTTTTAGATCCAACCACTTACCGAAAAGGAGCATTAACTAGAGAAAAGGAAAATTTTAGAATTTTATAGTTTGAAACCAATGGCCAACAAATACCTGTGCCCATGTGCCCTTATAAAAAAAATGGTTTATCTAATTAATATTCATGATGCCATTATTTCTTACATGACATTTCATGGAGTAAATGCCTTGCAATCATAGTAGAACCAGATCATGGTCTTCTCCATTTGCATGTGAAAAATATATAGACCTGGTTTTCCGGTTTGTGTCATGGCCTAATATTCCGGTGTTCATAATTATGCTATTACAAAAAATAGCTAATAAATATTCATGATCTCATTATTTCTTACATGAATATTCACGAGGTAAAATATTATATACCCAGATTAACAGTTGTTGTTTGTGGTCGTTGTCGAAAGACTGTTGTTGTGAACGTTACCATGACTTCACAGCTAGCACGCACAAAGTTTCATCAATCTTAATTTGCCTGCAATTATTAACCCGTAACCCGCTATCAGCGACCTTAACGTCATTTGCAAACAGTTTGGATCCAGATGAGACGCGTCTCATCAGGATCCAAACTGTTTGACGATCAGTCAATATTTTCTTAAAAGCTTGGCTGAAACGGAAGTCGGTAAATATGCAAAATTTCAGATTAAGCAATATTTTTTACTGCAGGAAAATGGTGAAGACAAAATAGTTCTAATTACAAAGCCAATAGGGCACGTTGGGTGTGATTATTCAACTTTGTCGATGTCATGTATTTTCGTCTGCAAACTTTGTCGTCTGCTTCAAATCTCATTTATGAACTTTCTTCCAAAAACAATAATCAAAGAATCGAACACTTTGGATCCTAATGAGACGCCGAATTATTCGGCGTCTCGTCTGTGTCCAAACTGCTTACATTGGTAAGCACATATTCTCCACTGGCAGTGAAAAATGTAAGGGGAATGATTGTTATGTAATTAGGACGTACTAATCACAAGGGGTAGGTTTGCAGACGATCAAATATAATGTATAATCGTCAATCAGGCCCTACATTTGTCGTCTGCCATTGTCGTTTGCTTTAATTCTTAAAGTTTATTTTCCTTTCTCTCTCAAAGAAACAGTAAGAAAAATTATTGTCAAACATTTCACATCCTGACAAGACATCTATAAGCTTGGCGTCTCATCTGGATCCTAACTGTTTACATATTTGTTACCCGAAATTCCCCCACTATCGTGCAAATAGGTAACATTTTACTCTATAAAACAGATGTCCATATTCGAGACGATTCTAAAGAGTGGTCACAGCATATAATTTGGTGGAATAATGGCGATTTTAGTATTTGGGTACGCACTTTTATATGTAACTCTGATGAACTATTAACCCATTACCTCATAGACTATTTTTAGATACAACCTCTTTGAATAAATCTACTGAAAAGGAGCATTAAGGGAAATTTTAGAAGTTTGTAGCTTTAAACCATTGTGATAAATAGAGCATTTGCTCCTATAGGAGCAAATGCTCTATTTATCAAAATGGTTTCCCAAAGTGACTTTTATAGAGTCGTCAAAAGTCGTCAATATGAGGGAAATGGTTAAATCACTAAATACTTCATACTGTTATATAAAACAAGCGAATGCATAGCTATACCAAACAGTATAGAATCAGATATAATATAATCTATACGCAGACAGGCAGCCCCTACAGGAGCTTTATGGTCCGGATCTGCACTGTTTGCATGGGTGTCAAAAGGCATCTCTATCGAGTAAGGAGTTAAGCAACGACATGAGAAAATGCATTCTGTCAGAACCTTTTTTTAATCGAAAATTCTACTCGAAGTTGCACTGAGACTTGTCGTCAGCTATAATATCGTCTGCTGGGACTCGTCTTACAACAGATCGCACAACGTAAATCATCGTTAGCTTCTAATTGTTTGCAAATGGATTACTTGTTCACAGTTAAAAATGCAGAGCAATTTAACCCATTCCCTCATGGGCTATTTTAAGACCCAACCTCTTTGAATTAATCTACCGAAAATGAGCATTAACTAGAGAAAAGGAAAAAAATGTAGTTTGAAACCATTGTGATAAATAGAGCATTTGCTCATAAAGGAGCAAATGCTCTATTTATCACAATGGTTTCAAGAAGTGGCTATTTCAGAGGCGTAGAAAGGCGATTTTATGGAGGAAAGGGTTAAGACATTTTATTAAAAAAAATACAGTAATGGTGAACAATATTTCGGTGTGCAGGTTTTGAGTGTAAGTCTCAGATTTAGACTGAACTGTGAGAAAATATTGTCCCGAGGTTATAAACCTTTTGCTTGAATCTTGAGATCATTCTCAGGCATCTGAATGAACCGATTTTGAGCGAGCTAAAAATCACATACCAATCAAATACTGACTCAGAAGTATTATAACATCGGGAACTGACTCCAAGTTTATTAACTCTTTTCGCCAAATTTAAAAGTGTCGTCTGCAATAATAGTTTCATATTAAATATAATTCTAAACTAAATTATAAAGGCTCATTAGTAAAACATTTGTTTTTAAAAACCTGTATGCTTGGGCTAAAAAATACAGAAAACAGTGAGGTCCCAGGTCAGATGCCGCCTTGCATCTGACCTGGGACTGCACTGTTTTCAATGGTGCCAACAGGCGAGATTGGCGCCGAAAGAGTTAAAATTCTGAGTCTGAGTTCCCTATCAAGTATCTGATTGGTCGGATTTTGGGCCGTGCTCAAAAGAAAAGAAATCTTACATCATTGTAAAATGGATAGTCCTAGACAAGCTGCCATATCGAAAGTAAACCGTCTGACCAGCCTCTACACTGTATGACAGAAGAAACCTACTTCTAGATTTTTAGAACAGGTGGTAGCTTAATGCATGACAAAAGTTATTACCTCGGGACCTGGTTGACAACCTCATTTCGAACTGAATATACGCAGTAGAAGCTGTCTTAACCCTTCGCTTGCTGAATTTTAAAATACATTTCTCCTTCTTTACCCATGCCCTGTTATATAATTACATATATCTTCACTGTGTACACGTATTTCGCTGTGCAGTCACTGCTGTGGAGTGCACTGGTTGCACAATCAACTTATAAATAGTGCAGACCCTGATGAGACAGCTCCTGCAGGAGCTGTCTCATCTGGGTCTTCACTATTTACAGGTAGGTATATTGACGTGAATAGCAAGCGAAGGGTTAAGCGGTCACCAAACAGGTCCAAGTATGGATCTGTAGGACAGGCAGTAGCTTAATGCAGGTCAAAGTTAATGCAAAAAACTCCTGCTACGTTGCCTTTTTCAGTATTTTATCTCATTTTACCACCCAAAATACAGTGTCAAACAGTTTGGATCCTAATGAGACACCAAGTTACTCGGCTACTCATTCTACATGCATTTACAAAGCTTTTTTAGGAACTCACAATCGCGTGTCCAATGAGCTAGTATTATGGTTAAGTCTCGCTAATATTCTGGATTTCTAAACCAGGTGGTAGCTTAACGCAGGACAAATAGGAGCTTTCTATAGGAGCTTTCTGTATCACTTTTGTCCTGCATTAAGCAACCACTTGCTTTTACAGACTCTTTTAATTAATCACGTGGTGTCGCTTTAGCTATTCTTTTTTGTACCGTGTTTTGTACTTATGTTGTGGGCGGACAGCCACATCACAGCTGAGGAGAGATCTCTTATTTCCCATGAGGCGTTACTTTCAATTTATTTCCCATGAGGCGTTACTTTCAATTTAATCCTTTAGCTGACGGAGACAACTGTTCATGTCTTTGTAAACAGGGTAGACCAAGACCAGACGGCCATTGGTGCCGATGTAATAAAACTTCTTAGATTGAGCCTGAGTTTATTCTTACGGATCTCAATGGTCAGATTCTGAGTTTGAACTTAGATTCGAGTAAAATGTTCTATAACCTCGAGACCTGACGGGGTTATCTGATCAGGGTCAGCTCTGTTTTCTAATAAAATCGTACAATTTCTGCCATGGCAAAATACCATGTATCCATGTACACTGTACCATTAAAGTAAGGTATCACTAATAAGAAGTGTAATTCTTTTTTTTTTACCCATTTGCTTCCAGTGGATTCTTCCATGCTTATATATTGCATTAGTCTATCTTTTATCTAAGGGATGTCTGGTCTAAATTTTCGTTTTTGTTTTGTTTTATATTGAATCTCCTATCAGCAAACAGTGTAGACTCTGATCAGACGCCGCATTATGTGACGTCTGATCAGAGTCTACACCGTTTGCTTACGTCCCATATATGGGATCGTGGGAGCAAATGGGCTAAACAGTTGGTAGCTTAAAGTAGGATCAATGTTATGCAAAAAGCTCTTACAGGAGTTTTTCCCCGTTACTTTTGCCCAGGCTTATTAACCCTTTCCCTGTTCTATATTTAGCCCTAATTTTGATACCTAATGAATATTCATGGAGAAAATTCTTATAAGGAAATATGCAAGGTGGAACAATGTACCCAATTTGGAAAGTAAAGAAACCGAGCTTTCAAATTCTATTAGCAAACAGAGCAGACCCTGATCAGACGGCTCCTCTAGGAGCCGTCTGATCTGGGTCTTCTCTGTTTGCAAATGCGTGAAAACACGTTTATATGAGGGAAAGGGTTAACAGTCACCTGTTTTACGGACTCCTGTGTTCCTTTATCTCCTTCATGTACATGTATATTTTAGTTTCTTTCTTCAAACGAAAAGTAAGTACCTACAACAGGTAGCAGGTTTGTTTGACGTCACGAGACAACGTTTGTTACAACCACAGTTAATGAATTATGAGGTCGAATTAGCGAGAATATATTGCATAATAAAATTAGCTGGTAAACTATCCATGACGTCAGTATGTCTTACATAATTATTCATCAGGTATAAGGGTATTTTCTTACTACCTTTTTTGTAGCGTGTCGTAACACGTGACTTGATTAATTGCAAAACACTTTGAGATTATATTAACCTTACGCCTACTGAGAAAATTGTTCACTCATTATATTTTCAAAATTCAAGCTATACCAACTTTGTCAACAAAAATGTAATTAGTGTGTCAAACAGTTTGGATCCTGATGAGACGCCGAGTAACTCGGTGTCTCATCTGGATCCAAACTATTTGCAAAGGTATTCACTCATCAGCCTGTAGCAGAATAAAGATTAAAGTAAAATGGACGTCTACAACCGGCTTAAACCTTTCACTGTCAGCGGCGAATCAGGGTCCAGTGTTTGATGCTGTGATTATGTTTCTTGAAAGAATATAGACGAAAATTATATAACCCCTCTAAACCGAACGTTAAATTTGGTATTAATATCGGTCTTGGAGACAGATGGCAGTTTAATGCATGGTGAAAGTCATGCAGAAAGCTCCTATAGTTTTCTGCATGACTTTCACCTTGCATTACGCAGCCATCTGCCTAAAAGTATCTAAATTCTTTTCAACTAGAATTCCGATTTAGAGGCGTTTTCTGTAGGCGCAGACGACAAAGTTTACAGACTTACTTATTTGGAAGCGAAAGTGTTTGTAGCCCATTCCTTCATAATCTATCGATCATAGGATATTTTTAGATCCAACCACTTTATATAAATCTACCGAAAAGGAGTATTAACAAGAGAAAAGGAAACTTTTAGAATTTTGTAGTTTGAAACCATTGTGATAAATAGAGCATTTGCTCCTATAGGAGCAAATGCTCTGATTATCACAATGGTTTCAACAGGTGACTTTTACAGAGGCGTAGAAAGGCGTATTTATGGAGGAATGGGCCTTCAGTTATTTTCTATGTCAATGTTATGCATATCAAATAGATTTAATCGAACTACGACGCCGACCTACTTTGCGTCTCACCTTGGTGTAAATTGATTTTAAATGTCACCGAATAGTTTTTCATAACTGTCTAGAAAGTTCAGAATCTCTGTCTTAAACCGGTGTTGGTTCCATTAATTTAAGTAATAACTCCTATCTCGCTAACCGCGACCTGCCTCGCATAAATTGCAAACAGAAGGGATCCAGATCCAAGCTATTTGAAATTCGGTTGATAGTTTTTTTTCTCAAAATTTTGATCGAATTTGAAGTAGTCTTAACTATATTAGATCTAATTTCAGCAGACATTTTTTACAGCGGTGTCAGGATTAAAACGAATATTCTAATTGACCGACACCGTCCATGAGACATCTTTAAACAAATATTCTAATTGACCGACGCCGTCCTCGAGGCGTCTTTAAACGAATATTCTTAATTGACCGTAGTAGATACTAATGACTAGTCCCGAAACACTTACTAAATATATAGAATGGCGGCGTGTGTCATTGACTTGTCCCGAAACATTTACTAAATATAGAATAGAGGCACGTGTCATTATACAACAAAGCCCCTCTAATGCGACCACCAAAAAGGAACATACTTTACAGTGGCAACGGCAGGTGGTACCTTAATGCAGGACGAAAGTTATACAGAAAGCTCCTATAGGAGCTTTCTGTATAACTTTCGTCCTGCATTAAGTAACCACCTGCTTATGAAGACAGCCATGTGTGTTCATTACGTGGTCGCATTAGAGGGTTTTTTACTGTATCTTAGTTTATGTTTGCGCATCATATTTAACCCCTGACCTCATAGATACGCCTTTTCACGCATTTGCAAACAGAGTAGTACCAAATCAAACGGCTCCTATGGGATCTTACATAAATATTCAACAGTGAAAGGGTTAAACATGCAAAGACGCTCGGCTGGTTTAATCAAGAAAATGTTTAAAGTTTAATTTATTACTTCATTATTTTGTCATTTATATAGCATTATTAGCATTTCTAGCTAGTCTGTAAATTTATGACTAAATATAGGAAACAATTTATTCTAACGGAATAAACATTTCCCTACGGTAACAGCTTTATGAGAAAATATGATGCTATAAAATAGATAAATTAATGATCAGAAAATAGCATCCACTGACCAAATTAGGAAACAACCTGATGATGTACAACCCCAATAAAACATAATTACTGAATTCTGAATAAATACTGAAATCAGCGTGGAAACTTAGTTTTACACTTTCCCTGTTCTATGTTTATTCCAAATATCAATACTTACTGAATATTCATGGATAAAATAGTTATAATGAAATATGGAAGGTAGAGCATATTAGCTATTGTAGAAGGTAAAGAAACAGATCCGTCAAATCCCATTAGCAAAGAGAGCAGACCAAGATCAGCCGTCTGATCTGGGTCTATTCTGTTTGCCAATGCGGATTAAAATGTCATTATGTATATATACTACACGTTCGTGTCTTACCTGTACTCCCGGTCTGCGCATGCTCAGCAACGGACATCGCACTAGTCTGCTGTCCGAAAACTGAAAATAGACAACAATTCATACATATATCGACCACAGAAATGAGGCGTTCAAGACAGACAGGTGAAAGACAGACATACATGTATGAAATGAAATATGATCTGTATATATCGATAAACATGCGTTTCTTGCTCTCTCCGTTGATACTTTGTTGTTGAGTCTGTTGATTACTTACCTGTGATAAAATCATTCATTTCATTAATTCATTGGTCGGGATATTTTTGAAAACCTGTTTAGTTGAACGATATCTTAAACATCTGGGGCCAAACATTTCATATCTGTTGTTATGAGATATACAGTCACACATCAACTTTGTCGAATTTGAAATGTCGTTGAATAATAGTCCAAATACTTCCGATTAACCGGTTAACCGGTCGAAAGCACGAACGATTAATCGGTTAGTGAAATAACCGATTATTGACATCCCTAAGTTACAATGCGTAACCAATGCTTACGAACAATGGGAAGAAGGCAAGGAATGTAACAATATGTAACTATTGCTTGGAAGAAATGTTGCTTACGAACAATGGAGAAAAGGCAAGAAATATAAAAATGCTTACGAACAATGGGGAAAAGGGCAAGAAATGTAACAACATGTAGCCAATGTTTACGAGCAATGGGGGAAAAGCAAGAAATGTAACAATATGTAGCCATTGTTTACGAGCAATGGGGGGAAGCAAGAAATGTAACAATATGTAGCCAATGCTTACGAACAATGGGGAAAAAGGGCAAGAAATATAACAATGTGTAGCCAATGCTTTCGAACAATGGGACGAAATACAAGAAATGTAGCAAATGCTTACGAACAATGGGGGAAAAGGCAAGAACTGAAACAATATGTAGCCAATACTTACGAACAGTGAGAAAAAGGCAAGACATATAAGAATAGGTAACCAACGCTGACGAACAATGGGATGGAATGTAATAATATATAACCAAACCTTAGGAATAGTTGGTAGTATGTAGGATAACCAATACTTAATAGGAGTGACGAGGGTGCAAGAAATGGAACAATATGTGACCAAGTGCAACCAATGCTGAATAGAAGTTGGGAGAGGGAAAAGAATATTATAATATGTACCAATGCTAGGAAGGAGTGGGGATGGGGGAGAGGGCAAGAAGTGTGGCATCTGTAAACAAAATGCTTAGGAGGGGACAATAAATATAACGTTATGTTATCAATGTTTAGGAAGGGTGGAGAAAGGGCAAGCTAAGCTACGTGTAACCAATGATTTGCGGGAGTTGGGGATAGGGACAGGAACAGATATACATTAACCCTTCGCTTGCTATTCACGTCAATATACCTACCTGTAAATAGTGAAGACCCAGATGAGACAGCTCCTGCAGGAGCTGTCTCATCAGGGTCTGCACTATTTACAAGTTGATTGTGCAACCAGTGCACTCTACAGCAGTGATTGCACAGCGCAATTCTTGCACACAGTGAAGATATATGTAATTATACAACAGGGCATGGATAAAGAAGGAGAAATGTATTTTAAAATTCAGCAAGAGAAGGGTTAATTACCATACGTATTAGGACATGCAAACCTAGGCAAAACGTGCAGACCCAGATCAAACGGTTTGTGAATGAGCCGTTTGAACAGGATCTATATCATTTGCTATTATGTCAGTCAAGTTTAAAAACTTATTCAGCTTTACCAACTAGCGGAGTGGGGGTATTGGGTCTCGATAGTTTTTTTCCCGAAAGAACACTGTTTATACAGTGCTCCCTCCCTACAACGGCCCTCTCAATAACGAGTCCCTCCTTACAACAACGCATGTCACTGTTTCCGAAACAACACGGCTCCAGAAACAACTTGTTTCCATCGTATTTTCTTTATGCCTCCATCAAACCCTATGTTGTGACCACTCTTTAGAATCGTCACTTTGTGACGATTCTAAAGAGTGGTCACAACATAGGGTTTGATTGAGGCATAACGGGTTTAGTTCTCGAAATACACCTTATCTGGGAATCTGCAAACAAGTTAATTATGTTTGATTGTCCCTCCCTATAACAACTCCCTCTGAACAACATATACAATATTTGTATCCCAAAGGGTGTCGTTGTAGAGAGGGAGCACTGTAGTGTGTAGCTGCAAGTGCCTGTAACTGTCCAGAGAACTGTTAGTCACTTTTGCACAGCTCCTCCCACGCCCGAATATGGAGGACACAATGGCAACAGTGCGGGTTCGTTGTTTGTTTATTATTAGTTGTTCAGCTGCAATTATATAGCTCCAGTCTCGAATTTTTCTCATCAGTAATGTGATATTTTCACGGAGCGTGACAATGATATCTATTTATGGTTCAGTGTTTTATTCTGCTGTCGGCGAAATAATTGTTCTTTATAGGAATTCACGGGCTCAGCATTACCGTAAAGAAACACAGCGTATATTTTATTTTCATTTTAATTACACACGACCATTGTTAATTACAATAAAAGTACGAAGTAACCTATTTGCGACTATAAGTTGATGGCAAGTTAACCATTTCAATGCGAGAAACGACTCACTTATGTCCTTTGCAAACAGTATAGACCTGAAATGAAAGGGCTTCCAGCGGAACCATGTCATCAGGGTATGCACTATTTGTCATGCTACACTTTTTCTTTGAAATAAGTCCCTGGATAATCGCGGCACACTTGACCTGTTTGAATTTTGGAATAAATTAGTCAATTTAAAAAGTCAGGGTTGAAAGGATTAACTGTTCCAATAGATCTATAGTAGAACCCCTCCATTGCGACCACTCAATTGTTAAACATGAGTGTCTTTATAAGCAGGTGGTTGCTTAATGCAGGACAAAAGTAATGCAGAAAGCTCCTCCTGCCTATATCACCCAGAATTATACCTCTTTTAGGTTGTCGCATTAGAGGGGGTTTACTGTACTATAAATACATGTATCTTTAAAGCGACCACCTAAAACAGGCATAATTCTAGGTCTTCAGGCAGGTGGTAGCTTAATGCAGGACGAACGTTATACAAATAGCTCCCACGGGAACTTGCTGCATTAGTTTCGTCCTGCATTAAACAATCGCCTGCGTTTAAAGAAACCAATATGTATTCAGTCAATCAATCAATCAATCAGTGATTGATAACGATACCTGTGGGTTCTGCTATAATGTAACCTTTACCCTCAGAGGTACAACTTTTAGCACCTTTGAAAACACAGTAGACTTATAGGAACTAACTGATCAAGGTCTGCTTTGTTTGCTTATGGAATAATATAGATATGGTATTGACGTGTCAGTCACAGCCAAAACGTTCGTTGTTAATGTGTAATTGTAAAACTGCAGTCCGTGAATAATTATAGTCATACAGTATTAACCCTTTACTCCATAAATACGCTTTTCTAAACCTTTGCAAACACAGTATACCCAGATCAGACGGCTCATGTAGGAGCCGTCTGATCAAGGTCTGCTCTGTTTGCTACTGATATAATTTAGATATGATTCAATAGTTTCTGCCATGGCCAAAACTTCCAGTGCGCATGTGCTGCTAACCCTTTCGCTGCCAATGCCGGATCTGTGATTACCTATGCAAACAGTTAGGATCCAGATGAGACGCCGAGTAACAAAAATGAAGAAAATCAAAAGAATGAAAATTTGTAGCAGACGACAAAGTTAGCAGACGACAGAGTTTGGCAGCGAAAGGGTTAAAAATTAATATTCACGGTGTCATTATTTCTTACATGGGGGGAAAGGGTTTACCATAAGTATCGTTCTCATAATACGTGACATTGCTTTCCACTCTTTACACTCGTAGCAACCTTTGCGAACTCTTTTGATCCATATGAGATATTTGTTACTCCTTGACAGCCTGGTATGCTTTTGAACTGAATCAAACGATATCTTCGCAGATGGAATTTTGTTCAACGGGTTACAACATAAAATGCATGCTGTGCATCTTGCACGCATCTCTTTGGCTGGCATGTACATGTATATACAGTAGAACCCATCTTAACCCTTTCCCTGTTCTATGTTTATTCCAAATTTCAGTACCTAATGAATATTCATTAACAAAATAGCTATAAAGAAATATGGAATGTGGAACATTGTAGGCATTTTAGAAAGCAAAGAAACAGATCCATCAAATTCTATTAGCAAACAGAGCAGACCCTGATCAGACGGCTCCTCTAGGAGCCGTCTGATCTGGGTCTACTCTGTTTGCAAATGCGTGAAAACACGTTTATATAAAGGAAAGGTTTAAGTGATCTTATATTAATTTGACACAGTAATCTACAAAGCAGGTGATTGCTTTGTCTATAAAGGACAGATTTAATCTGTTATTTGAAGTCTGTTGAAAAGTCACGATCTCTTGTTATGTTCGTGGAATGTCGTGAATCGAATAACATTCTGTCCTTAGCTGAGCTCGACCTGACATGCTTTTTGCAAATCGCTTGGACCCGGATGAGACACCGGGTGATATAAACTCGATACTTCGAAATTTTATTAAAAAATAATTGATGCCCTTTCAAGCAGATGGCTGCTTAATGCAGGGTGAAAGTCATGACTTTCAACCTGCATTAAGCTTCCACCTGTCTTAAAAATCGATAAAGATACGTATTTTAGTGTTCGAATAATCGATATGTGACTGTTCTTAGTGGAAATAAACCATCATTATTCGTTCACTAGAGCGTTTTAACATATGTTGTTCAAGGATTTTTTCATAAAATCGACAAAACAGAATGAAATCAATGGTTATGAGATATTGTCAAGAACTCGTTATGTATTGACGGATTATATTCACACTTTCCCTGTTTAACATTTATTCAAGATTTTATCACCTCATTAATATTTATGGGCAGACTCAATAAAATGGAACATAGGGAAATGGATTTTTCACCATTGTCGAAACTTTAAAATCAGATTTATAAATTCAATAAGCAAACGGAGCAGACCGTGATCAAACGGCTCCTACAGGAGCCGTCTGATCTAGGTCTACCCTGTTTGTAAATGCGTGAAAAACGTTTTCATATGAAGGACAAGGCTTATAACACCGATACTCGTCTACAACGTCATATGAGAATTCTCTGCAACTTGGAATTTACATGAACAGAAAATACAGAAAAGTATTATAACAATCTTCTTTCATATGTCCAACTTCCAACGCAGTTATCCCCCCTAATCGCTACGTAGTGACAAGGGAGATCACTGTGAGGAGTTTGCACCTTAGCAAGTAGTTTGGCTCTTGGTTAGAGGCAGCAAACGGACGTTACTATGTCCTTTTATTGAATGGTGTGTTTTCAAGGCGGAACGACCTATCACGGTTGATATATTGAGTCCATTCACTATGAACAGCTTGACTTTGCTAGATGATTTTGAAGGAACAACGGCGTAGACCTTCTCTGGGAGCTCTCTGATCTGTATATATACTGTTTTCAAATGTTAGTGTTCCGCATTCAAAGGGGTTTACCCTTTCTTCCATAAATACGCCTTTCTACGCCTCTGTAAATGTCACGTTATGAAACCATTGTGATAAATAGAGCATTTGCTGCTATAGGAGCAAATGCTCTATTTATCACAATGGTTTCAAATTACAAAATTATAAAAAAAATCCTTTTCTCTGGTTAGTGCTCCTTTTCGGTAGATTTATTCAAAGAGCATGGGTCTAAAAATAGCATATGGAGGAAATGTATTGATATGTGAAAACGATTAGAGTAGAACCTCTCTCGTTAAATTCAGTATAAATATCGGTGTTGGAGACAGGTGGCAGCTTAATGTAGGATAAAAGTCATGCATGACTTTCACCCTGCATTAAGCAGCCACCTGTCTAAAGCTATCTAAATTCTTCTCTCCCAGAATTCCGCTTTAGAGGGGGTTTACTGTATATATATTTCTAGGTTTATTTCGACCAACGACCGATGCCCGGAAACTGTTTTGGCAGCAAGCGCCGCGCATTATATTCTAGAGAACAGAGCCAGTCCAATAATGAAGCGACATGGGCTATTTTGTCAAACGATGGAGTGTAGGCGGAGCTGGAAGCCGGCCAAGGTTAAGAGAAGTCACATGATTTGATCGCTTTCTTTAATCCGCAGTCTCTGGAGCCATAAAACTGATAGTGTAAGAACAAATACCTGCTTATTATACAGATGGAAGTCTGCTGAATGTTGAAAAAGCACTACCAGCTTTCCCTCAAGACTATAAATGTAAGAAATAATGTCATCGTGAACATTTATTTACTGATTTTTTTAAAATACTGTCGTTTTCTGGTCCTTCGGGATCATAAATTTCAATTCTTTTAATTATGAAAATTGAATTCACCGTTTTAGCCGGTGCTGGGTCTACTTTGTTTGGAAGGCTGTAAAATGGCGTATCTATGGCGTAGAGCGTTAGTAATCTTCCGCGCGAAAAAAATATCACTTTTTATGCATAATTCGTTATCTGCTTGAATTCTGATTTGTATACAAACTTTAGATTTTGATGCTGATGAATTTTATGTCTTCTTATTTATGGATGTTGAACTTTTTATATGCTCTACAAATTATCGGTTCCGTACAATATGATTATTGTACATTAATAATGCGATCACCAAAAGAGATAGAGAGCAGAGGCAGGTGGTAGCTTAATGCAGGACAAAAGTAATGCAGAAAGCTCCTCTAGGAGCTTTCTGCATTACTTTTTGCCCTGCATTAAGCTACCACCTGCTTATATAAATACATCCATGTTTATTTATTAAGTGGTCGCATTAGAGTAGTTTTACTGTATTTTTATTAGTATAGAACACGACGTATGATTACGTTGAGGTCCTTTATATTATTGGTTTATCCGTGTTACACTAAGTATTCGGGCAGACAAACCTCGGCAAATAGTGCATACCCAGATCAAACTGCTGGATCAGTGTCTGCACTGTTTACTACCGCAATGTATGTTAGTCTCATTCAAAGCTTGAGCGATTTTAAAAGCAGATGACAAGTTAATGCTGAACGAACGTCAAAAATAATGCAGTAATTCTGAAAGCTCTCCTGGGGGTGTCTAAATACATTCACCATACAGTTAGCTACCATCTGTGTCAAGGACTAACACTTATAATTATTTTGTATATAGACAACTTATTGTATACTGACAGCTTAGCGCAGATATGTCGTAACTCTTCATCTAAGGGTCAAAATAGTGCTGGCAGTTGAAGAGATTGAATCTAGATGATCCGCCGACTAACACTTGGACAACGCGATCGGTAATATGGAAAACATGGAAGAAAGTATAGATTTTAGATTAACCCTTTTCCCTCATATAAACGCCTTTTCACACATTTGCAAACAGAGTAGACCAAGATCAGACGGCTCCTATAGGGGAAAGGTGAAAGGGTTAACTCTTTCCTCCATAAATACGCCTTTCTACGCCTCTGTATAAGTCACTTGCTGAAACCAGTGTGATAAATAGAACATTTTCTCCTATATGAGCAAATGCTCTATTTATCACAATGGTTTCAAACTAAACATTCTAAAATTTTCCTTTTCTCTAGTTAATGCTCCTTTTTCGGTAGATGTATTCAAAGTGGTTGGATCTAAAAATAGCCTATGAGGGAATGGTTTAAAGACGGTGACAATTTTGCAAATTCTTATGGATATTACAGAATGTAGTAACGATGGTTTTGCGCTAATTCTCGATATGTTCCACGTTGTAAATAGTGAACATGACGTGGGTGTACCTGCTGTCATCATAAGACGATAAAAGTTTCCAGCGCTATTTGCAGACAATACACTTTAACCCATCCCCTCATATTGACGACTTTTGACGACTCTGTAAAAGTCACTTTGTGAAACCATTGTGATAAATAGAGCATTTGCTCCTACAGGAGCAAATGCTCTATTTATCACAATGGTTTCAAACTACAAAATTCTAAAAGTTTCATTTTCTCTAGTTAATGCTCCTTTTCGGTAGGTTTATTCAAAGAGGTATCTAAAAATAGCCTATGAGGTAATGGGTTAAACCTTTCAACGATGATTTTTCAGAGTGGAATAGCCCATCCGTGTTTAACTACAGAGTCGATTTAAACTTGCTAGAGGATTTTGAATGACAAACAGTGTAGACCCTGGTCAGAGGGCTCTTTTATGAGTCATCTGATCTGATTCTATACTGTTTTCAAATGACACTCTATGTGTGTTCCGCATTCAAAAGCTTTGCAACAACATGTGTAAACAGAAATCTTGACCAGAGACAAAACATTCTTGCATTTTAAGGTTAAATAGCTTGATCAGAGATTTAATACTTTGAACTTCGATAAAATATTTTAATTCTTGCTTTTCTATACCATTCAAGCAGTTTATTTCTATAACCCTTTACCTCATACTATTAGGCTATTTTAGATACAACCTCTTTGAATAAATCTACCGAAAAGGAGCATTAACTAGAGAAAATGACAGTTTTAGAATTGTGTAGTTTGAAACAATTGTGATAAATAGAGCATTTGCTCCTATAGGAGCAAATACTCTATTTATCACAATGGTTTCACAAAGTGACTTTTACAGAGTCGTCAAAAGTCGTCAATATGAGGGGAAGGGTTAAAGGTGATAGGGGTAATTTCTGTAATTACATAGATCTGGTTCTACAGTCAGGGCCTACAATCTTGTGTTCTGTACCAATGATGTCATCATTTATTACATGAATATTCATAATACATGTATAATGGTTAACATGGATATGCGTTCTCTGGAAATTAGATTATTATTACAGTGTAGATACAGATTAGATAGCACGTCATGTATATGATCAAGCATCGCATCAATAATTACACCTATTATGGAAATATTGAGAACAGCTTACTATATATTACAGAGTGCTACATATAAACATGCGTTATCAAGTACTAAAATCGTCATTTGTCCACCAAACCCTATGTTGTGACCACTATTTAGAACATAGGGTTGGGTGGAGAAATAAAAACGTTATTCTTTAACCCTTTCGCTGCCAATGCCGGATCTGTGACTACCTATGCAAACAGTTTGGATCCAGATGAGACGCCGAGTAACTCGGCGTCTCATCAGGATCCAAGCTGTTTGTTACTGTTACTATGTTTTTGAAACAAAAATGAAGAAAATCAAAAGAATGAAAATTTGTAGCAGACGACAAAGTTAGCAGACGACAGAGTTTGGCAGCGAAAGGGTTCAGGTCAAAAGTAATGCAGAAAGTTTTCTGCATTGCATTTGACCTGCATTAAGCTACCACCTGCTTTACAGACCCATAGTTATACACCATTTTAATGACCGCTTAATTTCCTTCATACAAACGTGTTTTACATTTCAAACAGAGTAGGCCCAGATCAGACGGCTCCCTATAGGAGCCGTCTGATCTGGGTCTACTTTGTTTGCTAATTGAATTTAAAAGACATGTTTCTTTACTTGCTAAAACGGCTACCATGTTTCACCTTCCATATTTCGTTGTAACTACATGTATTTTTCCATGAATATTCAGTAGGTACTGAAATTTGGAATAAATATAGAACAGGGAAAGGGTTAAGATACGTTCTGCTCTATTGATCTGTTAGGCCAGCGAGTATACCATCCCTCTAATTACATTTGCAAACAGCAGTAAAACCTCTCTATAACGGCCACTAATTTGTGTTAATTAGTTGGTATTTAGGGCAGGTGGCTGCTTAAAGCAAAGTGAAAGTAAAACAGAACGCTCCTATAGGAGCGTTCTGTTTTCACTTTCACCATGCTTTAAGCAGCCACCTGCATTAAACACAAACTACTTGATGTAATTTAGTGGCCGTTATAGAGAGGTTTTACTGTACTTTGCTCCAGGTGAAGCGCTTATTAACACACCTCACCAAGCTCCAAGCCACCTGACCATCGGTCAAAAACTTGATCGAATTGAAAGTACAGTGCTCCCTCCCTACAACGACCCTCTCAATAACGATTCCCTCCTTACAACAACGCATGTCACTGTTTCCGAAACAACAAGGCTCCAGAAACAACCTTTTTCCATCGTATTTTTTTTATGTCTCCATCAAACCCTATGTTGTGACCACTCTTTAGAATCGTCACAAAGTGACGATTCTAAAGAGTGGTCACAACATAGGGTTTGATTGAGGCATAAGGGAATTAGTTCACGAAATACACCTTATCTGGGGATCTGCAAACAAGCTAATTATGTTTGATTTTCTCTCCCTATAACAACTCCCTCTGAACAACACATACAGCATTCGTATCCCAAAGGGTGTCGTTGTAGAGAGGGAGCACTGTAATAAAAACTTGCCTCAGATCAGAATATGAGTAGATAATAAACGCATATTTTCTAAACATGGTATTTATTACGCTTTTGAAGATTATCAATTTGAACTTATATCGAAAAATGCCCCTGTGATGCAAAATAAACCGTTTCTGTCGATGTTTTGTTCTTGTTGGGTTTTTTTAAACAACGACTTTGAGGTGTCTAACAATCACGAAACTAAAACGCAGCCCGAATAAACACATTGACGAATAAATGCATTGGCGAATAACATCGGGGTTTTGATATCAACACACATGACAGTTTTGTTTTCTTTCAGTGTTTATTCTATTGGCTTTCGTACGATGAACTACTCTTCTCAGCATATAAATAAATGATTTATGTAATCTGAGGCATTTTAAAACGCGTTGGGAGTAGAGACTTTATCACTTAACCCATTCCCATATACTGGCGCCTTTTAACGCCTCTGTAAGAATCACTTGTTGAAACTTTTGTGATAAATAAAGCAGTTGCTCCATAGGACAAAATACTTTATTTATCACATTGGTTTCAAAACTACACAATTATAAAATTCTCCTTTTCTATAGTTAATGCTCCTTTTCGGTAGATTCACTCAAAGAGGGAATAAGTTAAATTATACTGCGGGGTTAAGCTATAACCTGTTTGGAATGATCGGTGTACAGTGATTTCTCTGTAGGGTAACTCATTTGTAAGTTTTTGTCTGCAACAATTGTCGTCTGCTTCAATTCTTGAAATAAAAATGTCTCCCATTTTTTTTTTACAAAATTATGATCAAATTCTCAAACAGGTTGGATCCTGATATTACGCCGCGTTACTTGACGTCTCATCTGGATCCAAACTGTTTTCATATGTTTTGCCGCTTGCATAACCATATATATATACGTGTACGAGTGGCGAATTTGTGCAATCTATGTAAACAGATGAGACGCCGATCAAATATGTCTGTCACTCTGATTTTTGACAGGCGGCAAATATTTGCAGACGACAATTACGCAGCGTACGACGAGTTCATATTCTGTTTTTGTAGGAAACTCCGAATGTTCAAGAGAAAATTGCCGTAGTGTCAGTTTTAAAATGACGACATGTTAAACATGCTGCAATAACATGCAATTCTATCATTTGTTTGACGTTTGAACGTCTATAAGTAACCCTGTCCTTGTTAAGTATTTGTTTATTCCAAATTTCAATACCTACTGAATATTCATGGACAAAATAGTTATAATGAAATACAGTAAAACCTCTCTATAACGACCACTAAATTACATGAAGTATTTTGTGTTAAATGCAGGTGGCTGCTTAAAGCAAGGTGAAAGTAACACAAAACGCTCCTATAGGAGCGTTGTTTTACTTTCACCTTGCCTTTAAGCAGCCACCTGCCCTAAATACCACCTAATTAACTCAATTTAGTGGTCGTTATAGAGAGGTTTTGCTGTATAGAAAGTGGAACAGTGTAGAGTGTTCAGAAAGTAAAGAAAAAAACCTATCAAGTTCGATCAGCAAACTGAGCAGACTCCGATCAGACGGCTCCTATAGGAACCGTCTGATCGGGGTCTACTCTGTTTGCAAAATGCGTGAAGACGCGTTTATATGAAGGACACGGTGAACTCCAGCGGCCCCGTTTTACGGAAGATCGTACGACTGAAATTATCGTAATTTCCGACATACGACGATTGCATCTTCCAGTTACGATCGTCGCCTTTTAAAATTTACGATGATTTGTGTAAGCAAAGTTAAAATAAAGTTATAGGTGATACTTTTGGCTGTGTGAATAATAACCCATTTGCTCCCACGATCCCATATATGGGACGTAGGCAAATAGTGTAGACTCTGATCAGACGCCGCATAATGAGGCGTCTGATCAGAGTATACACTGTTTGCTGATAGGAAATTCAATATAAAACAGAACAAAAATGAAAATTTAGACCAGACATCCCTTAGATAAAAGATAGACTAATCCAATATATAAGCATGGAAGAATCCACTGGGAGCAAATGGGTTAAGTTTGATCGGCCGATATTTCGTTAAAAAGGATATTGCACTCTGCTGGCGAGTTTGTTACAAACTTTTAAAATAGTTTGGATCCAGATGAGCTGCCGAGTCACTCGGTGTCTTATCAGGATCTGAACTGTCTGGCACTCTGACACTGGGTTTGTTTTTAAAAAAAATGTAGGAGAAAAATGTCTTTTAGAATTGAAGCAGACAACATTATTTGAAGATGAAAATTGCACAGAGAGCAGAAGGTGTACAAACTCTCTCAAAAGTTTTCACTAGCTTCAGTTCACTTGGTATACGTTTTCAAAACGAACATTACTGTGTTTATATTTCCCTAGATTGTTAGTTGTTGTTGACTGAACATTACGAAATCAATTTCAACTCTTAGACTGTTAAAATATATAAAGATTTCAGCTCAAACTTTGATCTGCTGTATGTTTGTATTTACTATCGATTCGTTAAATCTTTGTGGGAAACTATTGACCGCCTAGTGTCAAACAGTTTGGATCTAGATGAAACGACCTGTTTACTAGGCGTCTTATCTGGATCCAAGCTGTTTGAAAATGCGAGTTAATGCTGGCCAGGTTAGCAGTTTTGACTTTGACGCGTTGAAGATTAAGTCGTGAGTTTTATGCTAAACTATTAGGCTGAATTTGACGATTTAAACGACGCCCTGCACAGGGATGTGGTTCTTTGATACGTGACTTTTAAAGCTAAATATTGTAAACATCTGTATTTTACAATTATTTGTGAAACGATAAATATATGGGACGGTACTACTATTTAAACATTTTTGAAAACAACGTTCACGGACAACTTTTGGCACCTTTCCAAACAGAGCGGCCCCCAGTTTGTCTTAGGGAAACATGTGTCTGTTACATGTAATTATAAAAAATCCGTCCATGACTATTTATTTAGTAATAAGTCCATAGGGGGTGAATGCATGGGCTTTTCCGAAGGAATACCTGCATTTTAATGGGGTAGTGTCTGTAAGAAGTTTTTGTTTGGGATATATCGGAGACCCAGATAAGATGCGTAAATAAAAACATTTTCAGGGTAAGCTCCTTTATTTCTCCAACTATCCATACGTTGTGACCACTCTTTAGAATTGTCTCGAAGAGGCGATTCTAAAAGGTGGTCACAACGTAGGGATAGGTGGAGAAAATGACAACTTTAGTATTTGAATAGTACCCTGGATATGCGAAGCTAATAATGCAAACCCTAATCAGAGTACTCCTTGCCTATGCAATAATCAGGGACCAATATAGGTTAACCCATTTGCTCCCAGTGGATTCTTCCATGCTTATATATTGGATTAGTATATCATTTATCTAAGGGATGTTTGGTCTAAATTTTCATTTCTGTTTTGTTTTATATTGAATTTCCTATCAGCAAACAGTGTAGACTCTGATCAGACGCCGCATTATGCGGCGTCTGATCAGAGTCTATACTGTTTGCCTACGTCCCATATGGGATCGTGGGAGCAAATTGGTTAATCCTTTATACCACTGAAAGAAACTTGATGTCTGCTAACACATCAATCTGAAGCAATGTACATGCACTTTTGGTTCGTTTAACTCTTTTGGCGCCAAATTTAAAAGTGTCGTCTGCAATAATAATTTCATATTAAATATAATTCTAAACTAAATAATAAAGGTACATGTACATTGTATATTAGTGAAACATTTGTTTTTAAAAATCTGTATGCTTGGGCTAAAATAATACAGAAAACAGTGAAGTCCCAGGTCAGATGCCGTCTTGAAAAGGCGCCATCTGACCTGGGACTGCACTGTTTTCAATGGTGCCAACAGGCGACATTGGCTAACCCTTTCCCTGTTCTATATCTATTCCAAATTTCAACACCTACAGACTATTCATGGACAAAGTAGTTATCATGAAATACGGAAGGTGGAACATTGTAGCCATTTTAGAAATAAAAAAATATATTAATTAAATTTCATTCGCAAACAGAGCAGACCCTGATCAGACAGCTCCTATAGAAACCGTCTGATCAGGGTCTACTCTGTTTGCAGATGCGCGTAAACACGTTTATATGGGTTAAACTTTTGAGAAAATATTGACCGAGTGTCAAACAGCTTGGTTGCTGATGAGACGCCGAGTTACTCGGCATCTTATCTTATCCAGATCCAAGCTGTTTGCAAAATTGAGGCTGGTCGCAGATAGCGGGATAGGGTTTAACTGACCCACATTGTAGATCCTTTAAAGGGCCGGTAAGAGCTCCTATAACATGAGGGTTACGAACAGTAATATAACCGTGACTTTCCTTACGCCAGTTTTTGTACCAATTTCCTTATTGTCACTCGGTGTCTCATTCAGATCCAAGCCGTAAAACACGTACTATGTATTTATTAACACTTAACTCCATAAATACTCCTTTTAACGACTTTGCAAACAGAGTAGGCCCAGATCTGACGGCTCATGTAGGGGCCGTCTCATCAGGATCTGCTCTGTTTGCTTATGCAGTGATATAGATCTGATGGCACAGTTTCTATCACGGTCAAATGTATGTGTTTGTGTGTCATTATAAAAAAACCAGCTACTATTAACCCTTTCCTTTATATAAACATCTTTTCACGCATTTCCAAACAGAGTAGACCCAGATCAGACTGCTTATGGTATGCTAGAGATCTGATTCTACAGTTTTGCCTGAGCTAAAAGATCATGTGTACATATGTCATAATAAAATTTCAAGATGACACTATTCCTTACATGAATATTAAATTAGGTTTAATTTTGGGTTAATGGGTTAAATGGGTTAAATATCATGACGTCATTACTGTTACATGAATGTTCAAGGGGTAAAGGGTTAAGATATTGAAGCCAAACCTGCAGCAGGCAAAGTTAACGCGTTAACCCTTCTCTTGCTGAATTTTAAAATTAATTTCTCCTTCTTTACCCATGTCCTGTTGTATAATTACATATATCTTCACTGTGTACACGTATTTCGCCGTGCAATCACTGCTGTGGAGTGCATTGGTTTCACAATCAACTTGTAAATAGTGCAGACCCTGATGAGACAGCTCCTGCAGGAGCTGTCTCATCTGGGTCTTCACTATTTACAGCAATAGGTATATTGACGTAAAGTCAACGTAAAGGCAAAGTTAACGCGTTAATATGCATTTACCTCGTCATTCGAATCTTTGCGAATATGCACAGTACCTGCATGCTGAATATATTAACTAATGCTGGCTTATTTGTTGTAATTATTTGCATTGTAATTATTTGTGACTTAAACTGAATTAACTCGTTCACCGCCATGGTCGTAAGAGAGCGGCCCATAGTTCTTGATTCGCTGAGCGAAATTGTATTTGCAAAAGGTTTAGACCAAGGTTCCAAACTCTTTAACACACCGCTTATGTTTTTTTTTAAAAAAACATATTGAAGGACATTTCAATGTTCAAAACAGACGTTAGTTTTGCAGACTAAAATGAGTTGTACGACCTTAAATCACAGGTGACATCACTGCAAACTCTACTAAACAGTATAGGATTAATCCTTTCCCTGTTTTATGTTTATTTCAAATTTCAATACCTACTGAATATTCATGGACACAATTGTTATAATGAAATATGGAAGGTGGAACATTGTAGCCATTTTAGAAAGTCAAGAAACAGATCTTTCAAATTTCATTAACAAACGGAGCAGACCCTGGTCTGGGTCTACTCTGTTTGCAAATGCGCGAAAAGGCGTTTATATGAGGGAAAAGGTTAAATGAGTCGCCTGACAACAGCTCATTAAGACACAAACCTTTAATTGGCACACCTTCTTACTTGAATTAGGAGAGACGATAATTTTGCAAACAACAAAATGCCGCAGTTCTTATAAAATATGAATTAAGGTTGTCCGAAATAGACGCATAAGAGGGGTTGTATAAGAGGGGTTGTATTTTTAATTTTTTTTGTATTTATCCGTTTCAAGAATAACAAAATAGTCCCAAACATGTTTTGTTGTTTACCAGATTCTGGAGAAGCTGGAAACCATACACCATAGAACCTCTCTATAGCGACCACTTAATAATTAAACACTCTATTCCTTAAAACAGATGACTGCTTAACGCAGGACTGAAGTAATGCAAAAAGCTCCTTTGCATTACTTTTGTCCTGCATAAAGTTACCACCTGTATTTACCCCCCAGAATGAGACTTCGTTTTAGCGATTATATTAGCGAGGTTTTAGTTTATATCTGTTGAGTTTGGAGAATGCAAGAAATCGAGTATAGCCCTATCAAAACTATGTATAATTTTATAATGACTTGTTTAACCCTTTCACCACCGCAGTTGCATAAATACACCACGACAAATAGTGCAGCCAAAGATCAGACGCCGCCTTTACAAGGCGGCGTCTGATCAGGGACTTCACTATTTGTCTCAACCTCCATTTCTATATATATGTGCTTTATTCCTTTGAAATTTATCTCATTTCCTTAGTTTACTGAATGATTTAACAAACTTGGATTGCAGACGACAATTAGAAATTTGGCACCGAAAGGGTTAACTGGTTTGAGACCAGATGAAAGATTGAGTAACCTGCCGTCTCATCCGGATCCAAGCTGTATGACAGTTAGATGCTTTTTAACCATTTCCCTGTTCCGTGCTTATTCAAAATTTCAATGCATATTGAATATTCATGGACAAAATAATTATAATGAAATATGGAAGGTGGACCATTATAGCCATTTTAGTAAGTAAAGAAATAGATATTTCCAATTTCATTAGCAAACAGAGCAGACCCTGATCAGACGGCCCCTATAGGATCTGGATATATACTTTGTCTACTCTGTTTGCAGATGCGTGAAACCGCGTTTATATGAATGGAAGAGTTAAAATAAAAATGAAATAAAATATACTTTTTAATATTTAAGCAGAAGACAATTTTACATGCGAGCTTTATTGTATTCGGACATACGCCTTTGAATGCATTTGCAAACAGAGAAGACCCATATCAGACAGCTCCTGTAGGAACCGTCTGATCAGGGACTATTCCGTTTCTTTATGGCATAATATAAATCTGATTATACAGTTAATGCTATGGCAAAAACAAAATTCTCCGTGTTCATGAGCCTCTATAACAAATCTGTTGATTAACCCTTCGCTTGCTGAATTTTAAAATACATTTCTTCTTCTTTACCCATGCCCTGTTGTATATTTACATATATCTTCACTGTGTACAAGTATTTCGCTGTGCAATGACTGCTGTGGAGTGCACTGGTTGCACAATCAATTTGTAAATAGTGCAGACCCAGATGAGACAGCTCCTGCTGGAGCTGTCTCATCTGGGTCTTCACTATTTACAGGTAGGTATATTGACGTGAATAGCAAGTGAAGGGTTAATATTCTTGATGTCCTAATTTCCTGCATGGATATTCATGGAGTAAAGGGTCATGTGTTGAAAGGGCTAGCTTCTGTTGTACGTGTAGCTTACCTGGTCTTGGGGTCGTCGGATAGGTTTGAAGCGTCCATTGCTGACCGGTGGTTTCACGTATGACACCCATTTCTTATTATTATTTTTTCCACACAGTAAATATATTTGTAATTAAGTATGAACTTTATATTTTAATGTCCATAAAAGTTCGTTACACGTGTCACAATGTAAACGTCTATTCAAAACGTATATTTGTCCTCAGAATGCATGCACGAGAATGTTTGTGTATATATCAAATGAGCACATTAGATCACTCGTCATCGTCTAATTGGTTTATTAATTCCACAAAATTAGATGTCACTTGACGAGCTGAAGCCTTGCAGAACGCTCTGGTTTTGTTCTCGCTATCTATTCAGTATTGATAAACTCAGATTAATCGCCTACACCTGGGCAGAAGAGATTTTATATATCAGACGAAAATTCCCCATAATGCAACGCGCACAGCACTCCTTGAGCGACATACTCATCGGGAAATGATGTCGTCTGCTTAGATTCTTAACCCTTTCGCTGCCAAACTCTGTCGTCTGCTAACTTTGTCGTCTGCTACAAATTTTCATTATTTTGATTTTCTTCATTTTTATTTCAAAAACACAGTAACAGTAACAAACAGTTTGGATCCTGACGAGACGCCGAGTTACTCGGCGTCTCATCTGGATCCAAACTGTTTGCATAGGTAATCACAGATCCGGCATTGGCAGCGAAATGGTTACATGTAACAGTATAACAGTATAATCTTAAGGGGGCATTTAGTATCTAAGCATGGGGCCTTTAAAGCAGGTGACCATTTAACGCATTTGCCAACAGAATAGACCTACAGGAGCCGTCTGATCAGAGTCTTCTCTGTTTGCTTATGAAACAATGTAGATCTGATTATACAGTTTCTGCGTTGGTAAAAAATTCCTTTGTTCACCATGACATTACTAATATTCCGTTATTAATATTTACCAGTGACGTAGCTAGCGATACATACAAGTTTACGCACGTGTGTAGCGTCAATCTGAAAGGTGGAAACATTATTATGTCCAAAATAGAACAAAAATCGAAGGCTTGTGAGGCAGACATTTTTTTTTCTTTTTGAGACACCAAACATAGTGCTCGTTTATTCTCCCCGTTATAGGTATGAGGGGGTCAGGGTAGGCTTTGATAAAATCTCTGTCTTGTTATGTAAGCTTTAACCCATTCCCCACATTGACGCCTTTCGATGCATCTGTAAAAGTCACCCTTTGAATCACATTTAATAGGGCATAAAACTATGCTCCTATAGAAGCAAATTCACTATTTATCGCAATGGTTTCAAAACTGCACAGTTCAAAATTTCACAAGGGGAGAATGCCCCCGGGCCCCGGGCCCCTATAGCCACCATGTGTACATTACAATTGGATTCAGCTGCGCTCATGTTTTTACAGTCATTATTTATTGCATAAATATTCCTAGGGTAAAGGGGCTTAACCCATTACCTCATAGGCTATTTCTAGATTAGAACTATTTGAATAAATCTACCGAAAAGGAACATTAACTAGAGAAAAGGAAACTTTTAGAATTTTGTAGTTTGAAACAATTCTATAGGAGCAAATGCTCTATTTATCACAATTGTTTCAACAGGTGACTTTTGCAGAGGCATTAAAAGGCGTCCACATGAGGTGTCACAATTTTTATACAGAAATATAAAGAAACGTGATTCCGAGTTCTGAGATTGAGAAAAGAGACAACCGAATAGTAATCAGTTCATATTTATTACAACACTCTTGCTATATTGAATTCATAAACATGAATATTCATAAGAATGAATATTCATAAAATGAAACATATCTCAGCCTAGGAAATATCCATAAATACTTCCATAAATATTCATAAACATACAAAATATGGTTATGAATGCACACCAGCTAGTGAAATATAAATCTGTATCTACACACTATAACCACTTACAGGTTACATTTACATAAAAGAGTCAATTGTTTAAAATCACTATCTGATACTACACTATGATGATTATACATATATGAAAATGTCAACACTCTGCTCAACTTCACAGTTCTCTGGACCACACAGGTTTACCAGTCCTTACACCACTTATACCATCTAAGACACCACACAGGTCTCATTAAAGGTCTATACCCTCAGTAGTCTCACCACACAGGTCTCATTAAAGGTCTATACACTCTGTAGTCTCTGTAACTGTTTGACACCACACAGGTAAATGTTTAACACATATTTATTCACACAGTATAATATGCTCTATATAATGTGCCACACAGGCTTAATATCTGAACAGTTCCACAAGTTCCACACAGGACAGGCCGACACACAGTCTATAGCACTATACCAAGCGTCATGTCGATAATGATGATGGAATGAATAAAATTATATACAGGCTCACAGGCTTCTCATGATATCAGTTCATGTCTCATGGAAAGTGCATCATGAAAGTTAAAATATAACATGGTATCCAGTTTGCTTCAGGGTGCAATAATTATATAGGGTTCATCTCATATCTCAACTTAAACCAGCCAAAGTTAGATATGTACAAGGTACCGTCAGGGCGTATCAGTAAGTACAATGGAAGCCACCTAAAACAGACGGAAAAGGGTCTACTAACTGAAACTGCCACTAAATGTTAAAAACGACCTTTCAATCCACGCGAGAAATTTGCATTGACACAATAACCTATGGTAACCTACAAGGGGAAGGGGAAAATAAACTTACAGTATCTGTCCAATGTTTCCTCTTCAAATATATGTTTCTTCTTACATATTGTAAACTGGTTGTCCACACCCCAAATGACCAATGCAGTATGAACCGCTCTATATACATACCAGTTAGACTAAGAATAGCGTTCAGCCAAGCGTGAAACTCACCTGTCCACTATAAACTAAAGCACACCTGTATCAAAGCACTAAAAGTCCTAATGAAACTGTAACTTTTGTGACAAGTACCCTCCTGCTCAAGTTAAAATATACATATTTTAGCTAAAACGTCACAAAATTAACCTGTAACTGTCACACAAAACTCAAACAACACCTACACAATTCTTAAAAGCAATACAGAACACTATCTATCTAAATCTCAGACCTGCTCAAAAAATCTGCACCCACGTTTTCAGATCCTTTCACATACTGGATTCTGAATCGGTAAGGCTGGAGCGCCAAAACCCACCTCATTATCCTTGGGTTTGAAACCTTCGCTCTATTCATATGAATAAGCGGACTGTGATCAGTTTCCAGAACAAACTCTCTTCCGTATAAATAACACTGAAACTTCTGTACTGCCCAAACTATCGCTAAACCTTCCTTCTCAATGGTAGAATATCTCTTTTCCCTCGAAAGAAGTTTCCGACTAGCATAAGCCACGGGGAATTTACTTTCACCATGTTCTTGCATCAGAACACATCCTATCCCTTCTTCTGACGCATCAGTTCTAAGGACGAATTCTAAGCTCCAGTCTGGAAGACACAGAACAGGACGCCTAACCAAGTAACCAATAAGTGACCTAAATGCCATTTCAGCCTCATCTGACCAAACTACTTTATTTGGACACCCTTTCTTGGTCATATCTGTCAAACAAGCAGCTACAGAACTAAAATTCGGGACAAATTTCCTATAGTATCCAACTAAACCGAGAAAAGATCGAACCTGGGTTTTAGTTGTTGGACGTTTGCATTCCTGTAAGGCTTTTATCTTTTCAGGATTTGGTTGTAACTTCCCATCCCCTGCCACATGACCTAGGAAATCAATGTTTGTATAGCCTAGCTTACATTTGGAAGGTCTAGCTGTTAAACGTGCCGACCTAAGCCTTTCAAATAAACCTCTCAAACTAACAATATGGCACTCCCATTCATTAGTGAAATCGAGAATGTCATCAACAAAATTGTCAATGTTGTCGAGACCATCCAAGAGCTTTCTCATCATCTTGCAGAAAGTCGCACCGGAGTTAACCATTCCAAAAGGCATCCGGTTAAACCAAAACAACCCTTCAGAACAGACAAATGCGGTGTACGGCTTGCAACTTTCTTTTACTCTAATTTGCCAGTAACCTTTTGATAGGTCAATCTTGGTAAAGAATTTGGCACCAGACAGTTTATCAAATATGTAATCAGGATTGCCTAATGGTTCGGAATCAAAGACTGTCATAGCATTCACTTTCCTATAATCAACACAGACTCTATTTGTGCCATCTGGCTTTTTGACTATCACAACTGGAGAAGCGTAAGGCGAATCGCACGGCTCAATAATACCTAATTTCAACATTGTCTGGATATCAGTTTTGAAGGATTCTCTAACTGCAAATGGCATTGGATATGGTTTTGAACGTACAGGGACGTCACTTGTCAGTTTAATCTCATGCTGAATAAGATCAGTATCACCAGGTACGTCCGTTAATACATCACTGAACTCTCTTACTAGCAACTTTAATTGATTCTTTCTACTTTCACTCAATTCTGGATTAATTTGAACATCTTCGACACCTTCAGTAGCATGCAATTGTAACAACTCTAACCTCAATATGTCATTTGTACCTCTCTCATTTTCATTGTCTGCATCTATCAATGAGCTCTCCTCGTCTTCCACAACAGCTACACATACCTCCTGATTCCCTATCTGTTCTTCTAGCTCACCATTATTTCCATTTCTCTCATGCACTCTTTCTGTCGGATCAACCTGTACTAGTGCTGAAATATTATCATCTCTCTCAACATACTTCTTTAGCAAGTTTGCGTGATATATCTTGTCTTTACCTTTAACTCTGACTCTGTAGTCAAAACTGTTTACTCTCTCTACGACTACAAAGGGACCTTGCAAGTGCATTAGAAGTTTACTCTTATCTGTAGGTAGCAGAACAAGAACCTTATCACCAACTTTGAAACTCTTTGCTTTCTTACCTTTATCGGCATACACTTTATATCGACCCTGGTTCTTTGCTAATTCTTTCTGAGCTATTTTCAACGTATCTTCTAATCTATTCCTTAGATCGACAACATATTGATAAGTTGTCTTTGTCTCTTCTGACTCTAACTCTTTTGTCCATAACTCTTTGAGAATTTGAAGTGGACCTCTCACCGTCCTACCATACAACAACTCAAACGGTGAGAAACCTGTGCTCTCTTGGGGAGCTTCCCTATATGCAAACAGTACTGCCGAGATACACTTGTCCCAATCTCTAGGTTGCTCTGCACACATCTTTTTAAGCATAGTTTTTAACGTTCCGTTAAATCTTTCTACAAGTCCGTTACAAGCGGGGTTATAAGGAGTTGTGGTCAACTGTTTGACTGACAACAACCGATTTATTTCTCTCATCAAGTCTGACGTAAATTGCTTTCCCATATCTGATAACACTTCACGAGGAACACCTACTCTACTGAACATCTCAAACAGAGCTTCAGCGACAGACTCTGTGGTTATCTGTTTCAAAGGTACTGCTTCTGGGTACCTAGAGGCATAATCTACCATAGTTAATATAAATCTGTGCTTTCTGTCTGATGGAGGATTGATTGGGCCTACAATATCAATGGCTACCCTCTCAAATGGACTGTCTATTATAGGCATTTTACCAATAGGAATCTTCTGGGCTTTACCTTTTGGGAATGTCTTCTGACATATGTCGCAAGATCTGCAGTATCTTGTGACATCTGAATTCAGTCCAGGCCACCAAAAATTGTACAGGATTTTTTCGTAAGTTTTCTTAATGCCTAAATGTCCTGCCATCAGGGAGTCATGAGCAACTTTCAGAACTTTACCTCTCAAATGTTTTGGTACACACACTTGTTTGAATACCTTTCCATTCTCAACCTTATTTGATTGGAAATATCTGTACAACAACTCTCTCTTTCGCCCAAACCAAATCTTCGCTCCACTTTTCTTTTCTGAAACCTCGCCACACTTTTCTTTCTCTCTCACCTTATCTAAGGTACTGTCTTCTTCCTGTGCTTTCTTAAACTCACCCACGCTTACATCTGCGATTGGTTCTATTGTCTTGACATTACATCTTTCATTCTCTTTTGCTCTCTGAGCCCTCGTCTGTACACTAGACCCACACTCATACTCTGATATTTCTGATTTCTCTTGTTTGTCAGAATCAACAGCATCACCTATTTCTTTTGGGTCTTTCACATTTGGGATATTTCCTATTATCAAGTCATAAACTGGATATTCTGCACACAAAGCTTCAACATTACCAGTGTAAAATGGAGTGTCAACAAATACTGTGGCTACCGGAAACCTCCTGACGGTACCATCAATCAGAATACACTTCCGAAACCTTCCAGTTATACAATCCTTATCAACCAAATCTCGCCTAACTACTACACTTGAACACCCTGTGTCCCGAAGCACTGCCACTTCCCTATCATTTACCAAACCTTTTGCAACAGGCATGTTGTTACTATACTGTTTCCCTATATTTGCTTTAGCAACAACTGGTACTATACCAACATTTTGAATAGAACTAACTTCATCTGGAATTAGTTCAGGGGCACGCAACTGGAAAAAACAACCCATATTACCACTACCGTCATTGTTTTGTACAGAATCCTGACCCCTATCACCATGATTGTAGACTTGACCTCTACCTCTATATCCTCCTCGCCCAACACCTGACTGTCTACTTATGAATCTACCTCTACCTCTACCACCTCTTTCTTGAATAAATGCTCCCACCTTAAACTTTTGTTCAGTGAACCTCTTTGGACAATCCCTGGCTATATGTCCACCACCCCTACATGCATAACAATGTCTTCCCCTATCTGACTGACTAGAACCAACATTTTTGCTTTCATTAGTTTGCATGGGTACAAAAGGGTTATTAAATTTACCAGGGCTTGGGTTTACTGATTGTACACCATGGGCTTCCTGATATTGCTCAGCAAGGTCAGCCATGTCTAAGACTGAATCAACTTTTCTTTCTTTCAAGAATATTTGTAATGATTTTGAAGATGCCTGCATAAACTGTTCTCTCAAGAACATATCTTTCAAACCTTCAAATGTCTTGGACACCTTAGCTAGGTCCATCCATCTGAGAAGGTAATCTTCCAGACGAATGACGAACTGCCGTGGTGTCTCACCAACTTCAGATCTACTAGTTCTAAATTTGTTCCTGAAGCCCTCCTCGGTCAATTGAAAACGCTTCAATAAAGCAGTTTTCAATGCATCATAGTTCATTGCATCATCAACCGATAACCTTGAGTAAACATCAAGAGATTTGCCCTGTAAAAGTGCACTAAGGTTAGTTGCCCAACTATCTTTGTCCCAAGAAGCATTTTCAGCAAATCGCTCAAATCGTTTCAAATATGCATCCATACTGTCTTGTTTTTCATTGAATGGAGGAAGCTTTGGAACCTTTGCAGTAGCATGAGAAGTTTTAACTCCTGAACCAGACTTAACATGACCTATTTTAAGTTTCTCCATCTCTAATAAAAATTCCTTTTCTTTAGCTTCAAAGTCTAATTGCATTTTCTTTAAATCTCTTTGTGCTACACGTTCCTCACGTTCTTTTTCTTTTTCACTTTCGTCCCTAACAAACTTCAGCAACTCCTCACCACTTAATCCAATGATCTTTCCTACGGACACAAATTTCTCCATACTTGCAATTATTAAAAACCAGAATAGAACCAAAGAATTACACATCAGATGTTCAATTCTCAACCCCAAACATGCTTATCACTACACTAAAATAATGAAATGAAAGCAATCCCGGACGAGCCCCCATTTGTCACAATTTTTATACAGAAATATAAAGAAACGTGATTCCGAGTTCTGAGATTGAGAAAAGAGACAACCGAATAGTAATCAGTTCATATTTATTACAACACTCTTGCTATATTGAATTCATAAACATGAATATTCATAAGAATGAATATTCATAAAATGAAACATATCTCAGCCTAGGAAATATCCATAAATACTTCCATAAATATTCATAAACATACAAAATATGGTTATGAATGCACACCAGCTAGTGAAATATAAATCTGTATCTACACACTATAACCACTTACAGGTTACATTTACATAAAAGAGTCAATTGTTTAAAATCACTATCTGATACTACACTATGATGATTATACATATATGAAAATGTCAACACTCTGCTCAACTTCACAGTTCTCTGGACCACACAGGTTTACCAGTCCTTACACCACTTATACCATCTAAGACACCACACAGGTCTCATTAAAGGTCTATACCCTCAGTAGTCTCACCACACAGGTCTCATTAAAGGTCTATACACTCTGTAGTCTCTGTAACTGTTTGACACCACACAGGTAAATGTTTAACACATAGTTATTCACACAGTATAATATGCTCTATATAATGTGCCACACAGGCTTAATATCTGAACAGTTCCACAAGTTCCACACAGGACAGGCCGACACACAGTCTATAGCACTATACCAAGCGTCATGTCGATAATGATGATGGAATGAATAAAATTATATACAGGCTCACAGGCTTCTCATGATATCAGTTCATGTCTCATGGAAAGTGCATCATGAAAGTTAAAATATAACATGGTATCCAGTTTGCTTCAGGGTGCAATAATTATATAGGGTTCATCTCATATCTCAACTTAAACCAGCCAAAGTTAGATATGTACAAGGTACCGTCAGGGCGTATCAGTAAGTACAATGGAAGCCACCTAAAACAGACGGAAAAGGGTCTACTAACTGAAACTGCCACTAAATGTTAAAAACGACCTTTCAATCCACGCGAGAAATTTGCATTGACACAATAACCTATGGTAACCTACAAGGGGAAGGGGAAAATAAACTTACAGTATCTGTCCAATGTTTCCTCTTCAAATATATGTTTCTTCTTACATATTGTAAACTGGTTGTCCACACCCCAAATGACCAATGCAGTATGAACCGCTCTATATACATACCAGTTAGACTAAGAATAGCGTTCAGCCAAGCGTGAAACTCACCTGTCCACTATAAACTAAAGCACACCTGTATCAAAGCACTAAAAGTCCTAATGAAACTGTAACTTTTGTGACATGAGGGAATGGGTTAAAGTATGTTTTCTTCAATCTCATGTCAAAGACTTCATCTGAGTGCCGAACAGTCGGTGTCTGATCTGGATCCAAACCGTTCGCATGAGTGTTAAACCCTCTAGACACAGCCCTACCAATACATACTTTACACTAAGGCGTTTTGTGACGGACGTTCTCATGGATTGAATGTTACGTGACTATTCTTTTGTTCAAAATAGTCACATAAAATGAAAATTTAGTCACATACAAAGATCCTTTGTTCTCAGTGCTACATAACCAACAATCCGTGTGGGCGTTATTTTTGTTTCATACTTCTGCGTAAGTTATGGTGTCACCTTTTGTCTTTTTTTTCGATGTGTTTGGTTGTTTTGGGGCCTTACGATGCTTGTTAGTACCGGTATTGTGTCGGTGTGAAACACCAGGAAACAGCTCAGTGAAGGGCTTGCATATACAGTAAAACCTCTCTATAACGACCACTAAACATCTCTATAACGACCACTCTTTTGTGTTTATAAGTTGGTATTTAGGGCAGGTGACTGCTTAAAGCAAGGTGAAAGTACAACAGAACGCTCCTGTAGGAGCGTTCTGTTTTACTTTCACCTTGCTTTAAGCAGCCACCTGCCTTTAACACTAAATACTTCATGTAATTTAGTGGCCATTATAGAGAGATTTTACTGTATGTTTGAGCACGCACTTCCTTCGTGTTTCTGGTGTTGCTATAGACTCATTTACGTGTGCCCTGTCTGACTTCTTTTCTGTTTTAGTTAATTCCCAATACATGTAAATTGTTATACAAACCAACCATAACTCACAACTTTTAGGTAACATGAAACAGTATCAATCTGACTGACTTTTTAATGTAAACCCTATACTGCGACCACGCTTTAGAATCGTCTATATGAAGGTTTGTTGGAGAAATAAATGAGCTATATATTTAAATATTTCATTTTACGCATCTTATCTGGGCCTCTGACTATACATGTTTCAAGAAGACACCCCCTGAAATACTGCTGGAGGAATGTTAAAACCAACTCACACACATCCATGCACTGATATGGAATGATATTTATACCGATTACCGGGTCAATGCAGAGGAACTAATGCAAACGGCATGTACCTCAGTGATTTCCGTTCAGTTATAGAGACTTGAACCTTCTAACATAAGTAAATCGGGCGGATGCCTCGAGAACCAACTTCGACACAACTGCCTGTAATTCAGGAACATAACGTAATACAATTTGGCAAGAGGTCAATGCTTCAGGAACATAACGCAACCCAATTTGGCAAGAGGTCAATGCTTCAGGAACATAACGCAACCCAATTTGGCAAGAGGTCAATGCTTCAGGAACATAACGCAATACAATTTGGCAAGAAGTAAATGCGTTATTTATTGGTCAATTTAACCGTTCCCATTGCAAACAGGGTAGACATAGATCAGACTAATTCTATTGGAGCCGTCTCATCTGGGTCTACTCTCATTGCATGTGGAAATACATAGATCTGGTTCTTCAGATTTCACTAGAGCCAAACAATTTCTCGTGCATAAATTTCTGACTCATTTTCATGATGACAAAACTTATTACATGAATATTGATGCACATTTTTATCTAAGTGTCGTACAATTCAGTTAACTCTTTTGGCGCCAAATTTAAAAGTGTCGTCTGCAATAATAATTTCAAACTAAATATAATTCTAAACTAAATAATAAAGGTATATTAGTAAAACATTTGTTTTTAAAAACCTGTATGCTTGGGCTAAAATAATACAGAAAACAGTGAAGTCCCAGGTCAGATGCCGCCTTAAAAAGGCGGCATATGACGTGGGACTGCACTGTTTTCAATGGTGCCAACAGGCGACATTGGCGCCAAAAGAGTTAAACCAGTTACCGATCACCACTTGCTTAACAAACACAGGAGTCTTATCCCTTTTCCTCATGACTATTCATATATTGAAGCATGTATTACAGTTGAACTTCGATATCTCGAATTCGGATAACTCGAACTTCGGGATAACTCGAACAAAAGATTCATTCCTTCCAAAACTTACAATACAGAATTGCTCTAAAATGTATCGCTAAAGATATCTAGAAAGACATGTGACAGCTTAATACAGGTCTTAAGTAATGCTGAAATATCCTACAAGAGCTTTCAGCATTACTTTAGAACTGTATTAGAACTTTAGAACTGCTAATAGAAATTCATAATAATGTGTCCAGCAGACGACACTACTGGCACTGAAGGGATTAAGATTATCGTCTGTTGCATGTTTCTTCAATTTCTTATCAATCTTAGTGTCAAATACAGTCTAACTTCGATATTTCGAACTTCAAGGGACCACACACATATTACTTCTAGATAACAGAAGTTCGAGTCATCTAATATCTAATCCGAACAATTTCTCAGGCTTACAGCTTAAAGAGGAAGTCCCAACAATGAACGGATATTTTCAATAATATCATAAAACTTGGTATTTGTTATGCTCTATCATTATTATGAAGGTTCTCAATTTGAACTTATATCGAAAAATGCCCCTGTGATACAAATAAACCGATTTCATCAATACTGATAATTTTTGTTCTACAACACAATATTATCGGCCTTTTCCGTTAAATTCTTCCGCGTTTTACCGCTGATCACCCGATCCCTCCATTGTATACGTAATAGCTTTCTCGGAAGTGGTCGCAGAATCGGGAATAGGGCGAACAGTTACGAAACTAAAACCCAACCCGAATAAAATTGAAACATCGGGGAGTAAAACCGGGATCGGCGATGTCAATCACATGGCTGTTTTGTCATTATAAACGGTAATTGGATGGGTTCTCTTGCGATATACTACTTTTCAGAATACAAACAAACGAGTTTTATATATTTTAAGTGTTTTTGAAACGCGTCAAATGTTCAGCATCACTTTTGACCTACGTTAAATTGTCATATGTATTTCTAGATATGTGCAGTGGTATATTTTAGAACAATTCTGTATCGTACATTTTGGAAGGACCAAAACCTTACCTCGAACTAATGTATGTTTCGCTGTTGTTTTGTAAGGCACACACCCATATCACGGATACAACCTGTTTATATATGTTATATGAGTGACGTTAATAACAGTTATACCAGGATGAGAGCAAAAAATGTACCATATGAGCCAATTAAATGAGAAAAGGTGCAGACTGAAGGAGAGTCTCAACAGCTTAAATACATACCTTTACCCAGCCTTGGAAACGTTATGTCTGCTCAAAATTGATATAAGGCAGAGAGACAGATATATGGGACAGAGAGACAGATGGCTAAGGCAGAGAGACAGGGGTGGACACCTAAGACAGAAGTCTAAAACAGAGGCCAAAAGCTTGGCGAACATTTTCTGAAACTTTCGGGTACTTATTTTTAACAGCGTCACCTCTTAAACTAACACACTTGATCCAAAATCATCCATACTTTGTAATAAATGAGTTGACATCATTTTGCGCAGATAAATTATGACGTCATCAAACTATAACCACTCTTTATAGATAAATGTACGTTATCATTTAATCTACCTACGGGTAACTACGAAAGACCGGCGGTGACATTTCCATTTCAAGATTTCACACAAAGCAATTCACGATTTCACGATTTCACAATTTCACGATTTCACGATTTCACTTCAAAATTTCACGATTTCACGATTTCACTTCAAAATTTCACAATTTCACAATTTCACGATTTCACGATTTCACAATTTCACGATTTCACTTCAAAATTTCACAATTTCACGATTTCACTTCAAAATTTCACAATTTCACGATTTCACTTCAAAATTTCACGATTTCACAATTTCACAATTTCACAATTTCACAATTTCACGATTTCATGATTTCAATTTGTCCATTTTAATTGTTATGACGTCATCAACACGCGGAAAATCACAGTGTTGGAGTAAAAGCCACGATGAAAGAAACGGCGGAAAACTATGACAATATTCCCTTCCAGAACTGTAGGGCCGATGACCTTCATATTTGGCATGTAGCTTGTGCTCATGGTCCACAATCAAGATTGTTTAACCCTTTCCTCCATGAATATTCATGTATGAGAATTGCCAATCATGTGTTTATTATGTTAAATCATTGTCTTATGTTTGTATGACACTGTGGAGGAGAATTTAATTAATAATAAACTGTAAGCAATAATGATATCATGGATTTTAATTAAGATTAAATCCTATAGGAGTCGTCTGATCTAGGTCTACTCTGTTTGCAAAGGCGTAGAAAGATGTATCTATGGATCTCCAATCGCCATCCTGATTTCAAGGGTGAGAGTCACTCTGTTGCCTTATTTACGTCAAGCGTGTCGCGTGACTAAAATATTTTACATGAAGTTGAAATTGCAAAATTGAGAAATTGTGAAATCGTGAAATCGTGAAATAGTGAAATTTTGAAGTGAAATCGTGAAATCGTGAAATCGTGAAATTGTGAAATCGTGAAATCATGAATTCTATTGTGTGAAATCCTGAAGTGGAAATGTCACCGCCGGTCTTTCGTAGGTAACAGAGAAGTTTGTTTATTAATTTATTCGTTTAATATTTATGAATATAATAATGACATAAATATTAGCTTAATTTCTATGCTGGTACATGTATATGGATACGCGATGAACTGTTAATTTGTTGACATGTCCAAGAACTATACAAGTCGTGGGTGCTTATGTAAACCGTTTTTAACCCTTTCAATGCCATGTAGCGTTTCTCTACAACAACTGCACCCTTCTTTCAATATGAAAGACATTTTTCTATAATTTTGTTTTCAAAAAACAAGAACAAAATGTCAAACATTCTGGATCCAGATGAGACGCAGGGTTACCCGGTCTGGATCCGAGCTGTTTTCTTTCGGGCTTATCACGCTGGCAACCAGGGCGTTTAAATAGTTAATTTACTCATGTCTCAAAATACAGTAAAACCTGCCTATAACGACCACTAAATTACATCAAGTATTTTGTGTTAATGGCAGGTGGATGCTTAAAGCAAGGTGAACGTAAAACAGAACGCTCCTATAGGAGCGTTCTGTTTTACTTTCACCTTGCTTTAAGCAACCACCTGCCCAAAACACCAACTAGTTAACACAATTTAGTGGTCGTTATAGAGAGGTTTTACTGTACACAGATTTAGATATACAGCAAACCCCCTCTAATGCGACCAGCAAAAAGGAACATAATTCACAGTGGCAAAGGCAGGTGGTAGCTTAATACAGGACGAAAGTTATGCAGAAAGCTCCTATATACCACTGCATAACTTTCGTCCTGCATTAAGCAACCACCTGCTTATAAAGACAGTCATGTTTATTTATTAATTGGTCGCTTTAGAGGGGGTTTACTGTACTGATTTGTTATTGAACGCGGTTTACATTATAAAACATATTTACAATTGCCCAACAGAGAGGCAGAGGGGTGCCGAGGGTTGGCCAGAAAAAAACCATTATTCATAATTATACAAGAATCTATTAACTATATATATATATATCCATTTACTGAAGTTTATAGTGACACTTTTAAAACGAGGGAATGTTTGGCCACAACATAAATTTATAATTAGTTCATCATAGTTCCATAAACAAACGGACCACACCTTGATAAGACCTGTCTGATATGAGCCTGCCCAGTTTGTAAAGCTTTGAAAAGGCGTATATATATATGAAGTAGAAAATTTTATATTAATGATGACAGTTTGAATAATTGCTTTAGAGATACTTTATTTTCCTTACATACACGAACACACGTGGACATTAATTAATCAAACAAGTATAAATATACATAGGGGGTTTATTTACTACATAATAAAACTGATCATGAAGCAACAGCAGTTGTCTAGACGGAAATAAACATGTAAATAGTCTTTAATACTATACCTACACATTTATGTGTATTGAAGTCATCAACAGTTGTGTATTAGAATTAACACGAAACACAGTTCTTAACAAAGTTCGCGCAAAACCAGTCCACGCAGAAGACAGCTCAACTTTTATGAAATTAAGCGAAGGCTGTCCTAGAAGGAATTCCGGTACCGCCGCCAGTGGATGTGAAACGCGATACCGTAGGCATTGGCGCTTATTCCAAACGCAATCGAACAACTACGAAATTGCAACGCAGCTCAGCGAAAAAGACGAAAAAATCAGAGTTGCTACCCTCTTTACTGTTATGGACAAGGATTGCTATCAAATATTCCAGAATTAGAGCATTTCCGAAGCGGAACGGAATAAAGAAGAACGGATTTTAGCAGCGTTGACATAACACTTTGAACCAAAGAGGAACTTCATATACGCGCGCTTTGTGTTGAACACTCGGGAACAAAAGCAATAAAACGACAGACGAATTAGATGCAGATTACATGAGCTTGCCAGAACATGTGAGTACGGTGAAACAACAGATCAAATTATAAGAGATCAAGTGAGCGTACATCAACACAGCTGCACAAGATGGCGTCAAATGATCAACCATCAGTACATTATGCACCAGCAAAGCCCGATAAGTCTAAACAGAAAAAATGTCGTGCGTACAAGTTAATGAAAAAGTAGTAAAGTCAATCAGGAAAAGCCACACACAAAATGCAACCATAACCAAAACATCGACAGAAAACAAGTCACACATACACCGGTTTTCTGACGTCCTAACCTCACACCTATCTCAAAGTCACCCGTCATAAATAACGATCAGTGTAAATATACTCTAATACAATGTAAAAGGAAACAAAACAAAGCGAAACTGTAAGTACTGTTGGAAGCTGAAAATAGACTGCCAAGCTTATGGCAAGACCTGTGATCATTGTAAAAAGAAAATTCGTTTCAAATCCGTTTGTCTCCAGAACAGAAGGGAGCCCATACAGGTGCATGGAGTCAACACTGATAGTGAAACTGATGATGCCATATGCCCAAGGTAAAGAGGCAGAGGCCTGAGGCAGAGAGACGAATGCAAGACAGAAATACATCGGCTTGTGGCAGAGAGGCAGATGTTTAAGGCAGAGAGACATATGTCTGGGATAGAGAGACAGATGCCTAAGACAGAGAGTAGACAGGGGTAGACACCTAATACAGAGACAAAGAAGTCTAAGACAGAAGCCAAAACCTGGAGAACATTTTCTGAAACATCCGTGAAGTTATTATTATTATACCACATTTATATAGCGCTCTTTTCACACTGGAACCGGATATGTGCGTTTAAAAGCATTTCACATGGATGAAATCACTAACCGGAACGAGTCTCATGATTATCTATCCAGGCAATGAAAGATATACAATAGATATACAATATATATGAAATCACTAGCCGGAAGGTACCACATGATTGTCTATCCGGTCAATGAAAAATATGCAAACATATATACAATAGAAATCACTAACCGGAAGGAACCGCATAAATTGTATTAACAAACTTAATACAGACAAGTTGACTGAAATGCATGCTCATCAATTTCATAAGCTAGAATAATCTGTATTAACAAACTTGCGTCTTTGTGCTTGTGATTTTGTTCATGCGTGGAGTGTTGACTCTGGTTCTTGTGTGTCTGTTGGTGTTTCCTGTGTTCATCTCGTATATGTGTGTGTGTGTGTGTGTGTGTGTGTGTGTGTGTGTCGTGCTGTCTACCGGTGTTTTGGTTGTGGTTGCGTCTTGTGTGTGGCTTTGCCTGCTTGACTTTACTACTTTTTCATTGATACAGGCAAGTTACACTGAAAGCCATGCTCATTAATAAATCATAAATTAGAATAAACGGACTGACTGAAAATCACCCCATTTATTTGACTATTGGGTCAACTGTTAGCTTGATAGGTTGGCTGAAAGCCATTCCTATCCCGAAATCAGTTGCCACTGTACATGACTACTGGGTCAACTGTTAGCCTAATAGGTTGGCTGAAAGCCATTCATATCCTGAACTTAGTTGCCACTGTACATGACTATTGGGTCAACCGTTAACTTAATAGGACTTAGTTGCCGCTATAGAGCAGCCGACTCAATCAGAAGTTGGCATTCGTCCAGTTTCAACTGGGTCTGTATTGAAAGTCCTGAACCCGAAAAATGTCCGTGGGAACCTCTGGCCTTCAAGACCTCGGACATCACTAACCGGGAGGAACCGCATGATTGTCTATCTGGTCAATGAAAGATATGCAATATATCGTTTCTTAAACTGTCCTAGTATCTTTTTTAACAGCGTCACTTCTTTCAGTAACACACCTGATCCAACGTCATTCCTCTTTGTAATCGATGATTCGACATCATTCTGCGCAGATACTATGACGTCATCGGCTTATCACATATCTTTATAAATAAATGTACGTTCATCATTTAAGAAACCCAGAGGAGTTCGTTTATTCATTTATTCGTTTATCATTCATGAAAGAAATAATGACATAAATATTACCTTAATTTTTATGATGGTATATGGATATGGGATGAACTGTAAAATCAGACCTACATAATTCTATAACCCTTTACTCCATAAATACGCTTTTCTACGCTTTTGCAATCGCAGATGCGATATAAACAGCGAAAGAGTAAACTTGTTGACATATCCAAGAACTATAAAAGGAAACAAGTCGTGGGTGTTTATATAAAACGCATTTAACCTTTTCAACGCCATGTGACGTTTCTCTTCAACAACTGCACCCTTCTTTCAATATGAAAGACATATTTCTATAATTTTGTTTTCAAAAACATGAGCAGAATTTATTTCAAACATTCTGGATCCGAATGAGACGCAGAGTTACCCGGTGTTTCATCTGGACCCAAACTGTTTTCTTCCGGGCCTATCACGCTGTCAACCAGATCGTTTAAATATTTACCCATGTCTGAAAATACCCAGATATCCAGATTTAGATATACTGATTTGTTATTGAACGCGGATTACATTATAAAACATATTTACAGTTGCCCAACAGAGATGCAGGGGGGTGTCGAGGGTTGGCCAGAAAAACAAACATATTGTACAAGAATCTATAACTATAACTATAATATATATATCCATTCACTGAAGTTTATAGTGACACCTAAATGAGACAACGTTTGATCACAGCAGAAATTTATAATTAGTTAATCATAGTTCCATATACAAACAGACCAAACCTTAATCAGACCTCTCTGATATGAGCCTGCCCAGCTTGCAAAGCTTTGAAAAGGCCTCATGTATACGTATGGATTTACAGTTTAACAGTTGTGTGTTAGAATAAACATGAAACATAGTTCTTAAAAAAGTTAAGAAAATCTAAATATGGAAAAATAGTGCACATACGAAATGACACCGCACCAAACACCATCAAACAAGAAACGGTATAGCCACAAGACAAAACATAATAGGACGCATACCAAGACGAAAAACATTAAACATTAAGCAGATTAAACAACAAAGTTGACCATAGGCTGAAAGCAGGAGTACCGCATTGGAACGGTCAGTAACCAAAATCAGATAACCAGTCTATGCAGAAAACAGCTCGAATTTGGTGAAATTCAGCGATGGCTGCCCGAGAGGGAATTCCGGTACCAGCGCCAGTGGATGTCAAAGGTACAAAAGCCGAGTGGTGACATTCTTAATTGCTACTTCAAACTTCCGTCTTCAAAGTTATTACTTCTTACTTCCAAGATACTTTGCTATATGGTTATTGTATATTGTTTACGTCCTACTTCTTAGTTCCGATTTCCAAGTTCCAAATTCCAACTTCCTTGTTCCAGGTTCCGATTTCCAAATTACAATTACAAAAGTACAAAAATGAGTCATGCAGGAAACGCCACATAAGTTCCGACTTGCATGTTCCAAGTTCCGACTTCAAACTTTCAAGTTTAGTTTCAATAATAATAGGACATCACGCGAAAAGTGAGAACTTTGAATTGAAAAGTAGTAAAGTCAAGCAGGCAAAGCTACATACAAGACGCAACCACCACCAAAACATCGATAGACAGCATGACACACAAATACACACACACAACCACACACCCAAACGCACACTCACACACGAGATAACACAGAAAACATGAACAGACACACAAGAACTAGTAAGACAAACATTCCACACATGAACAAAATTACAAGCACAAGACGTAAGGCAAACAAAAGAAGGGTGACAAAGAGAGTACCGCCTTGGCACGGTCAGTAGCAAAAACACCACTGGGGGTTTAAACCGGTTTACGGACGTCCTAACCTCACACTTCTCTCAAAGTCACCCTAGCTTTACAAATAGTGGAACTTGACATATCTGCAGCCATTTTAGATTTAAATTTATCTTTAAACAATGGGACAATTTCTTCTGGAATTTATGAGAAAAGGGATGACTTTAATTTTAAAATAGTTAACTATCCTCATTTGGATGGGGATGTTCCCCGTGCTACATGTTATGATGTTAACATTTCTCAGCTTATTCGTTTTGCTAGAGCTTGTTCTTCTATTGATGATTTCAACAATCGCAACCTTATTATTACTGAAACACTACTAATACAGGGCTACAGATATGACAAATTTCGTAAAACATTTTTTAAATTTTACCACCGTAATGGTCTACTCATCAGAAAATACAAGTGTAATTTACGTGCTTTTTTAAAATTAGGTATTTCACATTCGGAGTTTTACGGTGATGTCGTTTACAAACTTCTAAAAATTGTTGGACACATATTTTGATACTCTGTTTGTCAAACGTATAAAACAATTCATCAAAAAGGACTATAACCTCTCTATATTGCAGCACACTACATGCTTGGTGGTCGACCCCTTACAGTTGGTCAGTATGCTTTTGAATATTTCCTCTTAAACCCGTTGACGGAGGGAGGAAGCTAGATATTTGTATTTTGCCAGTTCTGTCGTACCCTAAATGACTTCTCCACAATCACTTTGTCCTCTGAATTATAATCGAGTACATGTTTACGATGTGATGATTATTCTTTTTCAAATAAAACAGTTGTACATAATTAGAGTTTGGCGAAGATTTTCGACCAATCATCAAGCCGGGTATTCAATAAATATACTCCAATTAATTGTTAAGAGTTCGAGATTTGGCGAGTCGTTCATTCTTAATTTACTAATTTACTAAGAGTTCGAGATTTGACGAGACTAATGTTTACGAGGTACTACGCATGCGAGGAGATGTTTCAATACACATCCAGTCTCGTGTTAGGTTGTCACATTACATTGTTTTTATCCTTAGTTATAATAATATCTGTGTTTAACCCAGTGCAGTCTGATGAGGTAAACGCATGTATAGTGTAAAGTGACCTTGTGTTACGCTTTGCTGACCACTAGCTAGCCATTTATTATCTGTGTGTGTGACCACCGGTCAATTGACAATGTACAGCAGACGACTACACTAACTAGGTGCATGTAGACTAAAAGAACATGACACATGTTTAGATGTTTTACCCTAAAGTTTTCATATCAGCTTCATGTTTAACAGCTGTATATTAATTTACAGTACCCTGGACAAGGACCCTTGGGTGAGTACTCTTTTAATTTCCGGGTTTTATGCGTTGTTTAATGTCACTATTTGGGTCTGTGCTTCAAATGGATGAAGGTTGTATATTTTAATTGTAAATGCATTACTGGTTTTATTTTTTGTTCTAGTGTATAAAATTAAGTATTCATTAGCGTAGTAGTAGTCACCCTTCCTTTTGTTTGCCTTGCGTCTTTGTGCTTGTGGTTTGTTCATGTTGTGGAACGTTTGTCCCTGTTTCTTGTGTGTCTTTTGGTGTTTTCTGTGTTCATTTCGTATGTGTGTGTGCGTGTGCGTTTGGGTGTGTGGTTGTGTGTGTGTGTGTGTGTGTCATGCTGTCTATCGGTGTTTTGGTGGTGGTTGCGTCTTGCATGTGGCTTTGCCTGCTTGACTTTACTACTTTTCCATTTATGTAAGTTTAACATTTCAGTATGGGTTTTTGTTAGCAAAGCGCAGTTTGCACTTTTAAGGTGCCGACGGAGTTAAATGTACGAATTTCTGTTTCTACTTCTATGGTAATACTGCCGAGGGCTGGCGCATCACGGGCAAGTGACGCCATCAAAATGGATAAAAACATATTATGTACTGCATATACATTTAAAACCGATAAAAACACTTTGTGTCTGGGGTATGCATTTCTGTAGACAGGATGCAGTGGGGGTTGTTTTCACTAAAATATACGGACAAATAAGGCCCCATTTCCCCTCTGAAAAGTATGTTTTCCCCCCATCTTCAAAAATATTCCCCTCTTGCCGGACGATAGTTAGTTAGATTTAGTTAATATAAATTATGGAATAAGTAAATGGTTGTATTTGAGCTACTTATAGCTAAACTGACCATATTAACATGCTAAGCTAAGGTTTTAACGCAAATAGGTTATTCATCATTCAATGAAAAAAGTCCCCTTTTGATTCGTCCACGCTAATATCTTCTAACATTAGAAGGGATCAGCACCAGATCAGGAGGTAGGGCATTCCAGCCTCTGATGGTTTTTGGCAGGAAGCTATTTTTGTAATGCTCATAGTTGGCTCGTACCTCTATGAATGCTCTGCTGTGTGTTCTGGTGTCTTGACGTATTGATGGGATAATGAAATCTGGAATGTTGACAGAAATGGTTTTGTTTACTGCTTTATAGAAGGATGTTAATCTTTTGATTTTTCTGCGATGTTCAAGTAGAGGCCATTCCAGGTGTTGTAGCATAGATATGACGCTATGTTTTTAATAGTATATTCCAGTTACAAAGCGGGCACCGCGACGTTGAACTTTCCCTAAGGCAAATATGTCTTGTTTGTAGTGCGGGTCCCAAACTGATGAAGAGTATTCGAGGTGTGGCCTGACAAACGTTATGAATGCTTTCTTCTTTACTTCTTGGTTGCAGTTGTATAGGTGACGTCTAAGGAGATTGAGTATCTTGTTTGCTTTACCAGTGATGTTGTTTAAATGATGTTTCCAAGTGAGGTCAGATGTGAACTCCACTCCTAGATATGAATGATGATCAACTCTCAGGAGGGTGTTGCTTCCAATTGTATAGCGAGTGTCAAGATAGTTCTTTTTCCTTGTAATCTTAAGAAAGTGACACTTGGAGGAATTGAATTTGTGTTAAAATTTGGTGTCTTATATATAAGTATATTGACAATAAATGTCAGTGAGGTAATTAAACTTAATTGCGTATTGTTCACCATTGCTAGAAGAATGAACGGTGTTATGGCTTATTAATTCATATGCACAGGTCCACGTGGCTATTGTGAAGTGGGCTATGGTGGAGTAGCTTTGGTATAGTAGCTTTGGTGAAGTAGGCTTTGATGGAGTAGCTATGGTGGAGTAAGCTATGGCGATGTGTGTCACGGAGTGGTTTGTGATGGAGGAGTCCATGGACAAAGTGTGGACGGAGACCATTGTTGGTAGTGGCGTCTAAATATGGTGAACGTCATCAGTCGTCAGAGTAGAAGTACTAGTGCAAGTGACAGTTTAGCACATGCTCTACATCGTCGCTGTGCTATTAACCAATAAGGTTGCGAGATTTCAGGGCGTTAGCTTCAATACTATATTGCTTAAATTTCTGTCTATTTCATCGATAAATGACAGCTGTGAATAGCAACTGTCAATGCATTTATCGGTGATAAAAAAAAAAGAAGAAAAGTAAGGGCGGACTATGAAAACAGTGCAAATACGATAGCAATTTAATTTTCTAAACGAATTACTAAATACTATTCTATTTGTTTGAATAGTAAAATTCTTTTTGAAACAATTATGTTAAAAATTAATTTGCTCGAAAGGATCTACCGCTTTAGAGCAGTTTATCCTTAAGAACATTCATTTTTAAGATTATACAATGCAAAGCCTTTAAACAACTGAACAATACGTAGAAATTTACTCTGAAAACAGTGCATATACAGTAGCACCCTTCTAAAAATTAAAAATAAAAAATAAATGCAATTTACACATATTTCTAGATAAAAGTGTCTCCAATATACGTCGAAGTGCACTGTTTTGTCCGCCATGTTTCAACGAAGAATGAGGCTTGCGACAAACCTTGTTTATTTCAATTTTACCTGATCGAACCGCTTTATAACCAATCAGTATGGGTTGTTGCAACTTTGCAATATTTTGGCGGGAAAATTGACGGCGACGGTAGAGCATTGTGCTAAATAGCTCAGAGCATGTTTATTTCATACTACAGAATATAGTTCTCTCGGCGCGTCCCGCGCCTTGAGTACTATATTCCGTAGTATGAAATAAAAATGCACTAACCTATACTTGTCAATCCTAAAACATGTGTTAATTGATGCATCACGAAATCCTTCCTACGCCGCTGATAGCGGCCGCCCTATACACAGACTGCCCATTCAAACAATAGGGAAGGGTATAGGAAAGGTGATATAAACAAAGCATACCCTCAATTGTTTGGATCAGCTGGGATGATTATACCCTTACTGACGAGACATCAGAGCTCTTATATATATACACAGTACAACCTCTCTAAACGACCACTTAATCAGCCAACTTAGGTATCTTTAAAATAAGTCGTTCTTAATGCAGGATAGGATATAAGAATGTTTTGCTTAACTTTCGGATTGCATTAACCAACCACCTGCCTTAAAGGCCTAGAAATAGATCTCAGTTTGGTGGTCGCATTAGAAAGGGTTTACCATGATTGTTTCTTTTGGAACGGCAATACCAGAGACGAAGATAGAATTAATAAATTCTGAAAAGAGATCCTTCGAAAGCAAAAGCAACACAGCAAGTAGAGAAAATTGCAGACTCGGTTTTTATTGAGTCTGTTCATGTGCAGTTATTAAAAGTGCAACACCACCCATGCACCCTAGCACTGGCTTAAGTGGTTTTAAAGTTTGGGTTGCCATCAAGTCTTGTCTTCTGAAATAGATTCCCAACCTCCAAACTGGCATCAGTTTGAGAACAATGACGCTACGTCTTTCTTTCTTTCAATGGCAAACAATTTCTTACCATCAAACGCGTATTTTGTGCCATGCCCTTTAATGTGTGGCTCTCCCTGTTTGACTGTTTTTCCACTTTTACCCAATCTTGACAAGTGCAGAGGAAATCAAGAAGCAAGTTCACGCTAACTTTAATCATCTGTGGCATACTACACATATTACTGACACGGCCACGGCCATTGGTCACGGCATCCTTAAAGTCGCCTTGTCAAATGAACCATTTGACAAGGCGACTTTAAGGAGGCCGTGACCAATGGAGTGGAATGTCAGGAAGGCTAGAAGTTTGGAATATAAACAATGACCTCTTCCTGTTGAGCAACACAGTGAATTCAACAGAGTAGCAATATTTAAATATTTTGTTCTGTGTTTGGTCATCTGGTAACCAACACAATGTTCAGATATGCTGAAATATTCTTGACAATGTGGACGCATTCGTTCTGCATCTCATCGACTACATCATCATTCGCCAACGAACAACAGAGGCGTCTTTGTCACCAGAGCAATGCGCGGTGCCTGTTGGACAAACCATATGCTTGTTAGAGTAGAGCCAATAGTCACTCTTCACCGCAAGTGCCAAGTTTTTATTAACCTTTTACTCTATACATATGCCTTTCTACGCCCTTTGCAAACAGAGTAGACCCGGATCAGACGGCATCTATAGGATGCCTCTCATCAAGGTCTGCTCTGTTTGTTTAGGATAATAAATGGACATGATTTACAGCTTCTGTCATTATAAAAACTCCCTGTGTTCATGTGCTATTATAACCTAATAATAATCTAATTAATAGTCATGATATCATTATTTCGTATATGAATATTAATGGTGTAAAGGGTTAAGCCGGTCTAGATAGACAGATAGACCCTTGTCATCCAGATACCAGTAAAAATTGAAAATCCACATTGACGGAAATTTGAAGTGACTCGACCACTGGAGAAAAGGTGGATTCGGCTCAGAGAACACGTCGGAAATAAGGCGAAAATAGTTCTTTTTAAGAAGTGGCTTAACCAAAATAGTTTGATCATACCGGAACTGTTGAACGAAAATAGATTATAACTGATTATTAGAGCCACCATTACTGTTCCTCGCCACGAGACAGATTCCAACAAAGCCAGGCTAGATTACCTACATTTTACTTGGCGGAAGGTAAATATCGTCTTTGTTTGGTGTTGAGGAATCTGCTCAAACCAGGACGATCTTCACCTTCCGCCAAATAAAATGGAGGTTCGACATAAGGTTAAACATGAAACTGGCACATGTTATTTGTTTGTCTGTGTTATTTAACGCCCCTTTCTGCTCACTATAGGCTAATTGGACGCCTCAGAGAGAGAGGGGATACAGAGAAACTCTGGCGCGATGACTTACACTTATTATCGACAGAGTTTCTCTGGTTCTTTTAGATGCCCAGTTTAAAGCACTTCGGTTTGTAGTCTCGTCCGAACGACTTTGTCTGGAAGAGGATCTGGCAAAGTTATACTTCATTACTTAGGAGTATACATCAGGCATCGCTAATGTCAGTATATGGCCTCCGCCGTCTTGTAGCTCGAACAAAGGCACTGGATAAGCTCATTGAGGCCATATTTACGAACGACTGCGTCTTCTTGACACACAAGGAGAACCATATCAAATGCTGCAGAGGAGTCAAGATTGTTTGGGCCGTCAGTCTCAACAAGTATAAAATAACTGAACCATTGGTAGACTTCATCCAATTGGAGTGTATGGAGATTTTCAAGTATTTCGGCAGCACAATCGGTGCAGATGGATCACTGGACAAAGAAAGTATATTTAGTATAAAAAAAAATAGCCAAGCACTTAGAAGACTGAGAGTGAAGGTTATTAAATCATTTCATGGTTCTATGTTTGTTACAACATTTCATTAACTCATGGACATAATAGTAATTGTGAAATATGGAAGGTGGAACATTGTAGTCTTTTTAGAAAATAAGGAAACAGATATATCAAACAGAACAGACCCTGGACCCAGAATACAGCTAAAGTACTACCAGTTAAACACCGTCTTATCGTTCAATGTTCCATGTTCAGATTTTCTATAAAGGATTAACATTTCGACCGACATTGTTTTCACACAAAGTAATCCAGATTCTTAAAGTCTAACTATATGTATTCTCTTGCTAACCGCATTTCTCTTATTTGGCTCTTTCGGCGCCAAATTTTTCAAACTCAACTTTGTTAAAACATTTCAATAAAACCATTTGCATCGATGATACTGTTTTTATCAGCAAAAGAAAATATTGTGTTTGCAATGCTCCCTCATAATGAAAAACGGATGTGTTCCAAAATAAGAACTTGGGTGGTTTTCTTTACATAATGTGGGAATAATGCAGTAAACAAGGAACACGGGATTCTCATTACCCTTTACCTAATAAATATTCATGAAAGAAATGATGAATGTATGAATATTGATCAACCAAAGTTGTTACAGTGGCATATATATGACCAGGGGAAGTTTTGGCATTGGCAAAGCTTGTTCAACTGTGTCGTCTGCAATAATAATTTCAAATTAAATATAATTCTAAACTAAATAATACAGGTATTTCAGTAAAACATTTAAAACCTGTATGCTTAGGCTAAAATAATACAGAAAACAGTGAAGTCCCAGGTCAGATGCCGCCTTGAAAAGGCGGCATCTGACCTGGGACTGCACTGTTTTCAATGGTGCCAACAGGCGACATTGGCGTCGAAAGATTTAAGACCCACAAGTAGACTTTTTTGGTGGTCGTATTAGATAGGTTATACTGTTATACTGTCTCTATCAGCGGGTAGGTTATACTGTTATACTGTCTCTATCAGAGTTCCGCCGAAAACAATGGCTTGGACTAACGCTGCAATGCTTGATCATTTTTAGCATCAACAACTGTCATCTTCATACCACAGGAATCAATTCCTGAATTGTAGATTTAAAAAATGAACATATAACTGAAGTGAAACGAAAAACACCCAGTTTTTGTAACATATCACTGCTCAAATATTGACTTTAACCCTTTACCTTATTAGTTCCTGATCAGACAACTTTTAGAAAAGTTGTTTGTAATGGCAGCATAAAACCTGCAAACAGAGTAAACTCAGATGAATATATGGCCCCTGGAGCCGTATAATAAGGGTCTGTTCTGTTTGGAATGCTTTCTGAAATGACCAAAACTTCCATTATTCATTGGCCATTGTAAAAGTCTCGATTTATTTATAAATATTCCTGAGGTAAAGGGTTATCATTCTGTTTATTTTAAGTTGTAACGTTTACATGAATGGTGTGATACTAGTTTGGTTTTTTTCTATTTCTCACATAATTACCATTGTTTTAAATGTGAAACCACTATCACATAATTATCATTGTTTTCAATGTACAACCACTATCACGAATTTCCCTATCTCCCACATGTGCCCTTTGATGACGTCAGAGCTCCAGGCCGAATGTATTCCTACTCGCCATTATGATCATAAACAAACATGACTGACTCTATTCTGCCGAATAGGACGAATGTTAAAACTGACCTGTGCGGTAAAGGGACAGTTCTCGGACACAAGAGTTCTACAAGTGGAGAAAATACACTTTAGAATATTGTATTGTGTCTTAAAAGAAAATAGTTTAGAACTGCGCAGTAGCCTGTAGGCGACTGAACATGTGATTCGTTCACTGGAACCCCAAGCAAACATCATTTTTTGTTGTCTTTTGTTATACCCCCATCCCAATCAATGCACATACATACTTCAAATCTGGCATGCTTGTACAACTTATGGAGGTGAACATTTTTAGGGCGACTTATTAAAATCAAGGTCATATACCAAGGTCAAATGTCAAATTACGGGTTAAAATTTAGATTGGCGTTAATTTTGTCGTCATTCAACATACATACTTCAAACGTGGCATGCATGTGCAACTTATGGAGGCAAATATTTCTTCTTCTTGTTCTCCTGTTTTGTATAGAAACAATGGACTTTTTCCCTCATGAATATTCATGTGAGAAATAGCTGTAAAACGAACATTGATTAGTTGAATATTAGTATGGCATCATGAGCAATGGAGTTTATTACCTTGGAAAAAACTGTATAATCAGATCTATATTATTTCATATGCAAACAGAGCAGATCCTGGTCAGACGGGTCCCAAAGGAGCCGTCTGATCTTGATCTGTTCTGTTTGCAAAGGAACCAAAGGTCGTTTATTTGAGGAAAAGCGTTAACAGGTCCATACATTTCTGTAATTTTCAGACACGTTTATCTTCCCAATACATAGCGTGTGACTATGAGAGGACAGACATGAGAATGTATCATCACGTGTTACAGCTTAGCCGCCAGCATTGTCGCTTGATGGGCACATAGTTCTAGAGTGGGCGCTTGCTCAATTTCTATATAAACAATAAACAAAGTATCAAACAGGTTGGCTCGTAGGGGGGTAAACAACATTTAATGTTCTACAATAGAACCTGTCTTAAGTGGCCATCAAAATGAAATATAATTGTGGGACCACTGTAAGGCAGGTGATAGCTCAATGCATGTCAAAAGTAATGCAGAAAGCTCCTATAGGAGCTTTCTGCATTACTTTTGGCCTGCAATAAGCAACCAGCTGCTTGTTAATACTCACATGTTCAAAAAAATGGCCATTTAAGACCGATTCTACTGATACACATATGTTTACCCGCATGATGCTGAGCGCGTTGCGACCGGCATTTTGTAAGCGCTTTTTGGATCCTGATGAGATGCCGGGTAACAGGGCGTCCCATCAGGACCCAGTCTGTTTAATCCTTTACGCCATAGACGCATGTTTACATCCTTGCAAACAGAGTATACCCAGATCAAACAGCTCGTATATGAACTATCTTTTCAAGGTCTATTCTGCTTGCTTATGAAAATATATAGACACGATTCTACAGTTTTTGCCGTGACCAAACTATGCTGTGTTCATCTACAATTATAAAAATGAATCTCATTAATATTCACGATGTCATTACATGTATTACTAGCATAAATATGGTGTGAATAGTTAACACTCGGTCAGTGGTTTCTAAACAAGATTAATTAAAAAAAATAAGTCAGTGAAAAGTTTAGCAAATTCGAGATTGAGCAGACATTTTTTTTCAGCATGTAAATGGTTAACCCTTTCACAGCCAATGTCGTAAAAATGCACCACGACAAATAGTGCAGTCCCAGATCAGACGCCGCCTTTTCAAGGCGGCGTCTGATCAGGAACTTCACTTTTTGTCTCAACTCGTTTTCTGTATATGTGCTTTATTCCTTTGAAATTTACAGTTATTTATATAATTTCCGTATTTTACCATGTGATTTAACAAAATTGGATTACAGACGACAATTATAAATTTGGAATGAAGAAAATATTCCAAAAAGGGAATTAATATATTCTTTGAAAAAGGTCCTTAGTGGTCGAAATATTAGATCAGAGCAATTCAAGTATTTATGTAGAAATTTGGCGCCGAATGGGTTTTATTTACTCTAGCGATAACATTTTCAATGTATAATGTTGTACATCACTTAACTCTTTCGCTGTTTGTGTCGCATCTGTGATTACATATGCAAACAGTTTGGATCCAGATGAGACGCCGGGTAACTCGGCGTCTCATCAGGGTCCAAACCGTTTGTTACTGTGGTAATGGTTTTTGTAAGAAACTGTGAGAAAAGTAAACAAAACGACATTTGTAACAGACGACAATTTTTGCAGACGACAATGTTTGTAAGCGAAAGAGTTAAATAACACAACTGAAAGCTATTTACCTTTCTCCTGTTGAAAAAATAATGTCTGTTTAACCCTTTCGCTGTCAGTGCCGTATCAGTGATTACCTATGTAAACAATTTGGATCCAGATGAGACGCTGAGTAACTCGGCGTCTCATCAGGATCCAAACTGTTTGTTACTGTTACTATGTTTCTGAAACAAAAATGAAGAAAATCAAAAGAATGAAAATTTGTAGCAGACGACAAAGTTAGCAGACGACAGAGTTTGGCAGCGAAAGGGTTAATATCTGATTTGCTGGAATTTTCGCTGATTTCCGATTCGTTCAATATTTTGAGAAGCTAGAATGTCAAACAGTTTAGATCCTCATAACACGTCGAGTTACTCGGCGTCTAATCTGGATCCAGGATGTTTGCAAATGCCGGTCAAGACGCGCTTAACCATAAACATTTATTTCATGAACACACGTGTAGATGGTATATGAATAAAGGAATGTTTGGGCATTTCAGGGTACGTAATTAACCATAAACATTTGGTTCATGAATACACGAGTAAATGACATATGAAGAAATGGATGTTTGGACATTTCATGGTACTTAATTAACCATAAACATTTGGTTCATGAATACACGAGTAGATGGCATATGAAGAAATGAATATTTGGACATTTCAGGGTACTTAATTAACCAGAAACATTTACTTCATGAATACACGTGTAGATGACATATAAAGAAAGAAACGTTTGGACACTTCAGGGTACTTAACCCTTTCCCTGTTCAGTTAACATGTAAGAAATAATAACATCATGAATATTTTATTAGCTGGCATATGTACACATGTTATTCTTAGACAGAAACTGTAGAACCATATCTATATTATATCATACATGTAAGCAAACAGAGCAGATCCTGATCAGTCGGCTCATATAGGAGCCGTCTGATCTGGGTCTACTTTGTTTGCAAATGCGTGAAAAGGCGTTTATATGAAGGAAAGGGTTAAACATAACCAGAATTATATTTTCTTTCTTTTCATTCATCCAGATATAAATTATTTATTGTCTAATCTTTTGTTTTATGTAAAAGGTAAAATACAATTCGACAACTGCCATATAACTGCAAAACCGGGCAACAGTTTTTTTGTTGTTGTTTTTTTGCAGCACGTGCAAGCAGCTTGTATACATAACCACTATCCGATAATATCCTATATCAAACGGATATTCCTTGTAAGGAAATAATCGTAAAACATGGAGTAAGCAAAACTGCGATAAATAAATGTTAAGCTGTACTGTATACGACCGACTTGAGCAACTAGACTACCGTCGAGGAAGGGCCCCGCGTAAGAGGTATCGCATATGCTTGCATATTGTAAGCCAGCATAATTAAATATGCATGTAATTCGCTTAACTGATAACTCTTGCTAAGTACTTGAATAATCAGCATATAGTGAGCAAGTTTGGTAGAAATCGGACCAATCGCTCATAAGATATGTCACAGAATCAATCAGCCAATCAAATTGTATCATCATCAATGGATATGTGCAGAATATGCCAATCACAGAACCAATGCGAGGTAATTGGATATCAAGTACACTGTGCAAATTTGGTGAAATTTGGATCATTCCTTGTGGAGATATTACGCGGAAACCAATCGGCTAATCAGATTGCAACAGCCTAAGTGAAAATGTCCGTAATTTTCCGAAAAATGCTGGGAAATTGCCGAACACAGAACCTTTGCGAGATACATGGATATCAAGTGCACTGAGCAAGTTTGGTGAAAATTGGACCATTCATTCAGGGGATATTGCGCGGAAACCAATGGCTAATCAGATTGCAGCAGCCTAATTAAAATGCCCGTAATTTTCCGAAAAATGCCGGGAACACAGTACCCACGCGAAGTACTTTGATACATGTATTAAGTACACTGAACAAGTTTGGTAAAATTGGACCATTCCTTGAGGAGATATTGCGCGGTGAAATGCAGGATGAAAGTAAAAAAATCCATAATTTTCCGAACATGCGCGGAAATTGCCGAACACAGAACCCATGTGAATTACCTGGATATCAAGTACACTTAGCAAGTTTGGTGAAAATTGGACCATTCATTCAGGAGATATTGCGGGGAAACCATTCGGCTAATCAGAGTGTAGCAGCCTAAGTAAAATGCCCGTAATTTTCCGAAAAGTGCTGGGAAATTGCCGAACACAGAACCCACGCGAAGTACTTGGATATTAACTCTTCGCTTGCTATTCACGTCAATATACCTACCTGTAAATAGTGAAGACCCTGATGAGACAGCTCCTGTATGAGCTGTCTCATCAGGGTCTGCACTATTTACAAGTTGATTGTGAAACAAATGCACTGCACAGCAGTGATTGCACAGCGAAATACTTGTACACAGTGAAGATGTATATGTAATTATACAACAGGGCGTGGGTAAAGAAGGAGAAATGTAATATTTAAATTCAGCAAGAGAAGCGTTAAGTACACTGAACAAGTTTGGTGAAAATTGGACCATTCCTTGAGGAGATATTGCGCGGCGACATGCAGGATGAAAGTCATGCCCCCGGAGCAGCTTTCTGCACGACTTTAACCATGCATGAAGCTGCTTCCTGCCAAACATACCGATTCTAAGACTTCCTTTCGATATCCGCTTAAGAAGGCTCTACTGTAATGTAAGACGAACGTTTAACCTATTCCCCCGTGAGCTATTTTTAGACCCAACCTCTTAGAATAAATCTACCGAAAAGGAGCTTTAACTAGAGAAAAGGAAACGTTTTTTAATTGTTTAGTATTGAAACCATTGTGATAAATCCTATGGAGCAAACGCTTTATTTATCACAATGGTTTCACAAAGTGACTTTACAGAGTCGTCAAAAGTCGTCAATGTGAGGGAATGGGTTAACAGACAGCTCTCGTTCATTAATACCGTTTTGAACGCCCGGTTTAGAGTGGGGTTACTAACTTACTGTGCATGATGATTTATATACAGTCAAACCCCTCCTAAGCAACCATCTATTTTTAGATACAACCTCTTTGAATTAATCTACCGAATAGGGGCGTTAATTAGAAAAAAGGAAACTTTTAGAATTTTGTAGTTTGAAGCCATTGTGATAAATAGAGCATTTGCTCCTGTAGGAGCAATTGCTCCTTTTATCACAATGGTTTCACAAAGTGACCTTTACAGAGTCGTCCGAAGTCGTTAGTATGAGGGAAAGGGTTAACGTAATAGTGGGCCCCACGAGCTTTCTGCATTAGCCTACGTACGTCCTACAGTATAGCAACCACCAACTGCTTTTAAAGACACCTTTGTTTTATCCATAAAGTGGACGCCTTGGGTAAACTTATTTTACTGTATAAATGAGTGTAATGTAACTGTAAAATAGTTATATTTCTGGAAATGTTATAATTCATCTCTTAACCCTTTCCCTCATATAAACGTGTTTTCACGCATTTGCAAACAGAGAGGAACCTGATCAGACGGCTCCTAGAGGAGCCGTCTGATCAGGGTCTGCTCTGTTTGCTGATAGAATGTGATGGATCTGTTTCTTTACTTTCTAAAATGGCTACAATGGTCCACCTTCCATATTTTATTATACCTGTTTTGACCATGAATATTCAATGGGTATTTGAATTTGGGTTTAACATAGAACAGGGAAATGGTTAAGGCAGATAAATTACACGAGATGTTTTACAAATACATGTATGTCATAATTTCTCATAGAACATTTTACGACTGCAAGATTATAAGAACAAAATCTCAGTCACGAAGTGGGAATGACATGAGTAGTTCTTATACAGAATAAATTTAACTGTCGAAATTGCACGATAAAACCCCTCTACAGCGACCCCTTTATGAATATTCTTATAGGTATTAATAACAGGTGTTTGCTTAATGCATGACGACAGCACTGCAGGAGCTTTTTGCATAATTTTCGTCCTGCTTTAAGCTACCACCTGCCTTTAAACCCATTCCCTTATATTGACGACTCTGTAAAAGTCGTCCCGTACTTCATTCTCAGTGCTGTTACATTTTCTAGTCCTTCGGGATCATATAACTTCATATAAACCGCGTTTCACAAACCGCGTTTTGCAAACGGATTAGACCAACGTTTCCAAGTTTATTTGTATAAATGCAAACGACGTAGACCAAGAACAGACGACTTCTATAGACAGAACTTGGTGTCCCTATCAGCGAAATTGGCAGTAACAGTAGTGTATCAACTCTGTCTATATTCGATCGAGGAAACACCGGTCTTAACCCTTTCCCTCATATCAACGCTTTATCGCAAACAGAGTAGACAAAGACCAGACGTCTAATCTGGGTTCGCTCTATTTCCGTATAAAATTATATAGATCTGATCCTTCAGTTTTTGTTTGAACCAAAAGTTCCCTTGAAAAGTTTACATTATTAAATACATGTAAATGGGTTATTAATATTCCTGAATTGATCAACTCGTGTAGATCTATAAATGTTCCTTAGAGAAAGAGTTAAACACTGCTTCAAACCGGCCTGGCTCAAACTTATAGCTAAATACTCACAAATCCCCTTTAACAACCAACTCACACATTGTTTAGTAATTCAAATCCCTGAGAGTGTCATAAAACATTGTTTTCGTTAAGAGACAGTAAAAATGATTACTGTTTTTAATTTTAGTTTATTTTTCATTTATGTTCAATGCTAACGTCCAGCATGATGACTTCAAGAGTTATAAAGATCAGTTTAATATTTATTGTGATCATTGTGTATTTTGTATCCCCCACCCCTTTTTTAAAATCATTTCAAAAGCTTGAATCCACATCAGTTGCTAAATAATTGTCCGGGATATCGAGGCGTCATGTCAGTTTCATTTGCCCCAACAGGCTTCAGCCGCAAACCGCTGTTGTACCCTGTCCCTGAACTGATTCTGAACGCAGGTGCAATATAAAATAGACAGACTTACTAGGTAAATTGTCACTTACTTCGGTAAATAGACACTTACTAAATAAATGGCCAGTAACGGCTGATTTACTACAATAAATCGCCAGAGAATTTGAAAAATACTGCAACGCCATTGGACAAAATATAATTTCAATCACTAAGTAATATTTTAGATCTATATACAGTAAAACATCTCTATAACGGCCACTAAATTGTATTAATTAGTTGGTATTTAGAGCAGGTGGCTGCTTAAAGCAATGTGAAAGTAAAACAGAACGCTCCCATGAATAATTCAACGCCCTTTAACGCTTCGCATGCTAATACGTTTTCCTCTGCTACAAATGTCGTCTACTTCAATTATTTGCCAAATATGGTCAAAGCACCAAACAGTTTGGATTCTGATGAGATGCCACAATACTTGGCGTCTTGTCTGATTTTAACTGTTTGCATGTGTAACGTGTTCTCCTCATTTGGTATTTGATGCCAACAACGTCAGGTTGCTTTCATTTAAGGAAGTGTAAATTTACACATCGTGTGATACACTTCCTGCCGTGTAAACAACATTTGCGATGGTGCTGGTCATTACCATTCCCAACACAAAAGATACATAAACGCCGCCGTAGACAGCTGCTTTGTCATCAATAGCACTCTTATTAATCACTAATGGGTATTTTGTTTTGAATGGTCAGTTAGTGTAACACGTTTCGTATGTAAACTAGACTTTCGCACAAAAGAAAATGCTGTATTCTCCCTACTAAATGCCCCAACTCTAATGAACGCTCCCTTATTTCTGCAAAAAAAAATTCGCGAACACCGCTGCTCTGTATAATATATAAACCCTATATAATAACCATTAGCTAAAGAAATACAGTGAAACCTCTATAAACCGGACGTTAAATCTGGTACAAATATCGGTCTTGGAGACGGGTGGCAGCTTAATGCAGGGTGAAAGTCATGCAGAAAGCTCCTAGAGGAGCTTTCTGCATGACTTTTACCCTGCATTAAGCAGCCACCTGCCTAAAAGTAGCTAATTTTTTCTCTACCAGAATTCCGGTTTAGGGAGGTTTTACTGTACAGGTTTTTCAAAATACAGACTGAAAGAAGAACAGGAAGCTTCCCTTGGAGTGTTCTGCATTGATTTCATATTGCATTAACTCTCGCTCCCGAATTTTGTCTTCGGCAAACTTTGTCGTTTGCTGCAATTTACTTTTTTTCTTTATTTTTGCTCAAAAACAGTCACAGTAACAAACAAACAGTTTTGAATCCTGATGAGACGCCGAGTTACTCGGCGTTTCATCTGGATCCAAACTGTTTGCATAGGTAATCGCAGGTGCGACATTGGCAGCGAAAGGGTTAAACAACCATCAGTGTGCAAAACACAAGAAGCTCCTTTTCAAAAATGCAAAGCCCCACATACGTTTATTAGAAATAACACAGCGTTGATGATCTGCTGAGGGCAAAAGATAGAACCGTCAACGTCATACACGAGTGCTATTAAAGTCACTTTGTATAAAATCAGTCCATTATGCTGTGACAGTTGCACCGAGTTAATGTATGGACCATACTACAGAGAAGTCACTAAAAACATGCAATTTTTGTTCGTGAGCTACATGTTTTTATTGGGCTGCCAGGAAACATCAAGTCAGAGCTATGACAACGTGACAGAGTTACTATCCACCCTGTTGACTGGCTACAATAAGGATGTGAGACCAATCACTGACCAGTCGGCATCCCTACCTGTAACAGTCTCGATGGAACTCTACAGTATTTTGGAAGTGGACATCATGCAGTGTGCTGCGAGAACAGTTCTCAGCATGCCGTGCACGTGGCAGGACCAGCGGATAAGGTGGAATCCCGCCGACTATGATGGTATTACCACTGTGAAAATACAGCAACAATACGTTTGGACTCCACTTTTATTCCAACATCTCCAAAAACTGGACTTCCGGACCGCAGGTTACGAATGGCTGCCAGTGATTTACAATTCAAGTGGTCACGCCACATGGAGACCAGGAGGTGTGCACATAGCAACATGTCCAATGAATCTGCGATACTGGCCTTACGATGAACAAGAATGCAATCTTAGTTATGGAGTCTATGGTAACTTAAACAATGACGTGTTACTAGAATCTGGCATCTTTGATACTGATTTCTACACAGAAAATGGAGAGTGGGCCTTAAACAGCAATGGTGTGAATTCTGGTAGGTTGGCAATTGCATTCACCTTCAAAATAAAGCGCCATGCTACCTTCTACACAGAGAGCCTGATTATTCCAATGATTGTGCTCTCATTCCTCAGCAGTTTCGTTTTCTTACTTCCAAGTGAGGCTGGAGAAAGAGTCAGTTACTGCATCACACTACTGCTGTCTAATACAGTTCTTTTGGATTCCGTGTCCGATGAGGTTCCAAAACTGTCCAAACCTGTCCCAATTATTTGCAATCATCTCCTGTTGATTATTTCAATGAGTGCATTGGCAACCATTGTAGTGATCATCAACCTGGCACTGTATCATCGCAGCCCGACTGAACCTGTTGGTAAGTACTACAGGGTCATTGTCCAACTGACCACATACAGAAACCATAAAGTGCATACTGAACAAAGCCAGGAGGAGTCTAACAAAACTACTGAAATCACTGTGGTGGACTTACCAGAGAAAATCAACTCCCCACACAAAGTCTTGGCTGAGAAAACTGAGTCACAGATGTATACAGAGAGAATGGATTGCAGAACAAATATTGATATATCATGGCAGCAAGTCAGTGTTGCAATCGACAAGATATTTTTTGTATTATTCACTATATGTACAATATGTTCCATTATGACCATGATGTTAACCTTTAGTCTCCATTTGTAGATAACAAAAAAACTATGAAACAGTCAACTATTTCTAATCCATATAATTATCCCTTTAACACATTATCCCCTAGTGACGCATTTTTGCACATCTTTAAAGATCACTTTATGAAACCATTGTTATAAATAGAACATTTGCTCCTATAGGAGCAAATGCTCTATTTATCACAATGGTTTCAAACTACAAAATTCTAAATGTTTCCATTGCTCTAGTTAATGCTCAAGACCCAGATGCGAGGACTTATGTAGAAACTGCCTGATCAGGGTCTGCTCCTTTGTGCTCTTTGTTCACAACCCCCTTTATAAATTATCAGCTGATTAATAATCATAAACCCATTACTCCATAAATACGCCTTTATATGCCTTTGCAAACAGAGTAGATCCAGATCGGACTGCTCCAATAGGAGCCGTCTAACCAGGCTCTGCTCTGTGTGCTTATGATATCATATAGATATTATTCAACAGTTTCTGCCATGGATAAGAATTCCCGTGTCCCTTATAACACATTTATCTAATTAATATCCATGTGTTATTATAACACATTTATCTAATTAATATCCATGACGACATTATTTCTTACATGAATAATCATGGAGGAGAGGGTTAAATGCCATATCGATGGAGTAAAGCGTAAACCATATACTTTGTCCTGTGAATGATTTTGACGCATTGAAAAATGAAAAAGGCAAATATAAATACAGTAAATACAATGTACAATAAAAACCTCTCTAAACCGGACATTAAATTTAATATAAATATCGGTCTTGGGGACCCAAGGAAGCTTAATGCAGAGTGAAAGTCATGAAGAAAGCCCCTCCATGAGCTTTCTGCATGACTTTCACCTTGCATTAAGCAGCTACATGCCTAAAAGTATCTTAATTCTTCACAACTAAATTCCGTTTTAGAGATGTTTTACTGTATACAATGACAAGAGAAAATCTTTATCTGTGAGAACTGTTTGCAAACAATGTAGACCCGGGATAGACAAGTTGTCGTGTTAGACAATTAGTTACATAAATCTACAGTTGACTCATAATACTGACAAGTTGATTACGCGGAGCATGAGTTGCCATTTCTGGTATATGTACAACCAAATGTTCTGGGTCCATGCTTATAGTCTGACTTCGTTCTCAAGTTTTTGATTGGTCAGATTTGAGCCTTTGGCTCAAATCTGACCAATCAAAAGCTTGAGAACTCAAATCTGACCAATCAAAAGCTTGAGAACGAACTCAGACTCAACTAAAAAGCTTTATAAGCATGGACCCTGTTCTTGTTGTAACAATTAACCCTTTCCCTGTTCTGTGTTTATTCCAAATTTCCATACCTACTAAATATTCATGGACAAAATAGTTATAATAAAATATGGAAAGTGGAACATTGTAGCCATTTAAAGAAATAGATATATCAAATTCCATTGGCAAACAGAGCAGACCCTGACCAGACGGATGGGTCTACCCTGTTTGCAGATGCGTCAAAATGCGTTTATATGAAGGTTAAAGAATGGAGTGATCACTCGTCGTTTTTAAGTTGCATTTAACTGTGACTGTGATATAAGCAGTCTAACATGCATGAGGTAAAGTTTGGATGGAATAATGCTCACGCTGATAAATGTCGCACTAGATTGATTTCAAAATTACTTTGTCTTACCAATGTTTTGCATAATGTAGTTATAATACTGGAGTCGGGACTCTATAAATGATGATATTGGTCATTTAGGTCAGTGTTACGATATGCTGATGTCCCTTTATTTGCGAAACATTGTAATACCAGTTATAAGGTTTAGTTTGATGATAAATCGTGTTTTGAATCAGCTCAATGGTTTAATACAGATTGCATTAATGCAAGAAATGTGTATTTAGAAGCCTTGTACGTAAAAAGAAACGTGTATATTACAATAAAAAGATGGCTGACAGAAAATTTAAAGCATAGTGATCCAAAGCAGTTTTGGAAATATTTAAAAAGAAAAATACAGGCAGGGGAAGTACATGTAATATACCTTTAGACAAATTTAAGGAGTACATGTATTTTGATAACTGAAGTTGTGATATTTTTGATTGCAGTGATCATATGACGAAGAAGTATTTTGTAGTGAGAACAATTTTAACACTACTGGCTATTCTTTTATTGAACTTGACCAGCCAATTACAATTAGTGAAATTACAAATGCCGTTAGAAAATTGAAACGTAGCAAGTCTACAGGTAGTGATGAGTTAACGAGTATTGTTTTTAGAAAGTATTGGTATAGCAGTGGCCTAATGTGACTAATTTAACGCTATTTTGAATTCGGTCTATTATCCAGAAGAAATGGATGGTGTTATTGTATCTCTTCATAAGAAAGGTAAAAATAATGATATAATAATTATAGATGCACTACACTGGTTAGTTGGTTATCAAAAGTATTTACAACTGTGCTTCATAAACGTATAGAAACATTCTCTGTTATTTCGGATTCCCAGTTTGGGTTTTGGAAAGGGCGGTCTACTGTGGACGCTATAATTGTTTTGATGTCTTTAATACAGAAATATCTTAATGATAAGACACGTCTGTATGTTGTGTTTGTAGATATGATGAAATGCTTTGATTCTGTTTATAGAAATGGTTTATTGTTGGAAATATTTAGACTTGGTAGTAAATGTTATATTTTGAGAAATATAAGGGATATGTACCAGAAAGTAAAAACATATGTTAAATATTGGTAAGAAATCATTTCTGTTCAGATGTGTTCACTTGTGGAATGGCCTTCCTCAGACTTTAAGACAAAGCAAATATTCCTGTCAATTTAGATCTGATGTTAAAACATTCTTGATAGATAAAGAATAATTTATACTACAATTTTCTTTAAATTGATGGCACTCTGTATTTATTGCATTTCTTGAATATCAGGACTTCGTTTTATTAATCTACTGTTTTATCTTTGTTAATTTTATAGGTTATTCTTTAATATGACTCTTATGAATTGTTCTGATACTATGCAATGATACCGTGACTCTCTGTGTCTTGCTACTAGAATCAATGACCAAAATGGAAATAAGGAAATGTTTTCCTTTTTGTGTTATCCTTGGTTTCTAGTGCGCATTACATGGCTTTTTATATGATGCTTGAATTATGTTTTGCCATGTAATGTACATTTTTACGGAAATAAATCTATCTAAATTATGTACTAGCTATTCAGACTATTTTATATATAATGTGGGCGTGTAAGGGGAGGTAATTTCGTCGATATTATCGAATTTATTTTCCCTCTTTGTAGATAATTTTGAACTATATTTACAAGACAATGCTGATTCAGGTCTTATATTAGATTATGTAACTTATTAAACCTTCGCTTGCTATTCACGGCAATATACGTGCCTGTAAATAGTGAAGACCCAGATGAGACAGCTCCTGCAGGATCTGTCTCATCAGGGTCTGCACTATTTACGAGTTGATTGTGCAACCAGTGCACTTCACAGCAGTGATTGCACAACGAAATACTTGTACACAGTGAAGATATATGTAATTATACAACAGGGCATGGGTAAAGAAGGAGAAATGTATTTTAAAATTCAGCAAGCGAATGGTTAATACAGAAATATCTTAATGATAATACACGTCTGTATGTTGTGTTTGTAGATATGATGAAATGCTTTGATTCTGTTTATAGAAATGGTTTATTGTTGGAAATGTATAGACTTGGTATTCAATGTAAATTTTTGAGAAATATAATGGATATGTACCAGAAAGTAAAAACATATGTTAAATATTGGTAAAAAATCATTTCTGTTCAGATGTGTTCACTTGTGGAATGGCCTTCCTCAGACTTTAAGACAAAGCAAATCTTCCAGTCAATTTAGATCTGATGTTAAAAATTCTTGATAGATAAAGAATAAATTATACTACAATTTTCTTTAAATTGATGACACTCTGTATTTATTGCATTTCTTGAATATCAGGGCTTCGTTTTATTAATCGACTGTTTTATCTTTGTTAATTTTATAGGTTTGTTTCACTTTATTCTTTAATATGACTCTTATGAATTGTTCTGATACTCTGCAATTATACCGTGACTCTCTGTGTCTTACTACTAGAATCAATGACCAAAATGGAAATAAGGAAATGTTTTCCTTTTTGTGTTACCCTTGGTTTCTAGTGCGCATTACATGGCTTTTTATGTGATGTCTGAATTATGTTGTGCCATGTAACGTACATTTTTACGGAAATAAATCTATCTAAATTATGTACTAGTTATTCAGACTATTTTAGATATAATGTGGGCTTGTAAGGGGAGGTAAAATCGTCGATATTATCGAATTTATTTTCCCTCTTTGTAGATAATTTAGAACTATATTTACAATACACTGCTGATTCAGGTCTTATATTAGATGATATAACTTATTAATACTACTGCTGTTCGCAGATGGCATGGGTATTCTGGGCAAGTTCCCATCAGAACTGGAAACTAATTTAGGTTTGTTACATACATATTGTAGTACTTGGGGCCTTAAGGTTAACGCTGCTAAAACAGAATACAGAATATTCTATTAGGCATAAAATGTACATACATTCATAGCCTTACTCATATACTGTTAATAGCAAACACATGAAAACAATTTGGAGGAAGAGGATATTTTCGTACAACTAAATTGTCGTTTAGACATCTTTACATTTGTTTGTTATGGTGGTAATGCCAACCATAAGTATATCATTTAAATTTAAACAACTGACTTATTATACACTGTTTGTATATTCGTATAGTATACTTGGTTTACCTACCATCTATCAGCCATACTTTAACCCTTTCCCTATTCTATGTCTACCTCAAATTTGAATACCTACTGGATGTTCATGATAACAATAGTTATAATGAAATATGGATGTAGAACATTACAGACATTTTAGAAATTAAAGAAACATACCTTTCAAATTCCATTAGCGAGCAGAGAGAACCGGGTCAGACGGGTCCTGTAGGAGCTGTCTGATCTGGGTCTACTCTGTTTGCAAATACGTGAAAAATGCGTTCATATGAGGGAAAGGGTTAAATTAATCTTAAATTCACCTGTATTTCCTACAAGACTCTATCGAGTTCTCGGATCACCTAACCCATCAATTCGCATGGAAATGTCATGGTTGTCTATTTGACTGACCAAGTCAATAAATGGTGGATATATTATAAGGAAAACGTGCTATCGCTCCGGTAGAAAACAGTAACAACTCCATGTAGTGTTAAATTGAGTTACAACAGTGTTCCATGGAAGAGGTAAGCGACACTTCAATTTCACACCCATTCAGTATCAAATTAAGATTTCAAGTAAGTCCACCCATAATGTAATATGTCTTGTGAAAATCACCACAAGTTAACAAAAATAGCGAGCTTTGTCCGATCATCAAGAAAAAGGCTGCATCCATAATTTTGTTGTGATCGCCTGTTAAACACGTTCTTTCTGTGTGCATTGAATGTAAACTGGCTTATTTAAAAATATTTATTGCCAGGGGATTTTACTTTTCACACCAAGCATTGTGGATATATTATGTGTGCAATCCGGCACATTGTTGTAGTGGTGCTGGTTGGTGGGTATCATCATGCTAGCATGTGCACATGTGCATGGATAAGTATATTGGTAAGTATGTAAAGGGTTGATGCTGGGCAGGTTAACTAGTGGATGGACATGCAGGTAAGTAGGTAGGTAGGTAGGTAGGTAGGTAGGCAGGTAAGTAGGTTGGTAGAAAGGTAGGTAAGGGCAGGTAGGTGGTCAGGTAGGTAGGTATGAAGTTAGGGTAGGGTAGGTAGGTTTGAGTGAGGGTGTCGGGAGGCGTGTAGATGGATTTTGGGCGGACGGGTCAACAGGTGCATTGAAAAGTGAGTCGGTAGGTGGGTATTGAGTGGATGAGTGGTCAGACGTTAATTGGGTGATCGGGTGTTAGGTAGGTTGGCATGTAGGAACGTAGAACGGATGGGTATGTATATGGGTGATTAGGTAATAGAAATGAGTTGGCGAGTAGGTTGGCAAGTAGGCAGTTTTGAACGGCTATCTTATATGCAACTTATTTGCGAAATATACATATTTGGCTACTCTGTTTATGATATTACTGGACGTAGACGTCATTATGCTGATAAACTTATTTATGTTCGGCCACGTGCAGTATTGTTTTGGTAGAAATCGTCCACGTATTTCTCTATATTTTGGACATACCAGAAGAAAATGACATTCATTTTCGACTGTCCTCATGTCGCAGTTCGGACATAGACGGTGTTTTCTATCAATATTAGAGTATCTCCCTGTCTCTACTTTTAGCTTATGTGAAGATACCCTGAATCGGATTAACGTTATTGTAAACCTTTTATCTGATATACATGAGAGGTATTTCTCTGGTTCGAATTGGTGTTTGAATAAACTGTATGTTGACAATCTAGGTGAATAATTGATTTGTGCGTACCATGTCTGTTTGTATATGTCTAGTAACCTTTGTTTTATGACAGGAAATTCATACATGACATTCCATTGGTTATTCCAGATATCTGCAATTCCTATGTTTTCAAGAGTATCTTTAATTTGAGCAGCCCAATTCATACCATTGTACTTATTGCCGTTTACAGCATCTTCGTCGAGCATTTTGTAGGTATAGATCATAAGTGTATTGTTAGATTGTATTAATTTTATCCAATATTGGAATATTATTATCTGCCTAGCAATTCTCATTGGATATCTACCCGTTTCTCCATATAGTGTGTCCAGGTTCGTGGATCGTTTTACTGATAATATTTTTCTTAAAAACTTACAGTGTATTAGCTCAATGTCTTTTGATTCATGATTTCCCCAAACTGCTGCGTTATAGTTTAGGATAGAGCCTACTAAGCTATCAAATAATTGAACTTTATTTTTAAATGACAATTCTAGTTGATTGAATGCAACAAATAAGTTATGAATAGCAAATTTAGCGTGTTGTGCAATTCTCTTTTGAGTTCTGCACCAAGAACCATTTTTATATAAATGTGTACCTAGATATTTGAAGGAAGTGACAATTTCTAGGGGTTTGTTATATAATTTGAAGATGTTGGACTTGGTTCGTCCCTTTTCAAAAATTAGTATTTTCGTTTTGTCTGTGTTTATCTTTAATCCCCATTCATTACAATATCCTTCTAGATCATTCAGCATTTTTTGCAGAGCCTCGGCCGTTTCAGCGCATAGCACACAATCACCAGCAAATAATATCAGACATATATGCATATCTTCGACAGTGAATACACCTTCTATATTATGGTTAATATTTTGAAGAACATCATTCACAAAGAATAGGAAAAGTAAACTCGAGCTCGGGTCTCCTTGTTTGACTCCCATGTTAGAAGCAAAGAAATTTGATGTTTCTCCTTTGAATCGTATACAGTGAAACCCCGCTAATGCGACCGCTTAATAAACAGCCACTGATGCCGTCTAAAGCAGGTGGTTGCTTAATGCAGGACGAAAGTTATGCAGAAAGCTCCTATAGGAGCTTTCTGCATAACTTTCGTCCTGCATTAAGCTACCACCTGCCTCTGCCACACAGAATTATGCCCCTTTTTGGTGGTCGCATTAGCGGGGTTTTACTGTACATTGTTTTACAGCACTGTACATTGATTTGAGAGCGTTTACCATTTTGGAACTAACATTTAGTGAGAATAATTTTTGCCAAAGAAAACATCTATCTATTTTGTCGAAGCACTTTTCGAAATCTACAAATGCTGTATAAAGCTTTCTTTGTTTATTCAGTGTTTTCGCAATCATTGCATACAATATGAAAATGCAGTCTGTTGTAGATTTTTTCTTTTGAAAACCAAATTGGTTCTTCATTTTGAGCCCATTTTGTTAACCTGTTTAATAAAAGCTGGGAGTATATTTTTGCTAGTATGTTTATTAGGCAAACATATCTGTATTTTTGTGGATCGTCTACATTTCCACCTTTAAATATAGGAACTATGACACCTTTTCCCCACTGTTCTGGGTATTCGCCATCTTCAAAAATTCTGTTATACAATTTATGTAAAAAGGGTGCAATGGTTTGGTATGAGCATTTGATTATTTCGGCTGGTATGTTATCTGTTCCGTTACTTTTGTTGTTTTTCTGTGAGTTAACTGCTTACATTATTTCCGACATTGTTATTTCAGCATCTAAGAATTCGTTATTGATTGTCAGGTTAATGTTTGTATCATGGTGCCTGCTTTCTTCACCATACAGGTTTTTGAAATGTTCATATAATTGTTCTTTGCCCAGGTTAATGCTTTCATGAGTTTTCTTTTTATACTGCTGTTTGATTTTTTTCAAGAATTGTTTTGGGTTTCGTTTTGCTATGGCTTGCATGTTTTTTGCCTCTGTGCTTTTATATTTTCTTTTTTCTTGACGTTTTCTATGGTTGTATTGTTGTTTAGTATCTAAGAAGTCCTGTTTATTTTCATCTGATTTGTTTTTCAGATACAGTATCTATTTCTTGCCATGCTATATTGTTTCCTTGCTTCTATACATACATTATTAAACCATGGTTGCCTTAGTTTGTTTGATTTTGACGATTTATATTTGTTTTTATTTTTATTGAACGCTTTGGTTGCGTTTGTATGTAGAATGTTGACAAGATTTTCTACAGATTCATCAATAGTTTTTGATCGTGTTTCAAGCATGGCGGTCATTTCTGTAAATTCATTGTCATGGTTTTGTAGCAGTTCAAGGTATTCTTGGGACTTTTTCTCATTCCATTTAATGCTATCGTTATTGTCTTTTTTTGTTTGTGTAAAAACAATATGGCATTCTGTAAGCGTGACCGTTTGTTACCAACTGAACAATGGGTCTATAGTTATTATAATATACATGTTGTTGACGCGTTTTATTATTTAGGCACAGTTTTTAATTATACGGGTAATTATGCACTAAATCAAGAACATTTAATCGGGAAAGCACTAAAGCTTTTAGCATTTTATTATATAATTGTAGGAAATGTAAAATAACTAGTATAACGATCCCTAGATCAACAAGTTCATGTTGTATTGCTATGCAATACACGAGTTCCCCACCGGATTAAAAAAGATCCCACCACCACCATCCATGGTGTAATTGACTATGGTATATACATGACCCACCTGAATGGTATTTGTAAAAATCATAAGACAGAGAATATAAATCAAAGTACTGACAGTACTGAAGGTTTCGGACATAATATATATCATATTGATTTTTTGCTGTGGATTTTTCTGAAAACCATGTCAGTAGTTTGGAAGACATTTAAAGAATTGTTTTATGAACATGTCACATACAGGGCGATTCCAATAGCTCATCTTGCCACTTTGTGCCAATAGAGCCAAAATTGATAGTTTATGTAGTAAAGAGCCATCACTCCGTTATTTGAAAGTAAGGGTCAAGTCAAGTCGTACTTAGCATAATAGAATTAATGATTTCACCATTATCGTTGAATGAGAACACTGTAGGTCTAGACTGGACCCCGGATGATTCTGACCATTACTTGGTCAGTACCAAACACATGCAAGAAATGTCTGATTTATAAAAACCCTAATTTCCTTAACCCTTTCCCTGTTCTATGTTTATTCCAAATTTCAATACATACTGAATATTTATGGACAAAATAGTTACAATGAAATATGAAAAGTGGCAATTAGTAGCCATTTAAGAAAGTAAAGAAAAAAAATAAAGAAAGAGTAGCCTATATAGATAAGTGTGTAGGCAAAAGGGGCATTTAACTCAGAATCCGACAACAATATATCGGACTTTTGTAAATACCACAGGAAGGGTATGGAACTTTCAGAATCCGACGACCTTATGTCGGACTTCTGTTGTAAAAAGACACCATGCTGTTTGAACAAAGGCGTTTGGATTGACAGTAGGTCATTGGTAAAATCTATTCATTTTATACTTTGAGATTTCCTGAAAAATGGGTCTGTATAATTTGCATATTAAGTATGTACGTTCACTAGTCGTTGTTGCTTTTCACACCTTTGTAGCGTTTAAATAGAACCATGTAACACTTATATATTGGGACCCAAGCGGTGGCCGAGGGGAAAGAGCTGCGTCTATGAATCTCTAGGTCCTTGGTTCGAATCACCTCAAAACCAAAAAAGATTCTAATATATTTTTTATTCTTTATCTTTTTTGATATTCTTTTCTCCAAATACATTTTAAAGCAAACAAACTAGAAAACATAAGCATGCCTCTTGAAACCTGTTATGGACTTTTTAAAGCATTATGCTATATTAACATACAGTCCTGGTGTCAATAGTATGCATTTCGATGAAACGTAGAGGCAGGATCCAGACTTTGTGCTAGGACAACTATGAATTCGAAAGTACCATGTTCAATTTAAAATTGTCACCTGCTCATTATTTTGTGTATTGCATATATAATTATTTAGATTCAATTAGTCTATGCTTTGCATGGTTTTATTTTAAAATTGTCAAACATCTAGGATCCTGATCACAAACCGACACACACAATGTACAACTGGCAATAAGGTCACGATAACCTGCATAATATTTGAAAACTTAGTTTGTTTCAAAAGGAATTACTGCACAGTTCAAACTGACTATAAAAAATCCCTGAGAATTTGTTCTATGTTTATTCCAAATTTCAATACCTACTGAATATTCATGAACAAAGTAGTTATAATGAAACATGAAAAGTGGAAATTATTAGCCATTTAAGAAAGTAAAGAAAAAGATCTTTCAAATTCCATTAGCCACAAGAGCAGACCCTGATCAGACGACTTCTATAGGAGTAATCAGATCTTGGTCTACTCTGTTTACAAACGCGTGGAAAGCATTTATATGAAGGAAAGGGTTAAGTGTTCTAGCACCCAGTCTCTCCTCTCTACCAGTTTGTACAGCTGAATAAGTCAGTTTGGAAACATCTTTGCAACTTTAGATTAAACAGACATGGTAGCAAATAGTGAAAACCCTTCAAACGGGCCCTTTAAGGAGGTGTTTGATCTAGGTCTGCACTATTTGCATAAGTGTGTTTGTCAAAATACCCAGGGTAATTAGGGTATCACTTGTAAATCTCTGAAATACATTCAAAAGTATAGATTTGTCACCTTTTACAATACAGTAAAACCCCTCTTAACCCGACTTCTAGTAGATAAGAATTTAGAAACTTTTTAGGCAGCTGGCTGCTTAATGCAGGGTGAAAGTCATGCCGAGGAACTTTCTGCATTATTTTCATCTTGTATTAAGCTGCCATCTGTCTCCAGGACTGATATTTATACTGAATTTAAAGTCTGGTTTAGAGGGGTTTTACCGTACATGTATTTTTGAATATCTATTTCTTTCAAACCAGATCTTAGCAACAACGTCGCACGACCATTGATTAAATTCATCAGGAAACATTGTAATGTCGCAATGGAATCGAATTTCTGCATTTGAATTTTGATCTACCCTAGAAATAGTACCATTGATGTTCGATATTTCATAGTAGTTCACAAAATGTTGAAAGTGTATCGAAATATCAACCGTGGCTGTAATAATCAAATAATTCTTTTCGGTTATGTGTCCATTTCATGTACTTCTTTATAAGCCTTCTTACCTGGGTCTCCTCTGTTTGCAAAGGGCATAAGTGACTAGGCAAAAGGGGCATTTAACTCAGAATCCGACAACAACATACCGGACTTTTGTAAATACCACAGGAAGGGTATGGAACTTTCAGAATCCGACGACCTTATGTCGGACTTCTGTTGTAAAAAGACACCATGCTGTTTGAACAAAGGCGTTTGGATTGACAGTAGGTCATTGGTAAAATCTATTCATTTTATACTTGGAGCTTTCATGAAAAATGGGTCTGTATAATTTGCATATTAAGTATGTACGTTCACTAGTCGTTGTTGCTTTTCACACCTTTGTAGCGTTTAAATAGAACCATGTAACACTTATATATTGGGACCCAAGCGGTGGCCGAGGGGAAAGAGCTGCGTCTATGAATCTCTAGGTCCCTGGTTCGAATCCCGTCACAACCAAACGCAAATAGAAAAAAGATTCTAATATTTTTTATTCTTTATCTTTTTTGATATTCTTTTCTCTAAATACATTTTAAAGTAAACAAACTAGAAAACATAAGCATGCCTCTTGAAACTTGTTATGGACTTTTTAAAGCATTATGCTATATTAACATACAGTCCTGGTGTCAATAGTATGCATTTCGATGAAACTTAGAGGCAGGATCCAGACTTTGTGCTAGGACATCTATGAATTCGAAAGTACCATGTTCAATTTAAAATTGTCACCTGCTCATTATTTTGTGTATTGCATATATAATTATTTAGATTCAATTAGTCTATGCTTTGCATGGTTTTATTTTAAAATTGTCAAACATCTAGGATCCTGATCACAAACCGACACACACAATGTACAACTGGCAATTAGGTCACGATAACCTGCATAATATTTGAAAACTTAGTTTGTTTCAAAAGGAATTACTGCACAGTTCAAACTGACTATAAAAATCCCTGAGAATTTGAACAATAATTACATCAACAAAAACAATAGTTTAAAAAAGTACATGTATATAGACACAGAGCGCAAATGGAACGGATCCATGTAAGAAACTTGATTCCTGTTCTATGTTTATTCCAAATTTCAATACCTACTGAATATTCATTAACAAAGTAGTTATAATGAAACATGAAAAGTGGAAATAATTAGCCATTTAAGAAAGTAAAGAAAAAAATCTTTCAAATTCCATTAGCCAACAGAGCAGACCCTGATCAGACGACTTCTATAGGAGTAATCAGATCTTGGTCTACTCTGTTTACAAACGCGTGGAAAGCATTTATATGAAGGAAAGGGTTAAGTGTTCTAGCACCCAGTCTCTCCTCTCTACCAGTTTCTACAACTGAATAAGTCAGTTTGGAAACATCTTTGCAACTTTAGATTAAACAGACATGGTAGCAAATAGTGAAAACCCTTCAAACGGGCCCTTTAAGGAGGTGTTTGATCTAGGTCTGCACTATTTGCATAAGTGTGTTTGTCAAAATACCCAGGGTAATTAGGGTATCACTTGTAAATCTCTGAAATACATTCAAAAGTATAGATTTGTCACCTTTTACAATACAGTAAAACCCCTCTTAACCCGACTTCTAGTAGATAAGAATTTAGAAACTTTTTAGGCAGCTGGCTGCTTAATGCAGGGTGAAAGTCATGCCGAGGAACTTTCTGCATTATGTTCATCTTGTATTAAGCTGCCATCTGTCTCCAAGACTTATATTTATACTGAATTTAAAGTCTGGTTTAGAGGGGTTTTACCGTACATGTATTTTTGAAATTCTATTTCTTTCAAACCAGATCTTAGCAACAACGTCGCACGACCATTGATTAAATTCATCAGGAAACATTGTAATGTCGCAATGGAATCGAATTTCTGCATTTGAATTTTGATCTACCCTAGAAATAGTACCATTGATGTTCGATATTTCATAGTAGTTCACAAAATGTTGAAAGTGTATCGAAATATCAACCGTGGCTGTAATAATCAAATAATTCTTTTCGGTTATGTGTCCATTTCATGTACTTCTTTATAAGCCTTCTTACCTGGGTCTCCTCTGTTTGCAAAGGGCATAAGTGACTAGGCAAAAGGGGCATTTAACTCAGAACAACAACATACCGGACTTTTGTAAATACCACAGGAAGGGTATGGAACTTTCAGAATCCGACGACCTTATGTCGGACTTCTGTTGTAAAAAGACACCATGCTGTTTGAACAAAGGCGTTTGGATTGACAGTAGGTCATTGGTAAAATCTATTCATTTTATACTTGGAGATTTCATGAAAAATGGGTCTGTATAATTTGCATATTAAGTATGTACGTTCACTAGTCGTTGTTGCTTTTCACACCTTTGTAGCGTTTAAATAGAACCATGTAACACTTATATATTGGGACCCAAGCGGTGGCCGAGGGGAAAGAGCTGCGTCTATGAATCTCTAGGTCCCTGGTTCGAACCGTCACAACCAAACGCAAATAGAAAAAAGATTCTAATATTTTTTATTCTTTATCTTTTTTGATATTCTTTTCTCTAAATACATTTTAAAGTAAACAAACTAGAAAACATAAGCATGCCTCTTGAAACTTGTTATGGACTTTTTAAAGCATTATGCTATATTAACATACAGTCCTGGTGTCAATAGTATGCATTTCGATGAAACTTAGAGGCAGGATCCAGACTTTGTGCTAGGACAACTATGAATTCGAAAGTACCATGTTCAATTTAAAATTGTCACCTGCTCATTATTTTGTGCATTGCATATATAATTATTTAGATTCAATTAGTCTATGCTTTGCATGGTTTTATTTTAAAATTGTCAAACATCTAGGATCCTGATCACAAACCGACACACACAATGTACAACTGGCAATTAGGTCACGATAACCTGCATAATATTTGAAAACTTAGTTTGTTTCAAAAGGAATTACTGCACAGTTCAAACTGACTATAAAAAATCCCTGAGAATTTGAACAATAATTACATCAACAAAAACAATAGTTTAAAAAAGTACATGTATATAGACACAGAGCGCAAATGGAACGGATCCATGTAAGAAACTTGATTCCTGTTCTATGTTTATTCCAAATTTCAATACCTACTGAATATTCATTAACAAAGTAGTTATAATGAAACATGAAAAGTGGAAATAATTAGCCATTTAAGAAAGTAAAGAAAAACATCTTTCAAATTCCATTAGCCAACAGAGCAGACCCTGATCAGACGACTTCTATAGGAGTAATCAGATCTTGGTCTACTCTGTTTACAAACGCGTGGAAAGCATTTATATGAAGGAAAGGGTTAAGTGATCTAGCACCCAGTCTCTCCTCTCTACCAGTTTGTACAGCTGAATAAGTCAGTTTGGAAACATCTTTGCAACTTTAGATTAAACAGACATGGTAGCAAATAGTGAAAACCCTTCAAACGGGCCCTTTAAGGAGGTGTTTGATCTAGGTCTGCACTATTTGCATAAGTGTGTTTGTCAAAATACCCAGGGTAATTAGGGTATCACTTGTAAATCTCTGAAATACATTCAAAAGTATAGATGTGTCACCTTTTACAATACAGTAAAACCCCTCTTAACCCGACTTCTAGTAGATAAGAATTTAGAAACTTTTTAGGCAGCTGGCTGCTTAATGCAGGGTGAAAGTCATGCCGAGGAACTTTCTGCATTATGTTCATCTTGTATTAAGCTGCCATCTGTCTCCAAGACTTATATTTATACTGAATTTAAAGTCTGGTTTAGAGGGGTTTTACCGTACATGTATTTTTGAAATTCTATTTCTTTCAAACCAGATCTTAGCAACAACGTCGCACGACCATTGATTAAATTCACCAGGAAACATTGTAATGTCGCAATGGAATCGAATTTCTGCATTTGAATTTTGATCTACCCTAGAAATAGTACCATTGATGTTCGATATTTCATAGTAGTTCACAAAATGTTGAAAGTGTATCGAAATATCAACCGTGGCTGTAATAATCAAATAATTCTTTTCGGTTATGTGTCCATTTCATGTACTTCTTTATAAGCCTTCTTACCTGGGTCTCCTCTGTTTGCAAAGGGCATAAGTGACTAGGCGGGCATTTAACTCAGAATCCGACAACAACATACCGGACTTTTGTAAATACCACAGGAAGGGTATGGAACTTTCAGAATCCGACGACCTTATGTCGGACTTCTGTTGTAAAAAGACACCATGCTGTTTGAACAAAGGCGTTTGGATTGACAGTAGGTCATTGGTAAAATCTATTCATTTTATACTTGGAGATTTCATGAAAAATGGGTCTGTATAATTTGCATATTAAGTATGTACGTTCACTAGTCGTTGTTGCTTTTCACACCTTTGTAGCGTTTAAATAGAACCATGTAACACTTATATATTGGGACCCAAGCGGTGGCCGAGGGGAAAGAGCTGCGTCTATGAATCTCTAGGTCCCTGGTTCGAATCCCGTCACAACCAAACGCAAATAGAAAAAAGATTCTAATATTTTTTATTCTTTATCTTTTTTGATATTCTTTTCTCTAAATACATTTTAAAGTAAACAAACTAGAAAACATAAGCATGCCTCTTGAAACTTGTTATGGACTTTTTAAAGCATTATGCTATATTAACATACAGTCCTGGTGTCAATAGTATGCATTTCGATGAAACTTAGAGGCAGGATCCAGACTTTGTGCTAGGACAACTATGAATTCGAAAGTACCATGTTCAATTTAAAATTGTCACCTGCTCATTATTTTGTGTATTGCATATATAATTATTTAGATTCAATTAGTTTATGCTTTGCATGGTTTTATTTTAAAATTGTCAAACATCTAGGATCCTGATCACAAACCGACACACACAATGTACAACTGGCAATTAGGTCACGATAACCTGCATAATATTTGAAAACTTAGTTTGTTTCAAAAGGAATTACTGCACAGTTCAAACTGACTATAAAAAATCCCTGAGAATTTGAACAATAATTACATCAACAAAAACAATAGTTTAAAAAAGTACATGTATATAGACACAGAGCGCAAATGGAACGGATCCATGTAAGAAACTTGATTCCTGTTCTATGTTTATTCCAAATTTCAATACCTACTGAATATTCATTAACAAAGTAGTTATAATGAAACATGAAAAGTGGAAATAATTAGCCATTTAAGAAAGTAAAGAAAAAGATCTTTCAAATTCCATTAGCCAACAGAGCAGACCCTGATCAGACGACTTCTATAGGAGTAATCAGATCTTGGTCTACTCTGTTTACAAACGCGTGGAAAGCATTTATATGAAGGAAAGGGTTAAGTGTTCTAGCACCCAGTCTCTCCTCTCTACCAGTTTGTACAGCTGAATAAGTCAGTTTGGAAACATCTTTGCAACTTTAGATTAAACAGACATGGTAGCAAATAGTGAAAACCCTTCAAACGGGCCCTTTAAGGAGGTGTTTGATCTAGGTCTGCACTATTTGCATAAGTGTGTTTGTCAAAATACCCAGGGTAATTAGGGTATCACTTGTAAATCTCTGAACTACATTCAAAAGTATAGATTTGTCACCTTTTACAATACAGTAAAACCCCTCTTAACCCGACTTCTAGTAGATAAGAATTTAGAAACTTTTTAGGCAGCTGGCTGCTTAATGCAGGGTGAAAGTCATGCCGAGGAGCTTTCTGCATTATTTTCATCTTGTATTAAGCTGCCATCTGTCTCCAAGACTGATATTTATACTGAATTTAAAGTCTGGTTTAGAGGGGGTTTACCGTACATGTATTTTTGAAATTCTATTTCTTTCAAACCAGATCTTAGCAACAACGTCGCACGACCATTGATTAAATTCATCAGGAAACATTGTAATGTCGCAATGGAATCGAATTTCTGCATTTGAATTTTGATCTACCCTAGAAATAGTACCATTGATGTTCGATATTTCAAAGTAGTTCACAAAATGTTGAAAGTGTATCGAAATATCAACCGTGGCTGTAATAATCAAATAATTCTTTTCGGTTATGTGTCCATTTCATGTACTTCTTTATAAGCCTTCTTACCTGGGTCTCCTCTGTTTGCAAAGGGCATAAGTGACTAGGCAAAAGGGGCATTTAACTCAGAATCCGACAACAACATACCGGACTTTTGTAAATACCACAGGAAGGGTATGGAACTTTCAGAATCCGACGACCTTATGTCAGACTTCTGTTGTAAAAAGACACCATGCTGTTTGAACAAAGGCGTTTGGATTGACAGTAGGTCATTGGTAAAATCTATTCATTTTATACTTGGAGATTTCATGAAAAATGGGTCTGTATAATTTGCATATTAAGTATGTACGTTCACAAGTCGTTGTTGCTTTTCACACCTTTGTAGCGTTTAAATAGAACCATGTAACACTTATATATTGGGACCCAAGCGGTGGCCGAGGGGAAAGAGCTGCGTCTATGAATCTCTAGGTCCCTGGTTCGAATCCCGTCACAATCAAACGCAAATGGAAAAAAGATTCTAATATTTTTTATTCTTTATCTTTTTTGATATTCTTTTCTCTAAATACATTTTAAAGTAAACAAACTAGAAAACATAAGCATGCCTCTTGAAACTTGTTATGGACTTTTTAAAGCATTATGCTATATTAACATACAGTCCTGGTGTCAATAGTATGCATTTCGATTAAACTTAGAGGCAGGATCCAGACTTTGTGCTAGGACAACTATGAATTCGAAAGTACCATGTTCAATTTAAAATTGTCACCTGCTCATTATTTTGTGTATTGCATATATAATTATTTAGATTCAATTAGTCTATGCTTTGCATGGTTTTATTTTAAAATTGTCAAACATCTAGAATCCTGATCACAAACCGACACACACAATGTACAACTGGCAATTAGGTCACGATAACCTGCATAATATTTGAAAACTTAGTTTGTTTCAAAAGGAATTACTGCACAGTTCAAACTGACTATAAAAAATCCCTGAGAATTTGAACAATAATTACATCAACAAAAACAATAGTTTAAAAAAAGTACATGTATATAGACACAGAGCGCAAATGGAACGGATCCATGTAAGAAACTTGATTCCTGTTCTATGTTTATTCCAAATTTCAATACCTACTGAATATTCATTAACAAAGTAGTTATAATGAAACATGAAAAGTGGAAATAATTAGCCATTTAAGAAAGTAAAGAAAAAGATATTTCAAATTCCATTAGCCAACAGAGCAGACCCTGATCAGACGACTTCTATAGGAGTAATCAGATCTTGGTCTACTCTGTTTACAAACGCGTGGAAAGCATTTATATGAAGGAAAGGGTTAAGTGTTCTAGCACCCAGTCTCTCCTCTCTACCAGTTTGTACAGCTGAATAAGTCAGTTTGGAAACATCTTTGCAACTTTAGATTAAACAGACATGGTAGCAAATAGTGAAAACCCTTCAAACGGGCCCTTTAAGGAGGTGTTTGATCTAGGTCTGCACTATTTGCATAAGTGTGTTTGTCAAAATACCCAGGGTAATTAGGGTATCACTTGTAAATCTCTGAAATACATTCAAAAGTATAGATTTGTCACCTTTTACAATACAGTAAAACCCCTCTTAACCCGACTTCTAGTAGATAAGAATTTAGAAACTTTTTAGGCAGCTGGCTGCTTAATGCAGGGTGAAAGTCATGCCGGGGAGCTTTCTGCATTATTTTCATCTTGTATTAAGCTGCCATCTGTCTCCAAGACTTATATTTATACTGAATTTAAAGTCTGGTTTAGAGGGGTTTTACCGTACATGTATTTTTGAAATTCTATTTCTTTCAAACCAGATCTTAGCAACAACGTCGCACGACCATTGATTAAATTCATCAGGAAACATTGTAATGTCGCAATGGAATCGAATTTCTGCATTTGAATTTTGATCTACCCTAGAAATAGTACCATTGATGTTCGATATTTCATAGTAGTTCACAAAATGTTGAAAGTGTATCGAAATATCAACCGTGGCTGTAATAATCAAATAATTCTTTTCGGTTATGTGTCCATTTCATGTACTTCTTTATAAGCCTTCTTACCTGGGTCTCCTCTGTTTGCAAAGGGCATAAGTGACTAGGCAAAAGGGGCATTTAACTCAGAATCCGACAACAACATACCGGACTTTTGTAAATACCACAGGAAGGGTATGGAACTTTCAGAATCCGACGACCTTATGTCGGACTTCTGTTGTAAAAAGACACCATGCTGTTTGAACAAAGGCGTTTGGATTGACAGTAGGTCATTGGTAAAATCTATTCATTTTATACTTGGAGATTTCATGAAAAATGGGTCTGTATAATTTGCATATTAAGTATGTACGTTCACTAGTCGTTGTTGCTTTTCACACCTTTGTAGCGTTTAAATAGAACCATGTAACACTTATATATTGGGACCCAAGCGGTGGTCGAGGGGAAAGAGCTGCGTCTATGAATCTCTAGGTCCCTGGTTCGAATCCCGTCACAACCAAACGCAAATAGAAAAAAGATTCTAATATTTTTTATTCTTTATCTTTTTTGATATTCTTTTCTCTAAATACATTTTAAAGTAAACAAACTAGAAAACATAAGCATGCCTCTTGAAACTTGTTATGGACTTTTTAAAGCATTATGCTATATTAACATACAGTCCTGGTGTCAATAGTATGCATTTCGATGAAACTTTGAGGCAGGATCCAGACTTTGTGCTAGGACAACTATGAATTCGAAAGTACCATGTTCAATTTAAAATTGTCACCTGCTCATTATTTTGTGTATTGCATATATAATTATTTAGATTCAATTAGTCTATGCTTTGCATGGTTTTATTTTAAAATTGTCAAACATCTAGGATCCTGATCACAAACCGACACACACAATGTACAACTGGCAATTAGGTCACGATAACCTGCATAATATTTGAAAACTTAGTTTGTTTCAAAAGGAATTACTGCACAGTTCAAACTGACTATAAAAAATCCCTGAGAATTTGAACAATAATTACATCAACAAAAACAATAGTTTAAAAAAGTACATGTATATAGACACAGAGCGCAAATGGAACGGATCCATGTAAGAAACTTGATTCCTGTTCTATGTTTATTCCAAATTTCAATACCTACTGAATATTCATTAACAAAGTAGTTATAATGAAACATGAAAAGTGGAAATAATTAGCCATTTAAGAAAGTAAAGAAAAAGATCTTTCAAATTCAATTAGCCAACAGAGCAGACCCTGATCAGACGACTTCTATAGGAGTAATCAGATCTTGGTCTACTCTGTTTACAAACGCGTGGAAAGCATTTATATGAAGGACAGGGTTAAGTGTTCTAGCACCCAGTCTCTCTTCTCTACCAGTTTGTACAGCTGAATAAGTCAGTTTGGAAACATCTTTGCAACTTTAGATTAAACAGACATGGTAGCAAATAGTGAAAACCCTTCAAACGGGCCCTTTAAGGAGGTGTTTGATCTAGGTCTGCACTATTTGCATAAGTGTGTTTGTCAAAATACCCAGGGTAATTAGGGTATCACTTGTAAATCTCTGAAATACATTCAAAAGTATAGATTTGTCACCTTTTACAATACAGTAAAACCCCTCTTAACCCGACTTCTAGTAGATAAGAATTTAGAAACTTTTTAGGCAGCTGGCTGCTTAATGCAGGGTGAAAGTCATGCCGAGGAGCTTTCTGCATTATTTTCATCTTGTATTAAGCTGCCATCTGTCTCCAAGACTTATATTTATACTGAATTTAAAGTCTGGTTTAGAGGGGTTTTACCGTACATGTATTTTTGAAATTCTATTTCTTTCAAACCAGATCTTAGCAACAACGTTGCACGACCATTGATTAAATTCATCAGGAAACATTGTAATGTCGCAATGGAATCGAATTTCTGCATTTGAATTTTGATCTACCCTAGAAATAGTACCATTGATGTTCGATATTTCATAGTAGTTCACAAAATGTTGAAAGTGTATCGAAATATCAACCGTGGCTGTAATAATCAAATAATTCTTTTCGGTTATGTGTCCATTTCATGTACTTCTTTATAAGCCTTCTTACCTGGGTCTCCTCTGTTTGCAAAGGGCATAAGTGACTAGGCAAAAGGGGCATTTAACTCAGAATCCGACAACAACATACCGGACTTTTGTAAATACCACAGGAAGGGTATGGAACTTTCAGAATCCGACGACCTTATGTCGGACTTCTGTTGTAAAAAGACACCATGCTGTTTGAGCAAAGGCGTTTGGATTGACAGTAGGTCATTGGTAAAATCTATTCATTTTATACTTGGAGATTTCATGAAAAATGGGTCTGTATAATTTGCATATTAAGTATGTACGTTCACTAGTCGTTGTTGCTTTTCACACCTTTGTAGCGTTTAAATCTCTAGGTCCTTGGTTCGAATCCCGTCAAAACCACGGATCCATGTAAGAAACTTGATTCCTGTTCTATGTTTATTCCAATTTCAATACCTACTGAATATTCATGAACAAAATAATGGCTACTTATTTCCACTTTTCATGTTTCATTATATGAAACATGAAAAGTGGAAATGAGTAGCAATTTAAGAAAGGAAAGAAAAAGATCTTTTAACTTCCATTAGCCAACAGAGCATATCCTGATCGGACGACTCCTATAGGAGTAATCAGATCTGGGTCTACTCTGTTTACAAACGCGTGAAAAACATTTATATGAAGGAAAGGTTTAGTGTTCTAGCATCTCTACCAGTTTGTACAGCTGAATAAGTCAGTTTGGAAACATTTTTGCAACTTTAGATAACAGCTTGCTTAATCCTTACAATGCTGAGTGATGTTTCGCTTGCAACAATTGACGTCTGCGTCAATTCTTCAATAAACTTTCTTTCATTTTATGCAAAAATATGATCAAAATGACAAACAGTTTGGATCCTGATGAGACGCAGAATTATGTGGCCTCTCATCTGGATCCAAACTGTTTGCATAGGTAATCACAGTTTCGCCGCTAGCGTGCTAAGAGTTAAGCGTATGACCTCTAGAGATTTTAGCATGATGTAACAGTTGCCCTGCACTACTGACCACCAGTGCGCTGTAACCTTTATACTGTAAAGAACGTACAGAACAGAAGAAGTCTATTTAACCCTTAATTTCCCCCATATAAACTTGTTTTCATGCATCTGCAAATAGATTCGACCCAGATCAGACAGCTCGTTACCATAGATTCAGGGTCTGCTCTGTTGCTAATGGATCCACCTTCCATATTTCATTATAAATATTTTGTAAGATTCCGGAACCGGATTGTAAGCCAAGCACTGCACATGCGCGTATTCTCTTAGGGGGATTCCCGCTAGGTAGCGCTCGTGCAATAGGGTTTTCCGCCATAGTTTGAGTCGCAATCCATTTTATAAGGATTTCGGCAAAAGCCGAAACCCTAAAAAGGGGAATAACTCCAAAAATATTGATGCTAGAGTTATGGTCCTTGTGCATGACACTTCTCATTTTGCTTGTTCCATGTGTGAAGATACAATGAATTTAGTCAGCCTTTGTGCATGACACTTCATCATGATTGTTCCATGTGTGAAGTTATAATGAATTTGGCCTACCCTTGTAAGAGATATTTCAAATTAATTGAACAAGTGGATATAGAGTTATTGTCTGGACAAAAAATACGAAAAAGAGGAATACTCCAAAAATATTGATGCTAGAGTTATGGTCCTTGTGCATGACACTTCTTCTCAGTTTGCTTGTTCCATGTGTGAAGTTATAATGAATTCGGTCTACCCTTGTAGGAGATAAGGTCGGGACACGATGTGTGACGGATGGATGGATGGACGGACGGAATCGAGCATACCTAAAGTCTACCAAACGGTAACCGGTGGAGGGACTTATAAATTGACAAAAGCACTTTAAACTAATAAGGCAGCATAGTATGTAGACCCTGGGTTTGATCAGCGTCTACATTATTTGTAAAAGATTGTCTGCTAAATTTAACCCATCACCTGATAGGCTATTTTTAGGTCCAGCCACTTTGAATAAAGCTTCCGAAAAGGGGAATTAACTAGAAAAAAAGGATTTTTTTTAGAATTTTGTAGTTTGAAACCATTGTGATAAATAGAGCTTTTGCTCCTATAGGAGCAAATGCTCTATTTATTAAAATGGTTTCAACATGCAGAGGCGCCAATATGAGGGAATGGGTTAAATGTTTATACTGTACCTATTGGGGGTATTAAACAGACAAGTATTGCTATTGGGGGTATTAAACAGACAAGTATTGCTATTGGGGGTATTAAACAGACAAGTATTGCTATTGGTGGTATTTAAACAGACAAGTATTGATATTGGGTGTATTAAAACAGACAAGTATTGCTATTGGGAGTATTAAAACAGACAAGTATTGCAGCAAACTCATTTAAGAATTTATTACATAGAAATAAAAAGGATGATTATTCCATGTGATCATATATATTCATACAAATGATATGTTCAATCAAGTTTTACATTTTTTATTCATAGATGTACATTAATTATCACATGATATAAAATCAAATGACAAGCTATATAAAATAAGGCTGATTATCAATCTATTACTTGGAAGCAAAAATACATGTCAACCATATGTCTTTGTAAACAAAAATGTACATGACTCAATGAGTTGACCCTTATCCTGCCAATCATGACGTAACCATCATTAACCTATTACTTCATAGTCTATTTTTAGATCCAACCAATTTGAATAAATCTACCGAAAATGAGCATTAACTAGAGAAAAGAAAAATTGTAGAATTTTGTACTTTGAAACCATTGTGATAAATAGAGCAAATGCTCTATTTATCACAATGGTTTGAATGGGTGATTTTTACAGAGGCGTAGAAGGTTGTATTTATGGAGGAAAGGGTTAACAAAGAGCTTGGATCTTGATGAGACTCCAAGTAACTCGGCATCTCATCAAGATCCACGCTGTTTGACACTCGGTCGGAAGTTTTTCAAAAGCTTAAACGAATAGCAAGTAAATCTTGTTTCACATAAGAGTTTGAGCAAAGAATATTTTTTCGACAGGATAAGGGTTCATATTTCACAATATATTTAACCTTCAGTATATATGCAAAAAAACTTTCACTTTCACACTTTTTTGCCCTTTTCATTTCTAAACTACGAAACATTAACTTTCCAAAATTAAAACAAAAAAGTCCTAACATGTCCTAATTAACATAGTCATTCTTTAGTTTGTGTGACCACAACTATGCACACATTTAAGAAACAGATTGTTTAAAGTGGAAACGAATTCTACACATTGTTTGAACAAAGAAAGTAATATATAGTGCAGGTACTTTCTTTGTGCAGCATATTTTACCTCCAGTAAAAACGAAAGATGGGAGGCAAAATCAGATGGCTGCTAGACTTGACAATGTTCCATTTGAATGATCCTATCTCAAAGCCAGATAGTACAAAATGCCACTGAAGAATATAACAAGCATTAACACTTTCCTCCATAAATACGCCTTTCTATGTCTTTGCAAACAGAGTAGACCCAGATCAGACGGCTCCTATAGGAGCCGTCTGATCAGGGTCTGCTCTGTTTTGCTTATTGAATAAAACTGAGTTGATTCTACAGTTTCTACTTTGATAAAAGTTTCACGTGTTTATGTGAAATTTTAAAACAAATAATCAAATTTATATCCATGATGTCATCTTTTCTTTTATGAATATTCATGGAGTAATGGATTACGGTGTAGCAGCAATAATTCCTTGCATGTAGTCAGAAACAGTTTGGACCCAAATTATTTCACTATCTCGCTGAATTTGTTGAAGCAAAAACTTCCGTGAACATTTTACATTATAAATATTAAGCTAATAATGTCATTACTTCTTACATGAATATTCAACAGGGCAAGAGTTCATACATGTATAGTCAGATGACATAGCATGCAAGGAGATAAATCACACCATCAGAAAGGTAACAAATAGTGAAGAACAAGGCCAGTTGCCATGGCAACACTTTGACACCTAACCAGGGTCTACTGTTTGACACAAATCATCATTTTAGTATCATTTCATTAGCAACAGAAAAATATCAATACATGTATGTGATATTTCTGTAGAGTAAACCCAACTATAGAGCTATGTACAAGCATGCACAGTAAAACCTTTCTATAACGGCCACTAAATTAAATTCAGTATTTTGTGTAAAAGGCAGGTGGTTGCTTAAAGCAAGGTGAAAGTTAAATAAAACGCTCCTATAGGAGCGTTCTGTTTTACTTTCACCTTGCTTTAAGCAGCCACCTGCCCTAAATACCAACTAATTAAACACAATTTAGTGGCCGTTATAGGGAGGTTTTTACTGTACTCAGAGCTCCAGATAAGATGCATAAATTAGAACATTTTCAAGAATGACTCCTTCATTTCTCTGCCATACCCTATGTTGTAACCACTCTTTAGAATTGTCGCTTCGAAACACAGGGTTTGGTGGAGAAATGACGATTAACCCTTTCGGCGCCAAATTTCTAATTGTCTTCTGCAATCCAGATTTTGTTAAATAATTCAGTACAATAAGGAAATGAGATAAATCAATGCATATTTCAAAGAATAAATCACATATATAGAAATAGAGAATGAGACAAAAAGTGAAGTCCCTGATCAGACGCCGCCTTGGAAAGGCGGCGTCTGACCTGGGACTGCACTATTTGTCGTGGTGCATTTATGCGACTTCGGCGGTGAAAGGGTTAAAGTACTTGAGTACGCATGTTTTATCTGTTGCTCTGTGTACTGTTGTTCCAGTCGAAGTCAGATATATACATGAAAATATTTACAAATGAAACACACTGAACACTACGAAATGTTTGTCTTAAAACAGTCATAAACCGTAACATTTTTTAAATCAATTTTCGTTTAACCCTTTTCTCCATAAATATGCCTTTCTACGCCTTTGCAAACAAAGTAGACCTAGATCAGACAGCTCCTATAGGGCCTGCTCTGTTTGCTTATGATATAAAATAGACATGATTCTACAGTTTCTGCCATGGTCAAAAATGCCTGTGTATACATGCTATTATAGCCAACTAATCTCATTAATATTCATAACATCATTATTATTACATGAATATTCATGGAGTAACGGGTTAACCCTTTACTTCATGAATATTTTTGTGAGAAAAAAATGGCATCATGAATGTCAAATACATTATTTTTCATAACGGCAAATCGAGGGCTTGGTGCAAAACTATTTAGAAGTTAGAATAGTTTTGCACCAAGCCCTCGAAATGGTCAAAGCGAATGTTGGCCATGGCACAAACAGTAGAAGCAGATGTACATAGTTCCATAAGCAAACAAGAGCAGACTCGGATAAGACAAATCCTGCAGGAGCCATCGGATGTGGGTCTAATGTCAGTTGCAAAGGTGTTAAAAGGTTGTATTTATGGAGGAAAGGGTTAAACAAACAGATGTCAAACAGATTGTATCCGGATGAAATGCTATATTACTTAACCCTTTCCCTCATATAAACATGTTTTCACACATTTGCAAACAGAGTAGACCCAGATCAGATGGCTCCTAGAGGAGCCGTCTGATCAGGGTCTGCTCTGTTTGCTAATAGACTTTGAACGATTTGTTTCTTTGCTTTCTAAAATGTCTACAATGGTTCACCTTTCATATTTATTTATAACTACCGTATTTTGTTAATGAATATTCAGTAGGTATTGAAATTAGGGCTAAATATAGAACAGGGAAAGGGTTAACCTCTCATCTTGGTCCAGACTGTTTACAAAAGGTATTAATAGATATTAATTCTCTGTGTGAAAAAGAGTTAACTGAATCATTCAAATAAAAAATGAACACATAGTTTGTCTATTTCTGATAGCCATGCCATGAGAATGAGTGTTACCAGTGCTTTGAAAAACTGTGTGGTCAGTCAGACAAGGTGACATGACTCTAATGCAGCAGCCTTATAAATTCAATACATTTTGAATGAAAAACAGCGCAGATCGTGATCAGTGGTCTCTTTCAGGAACCCTCTGATCTGGGTCTACACTGTTTGCAAACACTAATTAACATGAATCATGCATTCATGGGAATGGTTTTTCTAGAACTTTCACATATTCAAAAGGATATAAAAGAGTAGTTTAATATTTGAAAAAGGATAAAATCAAATAAATTCTAGATAAAATATGCTGTAAACTACTCACTTAAATTCAGAAATAAACAGAAAATATCATTAAACTGTTAACCATTTACCTATGCAAACAGTGTATACCCAGATCAAATGTCTCCCGTAGGAGCTGTTTGATAAGGATCTGCTCTGTTTGCTTATGGAATTAACCCTTCCCTCATAGAAATGTTTTTTCACACATTTGCAAACAGAGTAGACCCAGATCAGACGGCTCCTAGAGGAGCCGTCTGATTAGGGTCTGCTCTGTTTGCTTATGGACTTTGATAGATCTGTTTCTTTAATTTCTAAAATGGCTACAATGTTCTACCTTCCATATTTCATTATTATTATTTTGCCATGAATATTCAGTAGGTATTAAAATTTGATATAAGCATAGAACAGGGAAAGGGTTAAGTTGATTTGATTCCACAGGTTCTGCCATCATCAAACTATAATGTGTTTATATTAGGTCAATATAAACATCAACCCTTATCACACTGAGTTTCTAAATGGACTATTCCGAAATTCAAACAGGTCAAGCCTATGGTGAATATTTAGGGAGTTTTCTAAAGAAACGTGCAACATGACAAACAGTGCAGACCATGATGAGAGGGCTCCTCAATGAGTCCTCTCATCTGGGTATACACTGTGTGCAAAGGACATTAGTGACTTGTGTCCTGCACAGTAAGGGTTAATTAATAGTCATGGTCATTATTTCATGAAGGAAAGGGTTAACAAACTTAACTTCCTAGCTCATCATCATTTGTTTGACCTCAATGACATTTTTCTTGTGACATAACAGAAACATTATCCCTTTACTCCATGAATATTCATTTAAAAATAATGGGTGTATTTATATGGATGAACAAGAGAACGTTTGACCCTGGCAAAAACAGTAGAATCAGATCTCTACAGTTTCATAAGCAAATAGAGTAGAACCTGCCTCCTACAGGAGCCATCTGATCAGGGTCTACTCTGTTTGTAAAGGTGTTAAAAGGTGTATCTATGGAGTAAAGGGTAATAAAAACTTTGTAAGATGCACCATTCTAACATGATAACAGCATTCTGATACTTATAAAACATATGAAATACGAGTGACTGGTACACATGTACACTATTGGTAGTAATGACTATACAGAACAAACATACAGTAGAACCCTTCTATAGTGACTGGTACACATGTACACTATTGGTAGTAATGACTACAGAACAAAAATACAGTAGAACCCTTCTAAAGCGATCACTCAATGAATAAGCATGGAAGACTTTAAAAGCAGATGGCTGGTTACCCCTTCCCCCTGTTTAAAAGCAGACCCCTTTCCCAGTTTAAACACTTATTGAAGATTTTATCACCTCATTAATATTGATGGACAGAAACAACTAGACCTATCACTGAACGTGATTCATACCCCCACCTGGCATCCTTGTTGGAAAAGGCATAATATCGGCCCTTGGTCAGATTATAGCCCTTGTGAGGTGAACAGGTGTGTGAAGTTTCATTAGATTATCTTCAATGCTAAAGAAGTTATGACCAAGGTTAAAGTTTCTCACAATGACGACGCAGACAACGACGCCAATGACTACGCCAGGGTGATGGCAATATCTTGATTTTTTTCTTCAAAAGACAGCAGTGCTAAAAATGCTTATGGGAAGTAACAAAAGGGAATTAAAATCTGAAAATGGGCGATACCTATATATTTGACCTTTGACCTTGAACAGTGACCTTGACCTTGGCATGTGACATGTCAAAATGTGCAGCTTCATTAGACACACATGCATGCCAAATATCAAGTGTTTACCTGCAGTGTTCAAAAGTTATAGCCAATGTTAAAGTTGGTAATTTTACCTATGTATTTGACCTTTGACCTTGAACAGTGACCTTGACCTTGGCATGCAACATGTCAAAATGTGCAGCTTCATTAGACACACATGCATGCCAAATATCAAGTGTTTATACCTATATATTTGACCTTTGACCTTGAACAGTGACCTTGACCTTGGCATGCGACATGTCAAAATGTGTAGCTTCATGAGACACAAATGCATGCCAAATATCAAGTGTTTATCTGTAGTGGTTCAAAAGTTATAGCCAATGTTAAAGTTGGTAATTTGACCTATATATTCGACCTTTGACCTTGAACAGTGACCTTGACCTTGGCATGCGACATGTCAAAATGTGCAGCTTCATGAGACACACATGCATGCCAAATATCAAGTGTTTATCTGTAGTGGTTCAAAAGTTATAGCCAATGTTAAAGTTAGTAATTTGACCTATATATTCGACCTTTGACCTTGAACAGTGACCTTGACCTTGGCATGCAACATGTCAAAATGTGCAGATTCATTAGACACACATGCATGCCAAATATCAAGTGTTTATCTGTAGTGGTTCAAAAGTTATAGTCAATGTCCCGATCTCACGCGACAGACGGACCGACGGACCGACGGACGGACAAGGTGTTTCCAATATAGCCCCCACCACAGGTGGTGGGGGTATAATAAAATCAACATGGAAAAGTGTATTTATGGAGTAAAGGGTTAATGCAAGATGAAAGTACATTGTACTACAAAAAGTCCTTATAGGAGCTTTCTGCATAACTTTCTTCCTGCATTAAGACACCAGCAACCTCCATGATCCCACATTATACTTCTTTCCAGTGGTCGCATTAGACAGGTTTAACTGTTTGTAACTTACTAGCAAAATAAAAACATATGATACAGGAATGTTAAAGTATGCTTAAAATTTGAATAAAAACATTTAACCCATATAAAAATAGATAAAAAAATCTAGTGATATTTAAAAACATTGCTTATCAATGAACAGGTAAAATATGGATAACTACAAACATTATATCAAGGGCTCAATTAAAAAACAATGTAACATAAAATTCAGAGTTTTTTAAGATCTATAGCAGAATTTCTGTTTGTTTAAAATTTCATTAAAGTTTTTTTCATCAGATTCTTTTAACCCTTTCCATTTTGAACATTCATGCAAGAAAAACCGACTTTATGTAGTTATTTATTCTCTGAATTTTAAAATGACAAAATTATGTACATAGAATGTTTAGGTTTTAGTAGAAACTGTAGTCAGATCTATTATAATTTCATAAGTAAACTGAGCAGACCCTGATCAGACAGCTCCTATATAAGCCACATGATCTGGGTCAACTCTATTTACAAAGGTATGAAAATGTGTTTATATGAAGGAAAGGGTTAAAAATTACATATTCTTAATCCTGATGAGACACAAAGTTACTTGGTCCCTCATCTAGATCACAAATATTTGCAAAGGTTACCAGTCCAATGAATTCACCCCTTAGACAAGGAATTAGAAAAGGGGGATATTTAGGAAACCTTGGTAAAATATCTTTCATATTTCTCTGCAAAACCCTATCTTGTTGGTACTCATAAGAACTGTAACAACTATTTTGAAAGATCACAACTCTTATCAGCCCTGAGTGGAGTAATTAGCCCTTAACCCATTCCCTCATAGGCTATTTTTAGTTCCAACCACTTTGAATAAAACTACCGAAAAGGAGCATTAACTAGTGAAAAGGACAATTTTAAAATTTTGTAGTTTGAAACTACTGTGATAAATAGAGCATTTGCTCCTATAGGAGCAAATGCTCTATTTACCACAATTGTTAACAGGTGGTTTTTACAGAGGCGTAGAAAGGCGTATTTATGGAGGAAAGGGTTAACACTTTACTCCATGCATATTCATGTAAGAAATAATGACATTGATAATATTAATTAGATTAATTGTTATTAAGACACATGGACACAGGACATTTTGACCATAGTAGAAACTGTAGAATCATATCTATAATGTTTCATAAGCAAACAGAGCAGACCCTGATCAGATGGCTCCTACAGGAGTTGTCTGATCTGGGTCTACTCTGTTTGCAAAGGCATAGAAAGGTGTATTTATGGAGTAAAATGTTAACCCTTTTCCTGTTGAATATTCTTGTTAAAAATAATGCCATCACAATATTTGTAAACAGAATTTTTATAATGACATATGTACATATGGATTTTTGGTATTGGTAGAAACTGTAGAGTCAGATCTATTATAATTTCATAAGCAAATAGAGCAGACTCTGGTCAGATGGCTCCTACAAGAGCTGTATGATTTGGGTCTGCTCTGTCTGCGAATGTCCGAAAAAGCATTTATATGAAGGAAAGGGTTTGATAAAGGGCGACAAGTACTAAGTCCTTGAAAAAAGACCATCTTTTGAAGATTAGTACAAAGAATACAGGATTACAGATATTGTTTGTCATTGCAAAATATCTTGACAACTCTCCAACCTTATAATGACAAAAAAAGATATACAAGTACATGCCATACCATGACAAAACCAGCCTTAATGCAATGCTGACAGTGTATACCCAGATTAAACTTGTCGTCAGCATCTGATAAGTACCGGTAGTGATAATCTTTGACATGCTGCATATAAAATACTGTAGATATTGGCATTTTATATGGGTCTACACTGTTCAAATGTCAGCAAGGCTGTTTTCTTCATGGCATGGCTCATATGTAATACATGCAGCTTACACTCCTTACAGAGATAACTTGGAGGACATAACGAGTGTCTTAACCCATTCCCTCCTAGACTATATTTAGACACAACCTCTTCGAATAAGTCTACTGGAGAAATTTTAATTGTGTACATTTGAAACTATTGTAATAAATAGAGCATTTGCTCCATAGGAGCAAATGCTCTATTTATCACAATGGTTTCAAAAAAAGACTTTTACAGCGGTGTCAAAAGGCGTCAATATGAGGGAATGGGATAAGAAGTAGGTAGCTGCTTGATGCAGTATGGAAGCAGTGCATTTAACTCCTTTGGGGCTTTTCTGCATTGCTTTTGTCCTACAATAAGCAAACACCTGTCTCTAACGCTTTAATCTGATAGAAATGCCTTTTGACACATTTGCAAACAGAGTAGATCCAGATCAGATGACTCCTGTAGGAGCTGTATTATCAGGATGGCTTATGTATTTGTATAGATCTACTCTGATTGCAAAGGCGTGAAAAAAAGCATTTGTATGAGGACAAGGGTTAAATGCATTTTACAGAACATGTATACATGTAATAACTCTAAAATGTTAGGCAGACATATGCACATTATGGCAACTCTCTTTATGAGCAAACTCACACGTCTCGGAGGAAGGACTGGTCTCTTGGAGGAAGGACTGACCTCTACACCATCTATCATTTTATATTTCCAATCAGCTGCTTCCAGGATTACGCAGCTATTGGTATTATGGAAACTTTTAACCTTTTACTCCATAAATATGCCTTTCTATGCCTTTGCAAACAGAGTAGACCTTAATCAGGGTCTTCTCTCTTTGCCTATTAAATAATACAGATATGGTTCTATAATTTATACCATGGACAAAAAATTCCTTTGTCCAGGCCCCAATTTCACGAAAATTCTTAAAAAATTACTTAATATCAGGCTTATCATACATGTAACTTATTATCGGGTATCAAACGTGCACGTAGAGAAGAGAAGTAAAATGATGACATCTTAACAGAATACTTAAAGATAGCTGGTCATATTTTTAAATAGAAAATGATTTTTTTTTTGCATGGATGATCTAATTAAACCCAAAATGAACATGATAAAAATTATTAAGTCCATTACAAATTCTTAATATTTTTTTCCTTGTTTAGATCACTTGTAGTAATTATTAAAAAACTATATTTGTTCTCAAACTGATAACGGAGTAAGCATCTTCTCTTTTTTTTGTTGAAATAAATACTTATTTATGAAAAGTAATGCTCTTGCGTATTTTTATAATAACAGGCTTAGATAAGTAATTATTTAGATAAGTAATTATTTAAGAATGTTCGTGAAACTTGGGCCAGGTGCAATTATAAAATTAAAACTAATATTCATGATGTCATTATTTCATATATGAATATTCATGGAGCAAAGAGTTAACATTCTGGACAATGCTTGTGTCTATATAGGCTGCTAGTGTGATCACCACATACACAATGACTGTAAGCTACAGTAAAACTCCGCTAATGCGACCACTTAATAAACAGCCACTGGCTTCGTTTAAAGCAGGTGGTTGCTTAATACAGGACGAAAGTTATGCAGAAAGCTCCTATAGGAGCTTTCTGCATAACTTTCGTCCTGTATTAAGCTACCACCTGCCTCTGCTGCCCAGAATTATGCTCATTTTTGGTGGTCGCATTAGCGGGGTTTTACTGTATTTCCTACCAGTATGTCACACATGGTCTACAGAGGTCCAGAATAACATGCGTAAATAAAAACATTTTCCAGAATAACTCGCTTATTTCTCCACTCAATAAACCCTATATTGTGACCACTCTTTAGAATCGTCTCATCGAGACGATTCTGGAGTGATCACAGTATAGAGTTGGGTGGAGAAAGGATGATGTTAGTATTTGAGTACGCACAGGTACCTGTTGCTCTGATCTACATTATAAATTAGGTCTAAGTCTATCTTTATAGTGTTTTATCGTACAGTAAACTAAAGCAAGTGACATTCTACTATTATTAGTCTATACTGTACTGTACATTATCTGCTTTTGTGTTCTTAACCCTTTCCCTCATATAAACGTGTTTTCACACATTTGCAAACAGAGTAGACCCAGATCAGACGGCTCCTAGAGGAGCCGTCTGATCAGGGTCTGCTCTGTTTGCTAATGGAATTTGATAGATCTGTTTCTTCGTTTCTAAAATGTCAAAAAACTTTTTACCTTCTATATTTCTTAATTACCATTTTGCCCGTGAATATTCAGTAGGTATTGAAATTTGAAATAAACAGAACAGGGAAAGGGTTAACACTCTATCTGATGAATATTCATTTAACTCTTTACCTGTTTAATATTCATGTACACATTCACCCATTCCCTCATATTGACGACTTTTGACGACTCTGTAAAAGTCACTTTGTGAAACTTTTGTGGTAAATAGAGCATTTGCTCCTATAGGAGCAAATGCTCTATTTATCACAATGGTTTCAAATTACAGAATTCTTAAATTTTCCTTTTCTCTAATTACTGCTCCTTTTCGGTAGATTGATTCAATGAGGTTGTATCTAAAAATAGCCTATGGGGGAATGGGTTAATGAAACTATGAAAATTCATTAGCTGATGTTTTATAATGGTACATGAACACATGACTTTTAAAACAGCCAGAAACTGTAGAATCACATCTATATAATTAGCGAACAATGCAGACCCAAATGGCTCATACAGGAGCAGTCTGATCTGGGTCTACTTTGTTTGCAAAGCCATAAAAAGCATTTATATGAGGGAAAGGGTTAAGAAATAACAACTGTGAATATTAAATGATTATGAACAAGAATTATAAAGGCAGAAACTGTAGAATCAGATCTATATTATGTCATAATCAAACAGAGTAGACCTTGACCAAACAGCTTCTATAAGAGCCATTTGATCTGGGTTTATTCTGTCTGCCAAGACATGAAATGGTGTCCCTATCAGGTAAAGAGTTATACAAATACTGGACTTAACCCTTTCCCTCATATAAACGTGTTTTCACGCATTTGCAAACAGAGTAGACCCAGATCAGACGGCTCCTCTAGGAGCCATCTGATCAGGGTCTGCTCTGTTTGCTAAAATAATTTGATAGATCTGTTTCTTTACTTTCTAAAATGTCTACAATGTTCCACCTTCCATATTTCATTATAAATATTTTGGCCATGAATATGCAGTAGGTACTGAAATTTGTAATAAACATAGAACAGGGAAAGGGTTAAACATACTTGTCTACAAGTTCTTTTTTCATTTTCAGCCATTATACAAAAGAATCTTTCCTAATAGAGATATTCTAATGGTACATAAAGCTGACTAAATGTCTTATTTCAAGTAGTGCATTACGTGCACCAGAATATAGTCCACATCGCTAGGAATTCATAGTACTAGATGAAATCTGCGTTGAATGTGTCATGTGATCATCACCCGTGAGACTAAGTCTTGACTAAAAGGACACTTCTTCGGCCTCCTCGCCTTCATCTGCAGCATTTGAAACCTGGAACAGACAGAAAGGCATGTATTAACCACCTGACTGGAATTTGAAAACGATTTGAAATTTGTAAGATACAATGTCATCATGAATATTTTACTAGCTGAATTCTTATACATGTACAGTAAAACCTCTCTTAACTCTTTCCCTCATATAAACATGTTTTCACGCATTTGCAAACAGAGTAGACCCAGATCAGACGGCTCCTAGAGGAGCCGTCTGATCAGTGTCTACTCTGTTTGCTAATAGAATTTTAAAGATCTGTGTCTTTACTTTCTAAAATGGCTACAATGTACCACCTTGCATATTTCATTATAACTACTTTATCCATGAATATTCAGTAGGTATTGAAATTTGAAATAAACATAGAACTGGGAAAGGGTTAACCGGAATTCTAGTAGAGATTAGAATTTCGATATTTTAGGCAGGTGACTGCTTAATGCAGGGTGAAAGTCATGCAGAAAGCTCCTAAATGTATGACTTCCACCCTGCATTAAGCTGCCACCTGTCTCCAAGACCGATATTTATACTAGATTTAACATCAGGTTAAGGGAGGTTTTACTGTAACGGCAAATGAAGACAGTATTGTTTTGCCATGGCAGAAACTGCATAATCAGATCAACATAAGTCCAGAAGCAAACAGAGCAGACCCTGATCCAACAGCTCATACAGGAGCTATATGATCTGGGAGTACTCTGTTTGTAACGGCATCAGAACCACTAATTCCCCAGGCTATAACTTTTTTTATATCCCTGAAGGAGAGAAACTTGTTATATTAACACTTGGTATTAACCCAATTGATAATAACCTCATATTAACCGTTTCCTCCATAAATACGCCTTTCTACGCCTCTGTAATAACCACTTCTTGAAACCATTGTGATAAATACAGCATTTTCTCCTATAGGAGCAAATGCCCTACATGTATTTATCACAATGATTTCTCTAGTAAATGCTCCTTTTGGGTAGATTCATTCAACGAGGTTGGGTCTAAAAATAGCCTATGGAGGAAAGGGTTAACACCTTTTTTGCTCTGTAATTCTATCATGCTTGCAAACAGAGTAGGAGCCATCTGATCTTGGTCTACTCTTTTTGCCTATATAGATTTATTTAGATTTGATTCGACAGTGTTTGCTAATTTAAATAAAGCCTATGTTCAACTCTACTACCATTATAAAATTTCAGCCAATAAATATTCATGATGTCATTATTTTTGACATGAATTTTGAATAGGGAAAGGGTTAAACCCTTTACTCCATGAATATTCATGTAAGACATAATGACATTATGAATATATTAATTAGATTAATAGTTATAATACCACATGGACACTAAATTTTGGTCATGGCAGAAACTGTAGAATCATATCTATATTATATCATAAGCAAACAGAGCAGACCTTTACCAGATGGCTCCTATAGGAACTATCTCATCTGGGTCTAATCTGTATGCAAATACGTAGAAAAGCGATGGCCAAAATTTATCGTGTTCATCTGCCACTATAAAAATTCATATAATTAATATTCATGATGTCATTATTTCTTACATGAATATTCACGAAAGGGCTAAACTTGATATCAGTGCCTCTGTAATGACTACATTTATAGGCTCTGATAAGATGCTAAACATTTTAAATTGAGTGAAAACTTGGAAAATCTTTACCTTGGGTAATGACATTTTATAATAGGTTATGTACATAACGCACTTTCACATTAAGTTATATATATGGCACACTTTCACATTACATACATAGGTTATTAACATGGCACACCTAAAACTCAATAGGTTAAGTACATAACACTGTTTAAGACACCTTTATATTATGTTGACAATTGTGTGAAATTATTTGAAAACAAGAGATGTTTGTAAAACATGTATACCCCCAGACCCTATGACCTTTGATCTAGTGACCTCAACTATAGAGGTCATCTAGCGGTCATGACTAATCACCACAGCAACTTTGAATATCCTAAGCCAAACCACTGATCATTTATTGATCTGAAAACATTTCACATATTAAGGTCATGGTGACCTTGACATTTGACCTAGTGACCTCAACAACTTTAGGGGTCATCAAGTGGTCACAACCAACTACCACAGCAAGTTTGAAGATCCCGAACCAAACCATTCAGCAGTTATTAATTGGAAACCATTTCATCAGTTAAGGTCATGATGACCTTGATCTTTAACCTAGTGACCTCAAAATCAATAGGGGTCATCTAGTTGTCATGACCAACCACCACAGCAAGTTTGAAGATCCTAAGCCAAACCCTTGAGCAGTTATTAATCGCAAACCATTTCACCAGTTAAGGTCATGGTGACCTTGACCTTTGACCTAGTGACTTCAAAAATAATAGGGGTTATCTACTGGTCATGACCAACCACCACAGCAAGTTTGAAGATCTTAAGCCAAACCCTTGAGCAGTTATTGATCGCAAACCATTTCACCAGTTAAGGTCATGGTGACCTTGACCTTTGACCTAGTGACCTAAAAAACAATAGGGCTCATCTAGTTGTCATGACCAACCACCTAAGCAAATTTGAAGATCCTAAGCCAAACCCTTGAGCAGTTATTGATCAGAAACATTTTACCAGTTAAGGTCATGGTGACCTTGACCTTTGACCTAGTGACCTCAAAAGTAATAGGGGTCATCCAGTGGTCATGACCAACTACCACAGCAAGTTTGAAGATTCTAAGCCAAACCCTTGAGCAGTTATTGATCGGAAACCATTTGACCAGTTAAGAGCATGGCGACCTTGACCTTTGACCTAGTGACCTAAAAAGCATTAGGGGTCATCTAGTGGTCATTACCAACCACCACAGCAAAGTTGAAGATCCTAGGCCAAACCCTTGAGCAGTTATCGATCGCAAACCATTTCACCCTTTAAGGTCATGGTGACCTTGACCTTTGACCTAGTGACCTAAAAAACTATAGGACTCATCTAGTTGTCATGACCAACCACCTAAGCAAATTTGAAGATCCTAAGCCAAACCCTTGAGCAGTTATTGATCAGAAACATTTTACCAGTTAAGGTCATGGTGACCTTGACCTTTGACCTAGTGACCTCAAAAGTAATAGGGGTCATCCAGTGGTCATGACCAACTACCACAGCAAGTTTGAAGATTCTAAGCTAAATCCCTGAGCAGTTATTGATCGGAAACCATTTAACCATTTAAGGTCATGGTGACCTTGACCTTTGACCTAGTGACCTCAAAATCAATAGGGGTCATCTAGTGGTCATGACCAACCACCACAGCAAGTTTGAAGATCCCAAGCCAAACCCTTGAGCAGTTATTGATCGGAAACTATTTCACCATTTTAGGTCATGGTGACCTTGACCTTTGACCTAGTGACCTCAAAAACAATAGGGGTCATCTACTTGTCATGACCAACCACCACAGCAAGTTTGAAGATTCTAGGCCAAGTCGTTTATTAGTTATCGTTCGGAAACCATCGATCTACCGACCGACCGACAGACCGACCGACCGACCGACCTACCGACCGACCGACCGACCGACATGTGCAAAGCAATATACCCCCATTTTTTCAAAAGGGGGGTATAAAAATGACAATTAAAGCATGGCAATGCTGTGAAGAGAAAATTTAATAGTATTACTATTTATATAAACTACAGTAAAACCTCAATTATTCGAATTTTTGTTATAAACGAATTTGGACCCTTTTAGGCAGGTGGCTGCTTAATGCATGATGAAAGTCATGCAGAATTTTAGCTCCTAGAGGAGCTTTCTGCATGACTTTCACCATGCATTAAGCTGCCACCTGTCTTAAAGATCGATAATAATACGTATTTTAGTGTTCGGATAATCGAAGTTTTACTGTATGTGTTATTCATATATCAACCCTTTACTCCATTATTATTCATCTAAGAAATAACGACATCACAAATATTAATTAGACTAATTTTTATAATAGCACATGGACACAGGAACTTTTGGCCATGGCAGAAACTGCAGAATCATTTCTATATTATAAGCAAACAGGGCAGACCCTGATCGCACAGGAGCTGTCTGACCTGGGTCTACTCTGTTTGCAAAGGGGTTCTTAAAGAGTAAAGTGTTAATATTAATTTTCAAACCAAACTTTGTCACTGTTTGATGCAGGGATAGCTAAATTAAAAGTATCTATGGTAATGAATGGCATGGTGAGATTCATGCGCTCCACAGCATGTCTCTGACAAGTGTTAATTAAATCTAACCAACACAAAACAAAAACAACCCATACAAATAAGCATGGTTCCTATATATAACCCCTTACACCATGAATATGCCTTTCTTTAACCCATTCCCTCGTAGACTATTTTTAGACCCAACCTCTTTGAATAAATCCTACCAAAAAGGAGCATTAACTAGAGAAAAGGAAAATTTTAGAATTTTGTAGTTTTGAAACCATTGTGATAAATAGAGCATTTGCTCCTAAGGAGCAAATGCTCTATTTATCACAATGGTTTCAAAAAGGGACTTTTACAGAGGCGTAGAAAGGCGTATTTACGGAGGAACGACTTACAGCCTTTGCAAACACAGGAGCAGTCTGATCAGGGTCTGCTCTGTTTGCTTATGATGTAATATAGATATGATTCTACCATTTCTGCCATAGCCAAAATTTCCGGTATGAAATTATTACAGTTAATCTAATCAATATTCATGATGTCATTATTTCTTACATGAATATTCATAGAGTAAAGGGATGAATATAAAGAAGCACATGCGATATTGTTTTCTGTCAATATAAGCTATTTTCTGAGACAGTAATTCATTTTTATTTATAATTTTATAAGTCACTTCCAATGCAAAGCATACCATACTACCTTCTGTCAGGAAACTCAGTTTTGCATAAAGTTCTTAACCCTTTGCTGTATACATGTATAGAGACTAAGCCAACCCTGATAAGACGACTCCTACAGGAGCCATCTGTTCTGGGTTTACTCTGTTTGCAAAGGTTTTGTCACTGTTTGATGCAGGGATAGCTAAATTAAAAGTGTCTATTTATGGTAATGAATATCATGATGAGATTCATTCACTCCACAGCATGTCTCTGACAAGTGTTAGATTAAATCTGATCAACACAAAACAAAAACAACCCATACAAATAAGCATGGCTCCTATATATAACCCCTTACACCATGAATATGCCTTTCTTTAACCCATTCCCTCATACACTATTTTTAGACCCAACCTCTTTGAATAAATCCTACCAAAAAGGAGCATTAACTAGAGAAAAGGATTTTTTTTTAGAATTTTGTAGTTTTGCAACCATTGTCATAAATAGAGCATTTGGTTTCAAAAAGGGACTTTTACAGAGGCGTAGAAAGGCGTATTTACGGAGGAACAACTTAAAGCCTTTGCAAACACAGGAGCAGTCTGATCAGGGTCTGCTCTGTTTGCTTATGATGTAATATAGATATGATTCTACATTTTCTGCCATAGCCAAAATTTCCGGTGTCCATATGAAATTATTACAGTTAATCTAATCAATATTCATGATGTCATTATTTCTTACATGAATATTCATAGAGTAAAGGGATGAATGTAAAGAAGCATGTGATATTGTTTTCTGTCAATATAAGCTATTTTCTGAGACAGTAATTCATTTTTATTTATAATTTTATAAGTCACTTCCATGCAAAGTATACCATACTACCTTCTGTCAGGAAACTCAGTTTTGCATAAAGTTCTTAACCCTTTGCTGGATATAGAGACTAAGCCGACCCTGATAAGATGACTCCTACAGAAGCCATCTGTTCTGGGTTTACTCTGTTTGCAAAGGCATTAGATGGCATACTTATGGAGTGCAAGGCTAAGACAGACTGGCATACTAGCAAATAGTGCAGATCTTGATCAAACGGTTTCTTCAGGGACAATTCAATCTGGATCTGCACTATTTGGCTATGTTTGTCTGTCCGAATTCTTAGGGAACTTGGGGTAACTCTTTACATGCTAAATAATTATCACCTGCAAAGCATATAAATACAAAGCATATAAAACAAAACATTTGTAAACTATGATTATATATGCTAACCAATGGCAGCCAGTCTATAATTTTTTGACCTTTGACACTGAAGTGACCTTGAGCTACTGAACTCAAAATCAGCAAGGTCATTTTACTAATTATAACCAACCTCCATACAAAATTTGAGGACTCTGATTTACAACATTTCATTTTCATATCAGAAAATAGCATTTACTAAAATAACTGCCTCCTCAGCATAGTTTAAAAGAATAAAAACTTTTGACTAAACATCTTGTGTTGGCATTAGTCACTGTTGACTGTATGGAGAAGTAACTGCTGCCAAATTGTTTACAGGGATTGTCACAAAGTTATCCGCAGTGTGGAAAGAGAAGTAGTGGTTTTTTTTTTCATTTTTCCTCTGGGTCGTAAGCAGTCATAGATTAACTTGGCATCTCATTTGGAACCACGCTGTTTGATACACAGTCAGAAGTTTCTCAAATGTTAGAACAAATCGCAAATAAGTGAATCTGAAACACTTTCCTCCATAAATACGCCTTTCTACGCCTCTGTAAAAGTCACCTGTTGAAACCATTGTGATAAATAGAGCATTTGCTCCTATAGGAGCAAATGCTCTATTTATCACAATGGTTTCAAACTACAAAATTCTTAAATATTCCTTGTCTCTAGTTAATGCTCCTTTTGGGTAGATTTATTCAAAGTGGTTGGATCTAAAAACAGCCTAGGGAGGAATGGGTTAATTCATATCAGAGTTGGAGCAGACGTTTAATTTTTCTTTGGCAGGATTATGGAAAGGGTTAAAAAAATAAAAAATACATGTATTTATTTAATCATTTGAGTGTTCCAATTAGTGGGGCTTGCAGTATTCTACATTAACCCTTCGCTTGCTATTCACGTCAATATACCTACCTGTAAATAGTGAAGACCCAGATGAGACAGCTCCTGCAGGAGCTGCCTCATCAGGGTCTGCACTATTTACAAATTGATTGTGCAACCAGTGCACTCCACTGCAGTGATTGCACAGCGAAATACGTTGTACACAGTGAAGATATATGTAATTATACAACAGGACATGGGTAAAGAAGGAAAAATGTATTTTAAAATTCAGCAAGCGAAGGGTTAACATCCAGTATTTATGTATCTGTCTGTAATTATTATTTTTTAACTCTTTGCACGCTAGCGACGAACCCATGATTACTTATGCAAACAGTTTGGATCCAGATGAAACACAGCACAATGTGACATCTCATCAGGATCCAAACAGTTTAACAATTTTTGTGAAGTAATGAGAGAAACTTTATTTTAAGAATCCAAGCAGACGACAATTGTAGTAGAAGAAAATTTACTTAAGTGTGCAAAAAGATGATCATAAGAAGTGTGAATCTTTTTTTTGAACTAGCTGCTCAAAATAAACACAAGAACATTAACCTGAAAAAAGGCAATGACCTACCGGTACCCAAAGCAATGCAATTATTAGTATTGACTCTTTCACTGCCAAGAATTGTACTCTGAAAAAAATTATCATTTTCCATAATGTTTGTTGTACACAATTCCTTCTCTTTTCCCTAAAAAAATCACATCACAGTCACAAACAGTTTGGATCCTGATGAGACATTGAGTGACTTGGTGTCTTATCTGGATCTAAACTGTTAGCATATTAGGTAATCACAAATATACCACTGACAGCAAAAGAGAGATAAAGATCAAATGACAAGCCATAGAAAGACAGCATTTATAGAAAAGAGCAAGATTATGCCAGTTAGCCTTAAGCATGCTGAACCAATTGTTGTCTTTAACCCTTATAAACCTGAGTTTTCAAATGGACTATTCCAAAATTCAAACAGGTCAAGTCTATGATGAATATCTATGGAGTTTTTTAAGGATAAGTGTAACATGACAAACAGTGTAGACCCTGATGAGAGGGCTCCTCTAGGAGCCCTCTCATCTGGGTCTACACTGATTGCAAAGGACATTAGTGACTTGTGTCCCGCACAGTAAGGGTAACAATTAGTCATAGTTTTTTCTTGTTTTCAACTACAATCTTCACCCTAAATATTATGAATAATGAAAAATGGCTCTTTCTTTTCTGAAAATTAATTAAACGAAAAACTGTATTAAACATTTATCACTGAAGAAAATGATTTTTATGACAAAGTGCAGACCCCGATTTAAGTGTGCTCCCTGAGGAACCCTTGGATCTGGGTATACATTCTTTGCGAAGGTCTTATAAACTTGGTTTCCGCACTTTCAGGATAGAGTGTGCATCCTCATGACAGCAAACCTAGTCAACTAGATCCAAACTCTTCCCTATAACATTGTCACTGATTGTCACAGATTGTCCAGCAGCATTGCAAAGGCTAACTATATAGAGACGTATATATAACTGACACAGCACGCCCACACCGCACACTTAAATAAAAGCAAATCGAAGGAAAGCTAAAAAGGATGGATATATGAAACCTAAGCACACTATGAAATTATCCCCTGTAAAAAAAGATCATCTGCTACCATTCTCAGAGTTCTGTCTTCTCTTTTTCCATTTTCACAAATGCAACAAGAGTGTCAAACAGTTTAGATCAAGATGAGATATCAAATCACTCGGCAACCTCATCTGGATCCGAACTGTTTGTATAGCCCCTTCCCTCATGAATATTTATGTGAGAAATAATAAACTTATGAATATTGAGTAGCTGGATTTTATAGCATCATTAACCTTTTAGTCCATAAATACGTCTTTCTATGCCTTTGCAAACAGAGTAGATCCAGATCAGACAGCTCCTATAGGAGTCGTCTGATCAGGATCTGCTCTGTTTGCTTAAAATATAATATAGATATGATTTTACAATTTCTGCTTCATCAAACATTTCATGTGTTAATATGCCATTTTAAAAAATAATCTAATTAATATGCATGACGTCATTTATTTCTTTCATGAATATTCATGGAGTAGAGTTAACAAGGGACTATTTGACCACTGCTGAGGTTATAGATTCACATCTACATTATTTCATAAGCAAACAGAGCAGACCTTGATAAGATGGCTTTCATTAAGAGCCTTGTAATCTGGGACTCCTCTGTTTGCCAATGTGTCAAGCAGACAGTAACAAATTTGTGTGCAAAGCGTTAAAGCTACTACATGTATTAGAGAACTACTGAGCTCTAGTTTTCCACTCGGTGCAAAGGCAAAAACCTTCCGTCTTACGTTGTCTGAGCCACTATGGCTACTGCTCCTGCTTTTCTTATGATCATGGTCAAGCGGGAGAGGTTCGGGTGGGGTCGGAGGTCGGTCATTCTCATCGAGGTCAGCTGCCTTCTACATAGAGTAAAACACAAGATGCATGCAACACTGATATACAAAACAAGACCCAGACTAATAAATCTGGTACCATTCAGTCACATAGAGACCATATCCAACAATGCGCAACAATTCTGGTCTGAGGACATCACATGGCTGGTAATCTACGGATCTTTGTTTCCTTTTCCTATTACAGTAAAACCCCTCTAAACCGGAATTCTAGTAGAAAAGAATTTTAAGATCCTTTTATGCAGGTGGCTGCTTAATGCAGGGTAAAACTCATGCAGAAAGCTCCTAGAGGAGCTTTCTGCATGACTTTCATCCTGCATTAAGCTGCCACCTGTTTCCAAAACCTAAATTTATACTAAATTTAATGTCCAGTTTAGAGGGGCGTTACTGTATCTTTGTTATATTTAGAACCCGATCTCAACTCTCCAATGGTTTGTAAAGCTGTATATTTTAATTTGGCACCATTTTAATATGTAACAAAGTGTTGTCCCAGATCAAACAGCTCCTTCTGCAGCCGTGTAATACAGATCTGCACTATCAGCCCAAGTCTGTCTGTCCGAAAACTCGGGCAAAAAAGTACAGACCCAAATCACGAAGCAGTTTAAACAAGGTCTATGCTGTTTGCTTCTTATTTTAAAATTAGTTTCATTTAAAATTGAATCAACTTATTCAGCTTTAACCCTTACTGTGTGGGACACGAGTCACTAATGTCCTTTGCAAACAGTGTAGACCCAGATGAGAGGGCTCCAAGAGGAGCCCTCTCATCTGGGTCTGCACTGTTTGTCATATTACACTTTTCTTCAGAAAAATCCCTAAATATTCACCATAAGCTTGACCTGTTTGAATTTTGAAATAGTCCATTTGAAAACTCAGCGTAGTAAGGGATAAAAACCAATGACAAAGAGGGGAGATTGGGTGTAGCAAAATTATATACTGAAGGTGACCTGGAATACAATGTCCTCTGATCCTAATACGCATATAGAACAGAAAATGAATAAGCAGATCTGAATTAGGACTTTCATTAACCCTTTACCTGATAAATTCTCCTTTTTACAACTTTGCAAACATTGCATATGACTGAAATTATGGTAAGTGACATAAAACCCATTGTGACTATACAAACTAAAAAACGGACAAAGTAGACCCAGATCAGACAGCTCCTGTAGGAGCTGTCTGATCAGGATCGGCTCTGTTTGCTTTAAGAAATAATACAAGTCAGATTCTACAGTTTCTGCTATGGCAAAGAAGTTAATGTGTTAATATGCCATTTTAAATATTGATCTTAACCCTTCGCTTGCTATTCATATTAATATACCTACCTGTAAATAGTGAAGACCCAGATGAGACAGCTCCTGCAGGAGCTGTCTCATCAGGGTCTGCACTATTTACAAGTTGATTGTGCAACCAGTGCACTCCACAGCAGTGATTTCACAGCGAAATACTTGTACACAGTGAAGATATATGTAAATATACAACAGGGCATGGGTAAAGAAGGAGAAATGTATTTTAAAATTCAGCAAGCGAAGGGTTAAATTAATATTCATGATGTCATCATTTCGGACATGATAATCCCGCCTTTTATGACACTGCAAACTGAGTAGACAGAGTATATGAGTATCTCAAATGTTTGACTCCATGAATATTCATGTAAGAAATAATAACATCATGAATAATAATTAGATTAATTATTATTATAGCATATATTGGACACAGGGATTTGTAGCCATGACAGAAACTGTAGAATGATATCTATATTATATCATAAACAAACAGAGCATACTCTGACTAGAAGCTCCTATAGGAGTCGTCTGATCTGGGTCTACACTGTTTGCAAAGGCATAGAAAGGCTTATTTATGGAGTAAACGATTAACCCTTCTCTTGCTGAATTTTAAAATACATTTCTTTACCCATGCCCTGTTGTATAATTACATATATCTTCACTGTCCAATTATTTCTCTGTGCAATCACTGCTGTGGAGTGCACTGGTTGCACAATCAACTTGTAAATAGTGCAGACCCTGATGAGACAGCTCCTGCAGGAGCTGTCTCATCTGGGTCTTCACTATTTACATGTAGGTATATTGACGCGAATAGCAAGCGAAGGGTTAATAATATAAACAAATTACAAATTAATATATACATGTACATGTATTTGTGACTATTCATGAGGATTAACTTTTCCCCTGTAGAATATTCATGTTAGAATTAATGACATCATTAATATTTATATAAGCTGATTTTTTTATAATGGCATAATTATGTACACAGGATGTTTTGCAGCTGGTAGAAACTATAGGGTAAGATTTTATATAATTTCATGAGCAAACAGAGCAGACCAGTCACCCTGGTCAGACGGCTCCTACAGGAACCATCTGATCTGGGTCTACTCTGTTTGCAAAGGCATGAAAAAGCATTTATATTGAGGGAAAGGGTTAAAACAGGAGCAGATTTTTTTTTTTTACGTCAAACATGCAAGTACAAGTATTATCTCAACATTGAACATACAACAATTATACAGTACTAAAAGTGTGGTTCTTTGATTTTAGATACAGTGTGTCTCATCTAAATCAAAACCGTTTGACACATTGGCTGTATTTTTTTTAAAGATAAATGGAAGAAAAAGTTTTAAACACACCCGGAGGCATTACATGTTTTATATGGAGCTTCTAGCATCTGGTACACAGGTAGCTGCTTAATGCAGAATGAAAGCAATGCAGAAAGCTCCTAGGGGAGCTTTCTGCATTGTTTTTTGTCTGCATTAAGCTACCACTTGCATTTTGAAAATCTTTTTTCCTTTTCTAACTAATAGTTATTATATTGATCCGAATTATTGTAACTTGAAACCGACTTAATGCTAAGTACATGGTAAGAAAAAGATTTGTTTTCAGATATCATTATTCCATTCCCTCATATTGACGCCTCTGTAAAAGTCACTTTTCCAAACCATTGTGATAAATCGAGCATTTGCTCCATAGGAGCAAATGCTCTATTTATCACAATGGTTTCAAAACTACAAAATTCTAAAAATGTTCCTTTTCTCTAATAAATGCTCCTTTTCGGTAGATTTATTCACAGAGGTTGGGTCTAAAATTTAAGCCTATGAGGGAATGGGTTTTAAAAAAAGCTAAGATAGATTTCAACATTTTCAAGAATATCTTGTTTATTTCTCCAAGAAATCTGAGACAATCTGAGAGGGTACAGTATAGGCTTTGGTGGGTTTGAATTTTAGTATTTGTCTGTTGCTCTGATTAATAGTGAGTTGAATTTAAATTATATATATATTAGCAAGTAGGAGTGACCTGTCGTTTTTATTTATAGATTTGGTTTTTACCAAACTATTCCATTCTATACAAAGGGGTTTTGCTTAAACTGACGAGCAATTTCTCGCGAAGCACGTGCAGCTGGTTAGACTCGAAGTCCGATTGCCTATACATTGTAGTGATTAAATTAAATAGTATAAGTTGAAATAGTTGGTAAAATGCTGAGCTCACCTAATACAATAATGGTATTATCCCAATCTATGGGTCATTTATAAATAAAAACGGCATGTCCGACCTAACGGCTAATACATGTTTTAAATGGACTGTAAGCATTATTTTTGTGCTATACACCTATTGGTATTGATTGATTGATTGACTGATATGAAAAATGGGCTGAATGTAACTTTAACATACTGCATTTAAATTTTGATCAAAATTTCTCGGGAAATGTGTTTTATTTCTAAATAAAAAAAAATCTTTCCCATTCCATGCTAGATATTTAGTAAGCTAGTCATAACTCAAACTACCGTATTATTCCTAATAGAGGCCCCTGCCCTAATAAAGGCCCCGGCTATTTTTGTAGGAAAAATCTACTCACCAGGCTAAACTCAAAGGAAAATCCAAATTCAATTCCATCCAAATCCAGTATATCTTAATAAAATATAGTCAATCTAAAAGTTTAAATAATTTTAATGAACACTTAAATGTAACATTAACAAAAACTTCCGAACATTGGATTTAGGAAAAAGCTTACCTTAATATAGGCCCCCTTTTGGAAAATGTTAAGCCCCCAGGGGCGTTTATTAGGAATAATACGGTATATACGGTGGTAGTAGATATTTTAACTTTTGTTTCTTTAAATTTTTGCCAGCTGTGCTGTTGTTTTTTTATACTGCTTGTTTGTCTCATATCAAGGCAAGCAATTATTACTTGTTTTTGCTATCATATTTAAAATTATGTTTTGTAAAAGTTTTGTTCACTGTTATTTTTGTTTGCCTCTAACATAATGCTCAAGTTTTAGATGTAAACATTATGCGTCCTTGTATTGTTTTTTATTCCACACATAGTTTTATCAGTGCTACTGGGATGTCTTGTTAACTCTTTGAAAGTGATTTTTCGTCTTCAACATTTGAAGTTGGCTTGAATTTTTTTAATAAAATTTCCCTTATTAGTTCGTAAAAATACAGTCAAAGTATTAACTCTTTGCACGCTAGTGGCGAAACTGTGATTACCTATGCAAACAGTTTGGATCCAGATGAGACACCGCATGATGCGGCGTCTCATCAGGATCCAAACTATTTGTCACCTTGACCATATTTTTGCAACAAAATGAGAGAAAGTTTATTATAAGAATTGCAGCAGACGACAATTGTAACAGACGAAAATACTTAGCGTGCAAAGATTTAAACAGTTTGGCTCCTGATGTGACACCGCATTATACAGTCTCCCATCTGGATCCAAACTGTTTGCATAGGTAATCAGGGTTTTGCCACTAGCCTGCAAAGAGTTAACCCATTCCCGTATAGGCTATTTTTAGATCCAACCTCTTTGAACAAATCTACCGAAAAGGAGCATTTACTACTAAAAAGGAAAATTTTACAATTGTGTAGTGTTGAAACCATTGTGATAAATAGAGCATTTGCTCCATAGGAGCAAATGCTCTATTTATCACAATGGTTTCACAAAGTGACTTTTACAGAGGCGTCAAAAGGCGTCTATATGCGGGAATGGGTTAATATTATTATGGATAAAAAATTATTTTGTTTCTCTGTAAGTGATAACTTCCTGTTGAAATTTAACTGAATACTTGATAAAGAAGCTATTAGACATCTTAGCAAAAAGAATAGGTCCAGATCAGACAGTTCCTGCAACTGGGTCTGTTGATTAGGGTCTGTTATCTTTGCTGACCCATTCTGATTATCTACTGATTCACTCAGAAAAAAGCATTTTTACCTGCAAAACAATACTGTTCTAACAGATAGACAAACAGCAGGGTCCAAGGTTATAAAACTTCAGGGTCAGACTCAAGCAAAAAGTTTTATAACCTCCAGACCCTGTATTGTAAGAAATTTCAACAAATACAGCAGAGCAATTGACCACTAGATCAAGAGAAAACCAAGGATACGCTAACAGTTAACTCATTCCCTCCTAGACTATTTTTAGACCCAACCTCTTTGAATTAATCTACCGAAAAGGAGCATTAACTACAGAAAAGGAGAATTTTAGAAATGTGTAGGTTTGAAACCATTGTGATAGAGAATTTGCTCCTATGAAGCAAATGCTCTATTTATCACAATGGTTTCAAAAAATGAGTTTCACAGAGGCGCAAAAAGGCGTCAGTAGGAGAGAATGGGATAATTACCCTAAGTATTCTGATAGACAAACAAAGGCAAACAGTGCAGACCCAGATCAAACTGCTCCGGAACAAGCGAGGATCTTCATTACGAATTTGCTACTACATCGAAAATGTGGCAAATTTTCACCTAATTCAGTCTCACAAGTCCATGGAGAGGGAGGAATGGGTGTCTGAATACTTGGAGTAATAAGGGTATGTACTTGAAAGCAACATTGATCTATAGGAGACTTTGTGTACAGTTAAACCCCTCTAAACTGGATATTAAATTTAGTATAAATATCGGTCTTAGAAACAGGTGGCAGCTTAATACAGGGTGAAAGTCATGCAGAAAGCTCCTCTAGGAGCTTTCTGCATGACTTTTACCCTGTATTAAGCAGCCACCTGCCTAAAAGTATCTAAATTCTTCTCTGCTAGAATTCTGGTTTAGAGGGTATTTACTGTAGATGGGGACACATAAGCAATGCTATACATTATACAGTAGATCAAGTCTAAGGCGACCATGCAAAATAAGTCTCATTGCTAGTCCCTAACCCTTTCCTTAACCCCTTCTCCTCATATAAAAGCTTTTTCATGCCTTTGCAAACAGCGTAGACCCAGATGAGACAGCTCCTGTATGAGCCATCTGATCAGGGTCTGCTCTGTTTGCATATGAAATAAAATAGATACAATTCTACAGCATCTGCCATGGCCAAATACTTGTATTCCCGAGTCCATATGCCATGATTAAAAATAATCTAATTAATATTCATGATGTCAATATTTCTGACATGAATTTTCATGGAATAAAGAGTTAATGAACATTTTTTAAATGATTTATCATTTCATGAATATTCATTAATTTATTTTTATAACGTAAAATTTTCAAGAATTTTTTTGTCTTGGACAAAAGCTGTAGGATCATATCTATATAATTAAAATAAACAATAATATAATTCAATAAACAATCAGAGATGACCCTGATCGGACGGTTCCTGATCTGGGTCTACTCTGTTTGCAAAGGCATGCAAATACATTTTCTATCAAAGTGTTTTATTTAACTATGTGCATGCTAGCAATAAATTTGTAATTACCCATGCAAACAATTTGGATCCAGGAGAGCAACTAAGCATTTGGATTCAAATGTAATGACAATTTGACTGAATCTCCGGACAAAAATAGCAGAAATATTTACAGTAAAACCTCTCTAAACCGGAAGTCAAATTTAGTATAAATATCGGTCTTGGAGACAGGTGGCAGCTTAATGCAGGGTGAAAGTCATGCAGAAAGATCCTACAGTAGCTTTCTGCATGACATTCACCCTGCATTAAGCAGAAACCTGCCTAAAAGTATCTTAATTTTTCTGTACTAGAATTCCGGTTTAGCGAGGTTTTACTGTACTTGGAAAGACCCACAAGTTTATCGGCAATGAGGTCCTGTACTAGACATTTAACTGTGCAATGTACACAACAAAAGCAGCACTTTGTGTCTCATCTTGATAAAAAAAACTTATTTGATTATAAAAAATATTATCATTTCAGCTACAGAGTCCAGTAACAACAGTTTTCTGCCCTGACCCAACTGCATAATTAACCCTTTACTCCATAAATATGCCTTTGGAAACAGTGTAGACCCAGATCAGATGGCTCCTACAAGTGTAGACCCAGATCAGATGGCTCCTGTAGGAGCCATCTGATCTGGGTCTGCTCTGTTTGCTAAAGGAATCTCATAGATCTGACTCTACAGTTTCTGTCTTGGTAAAAAAAATCCTGTGCTGATTAACCATTAAAAATGTTGATTTAAGTATCGAAAAATAACTAATTTCATACATGAATATTCATGAGGTAAAGGGTTAAACCTTTCGACACTACAGACTGCTTCATTTCTTTCTCTACATATATCTTACAGCACAATTTGTCTTCAAAATAACTTGATTCTAGGAAATACCACAATCCTAGAAGATATTGAATAATGACAGAAACTATAAGGACGAACATTAACTTGACATCTACTGTATAAACTATCATGCACTTTTAAGCCATAATTCACCGATATCAGAGCGTTAGATTAACCCTTCGCTTCCTGAATTTAAAAATACAGTTTTCCTTCTTTACCCATGCCCTGTTGTATATTTACATATATCTTCACCGTGTACACGTATTTCGCTGTGCAATCACTGCTGTGGAGTGCACTGGTTGCACAATCAACTTGTAAATAGTGCAGACCCTGATGAGACAGCTCCTGTAGGAGCTGTCTCATCTGGGTCTTCACTATTTACAGGTAGGTATATTGACGCGAATAGCAAGCGAAGGGTTAAGCCATAATTCACCGATATCAGAGCGTTAGATTAAGAGACAGTATTTCTCTTTCGATGCAATTTCATTTGTAAACATTGTCTTAAACCTTTTCTCAAATGACGTCATGAATATTTATTAAATGATTTTTTATTATAGCATATAAAACAGGAAAATTTTCATCATGACAGAAACAGTTACTGGTGTAAGCAAACAGAGCAGACCCTGATCAGACAACTCCTGATCAGATACGGTTTATCTGATCTGGGTCTCCTCTGTTTGCAAAGGTGTTATACAGCATCCCTTACAAACAGAGTAGACCCAGATCAGAAGACTCCTGCTCTGTTTTCATATGAAATATTAATAGATCTGACTCTATATTTTCCACCATTACATAAAAATTCCTGTGTGTATATTATGACATTATAAAAATTCAGCCAATAAATATTCATGACATAATTATTGCTTACATGAATGTGCAACAGGGAAAGGATTCTGGGTTTATGGGTCTCTCTTAGAGCTGAAAATAAAGGTTACTGATCTATCCAAATCTCTATATTCAGGGAAGTGATTTTAACCCTTTTCTCCATGAATATTCATGGTACATTTTGTAGTTGAATAATGACGTCATGAATATCAATTGGATGAATTTGTTATAATAGCATAAGGAGACAGGAACTTTTAGCCATGGAAGAAACTAAAATTATAGCTATATTATATCATAAGCAAACAGAGCAGATCCTGATCAGACGGCTCCTACAGGAGCCATCTGATCTGGGTCTACTCTGTTTGCAAAAGCATAGAAAGGCGTATTTATGGAGTAATGGGCTAATAAGCACCAGCAGAATTGGCTTTGGAAATACAGAAAATAGTTTACCAACATTTTCAACATGCTCCTCTTATCTAGTTCTGTCTCTTATCTGGAGTTATCTCATTCCCTTATAGGCTATTTTTAGACTGATTACCTCATAAGACCATTTTTAGACTGATTACCTCATGGGCTATTTACATACCCAGCCTCTTTGAATAAATCTAGAGAAAAAGAGCATTTACTAGAAAAAAGGATTTTTTAAAAAAAAAACAACTGTAGTTTTGAAACAATTGTGTTAGATAGAGCATTTGCTCCTATGGAGCAAAATTATGCTCTGTTTATCACAATGGTTTCAAAAAGTGACTATGTGTGTATTTGCACAATGGTTTCAAAAACTGACTATTACAGAGGCATCAAAAGGCGTCAATATGAGGGAATTAGTTATATCTCTTTATCTGCAGCTCTTGGATATATTTTGGTATATGTAGCTTTTGCGTGCAGCTGGATAACTGTTACTTTTTTACCTTTTTTCCTGAATTCTGAAAGATTTTAACAAGTCTAATATGTAATAACTGTCTGGTATATAAGCATGGTTCCTTCTTATACCGGTTCATAACTTTTTTTTTATACTGGTTCATACCTTTATATCTTCAAAGCTGCTCAGACATGTATATGAGCATGGTTCTTTGTTATACTGGTTCATACTTTTTTTATATACAGTGCTCCCTCTCTACAACGACACCCTTTGGGATACGAAGATTGTATGTGTTGTTCAGAGGGAGTTGTTATAGGGAGGGAAAATCAAACACAATTAGCTTATTTGCAGATCCCCAGATAAGGTTATTTCGAGAACTAAAACCGTTATGCCTCAATCAAACCCTATGTTGTGACCACTCTTTAGAATCGTCACAAAGTGACAATTCTAAAGAGTGGTCACAACATAGGGTTTGATGGAGGCATAAAGAAAATATGATGGAAAAAGGTTGTTTCTGGAGCCTTGTTGTTTGGGAAAGAGTGACATGCGTTGTTGTAAGGAGGGAATCGTTATTGAGAGGGCCGTTGTAGGGAGGGAGCACTGTACTGGTTCACACCTTTATACGGTTGAACTTCGGTATCTCAAACTCAGAAAACTTCGGGATAACTCAAACTAAAAGATCGGTTCTTCCAAAATTAACAATACAGCATTGTTTACTACATATGTCTAGAAGCTTAATGCAGGTCTAAAGAAATGCTGAAAGCTCTGTAGGTCTAAAGAAATGCTGAAAGCTCCTACAGCTTTCAGCATTACTTTAGACCTGCATTAAGTTGTGAACTTGAGAAATTGTCCAGATTAGAAATTGTATGACCCGAACCTCTATTATCTCAAACTAATTTGTATGATCCCTTGAAGTTCAAGATATCAAAGTTCAACAGTATCTACAAAACTGCTCAGACATGTATATGAGCATGATTCATTGTTATACTGGTTCATACTTTTTTTTAAACTGGTTCATACCTTTATGTCCTCGAAGCTGCTCAGACGTTTTCTTGATCTGTCTGGGGTGGCTGGACCTCGCTCCTCCTGGCTCCTTGCCTCATTCCACTCCCGGCCAATGTCATTACTGCTTTTGCTGTCCCGCCTCTCGCGGACTTCTCGCTCTGGATCTCTCTTCTCCTTGCCCTGGAGTCATTACATATAAAACATATGACAGGGCTCCAGATAACGGTGCGTACTCATATACTAAAATCGACATTTCTCCACCAATCCCTATGTTGTGACCATTCTTTAGAATCGTCTCTTCGAGACGATTCTAAAGAGTGGTCACAACATAGGCATTGGTGGAGAAATAAAGACGTTATTCTTGAAAATATCTTAATCTACGCATCTTATCTGGACCTCTGGATATGCTAACCATGAATATGATCATAAATGCTTATGAGATGGAAAGGCCATCTAATCTGAACCCAAACTTTCTATTGGTTATCACAAATAATATTCACTGCTAGCATATAAACACCTAACCCTTTACTCCATGAAAATTCATGTTAAAATAATGATGTCATGAATATTATTTAAATCATTTTGTTATAATAGCACTTGTAAGGACACATGGATTTTTGGCCATGGCAGAAACTGTAGAATCATCTATATTATATTGTAAGCAAACAGAGCAGACCCTGATCAGACGGCTCCTACAGGATCCATCTGATCTGGGTCTACTCTGTTTGCCGTAAAAGGTGTAAAAAGGCGTATTTATGTAGAAAGGGTTAAATCCTATAAAAACAGAAGCTCAGGATTTAAAATTAATCCTTTCCCTAAAGAATATGTTACTTTGATCACTTCGTGAATAAAATGTAAATTTGCAAGGGAACTTTTTTTGGCTTAACCCTTCTCTTGCTGAATTTTAAAATACATTTCTCTTTCTTTACCCATGCCCTGTTGTATAATTACATATATCTTCACTGTGTACCAGTATTTCGCTGTGCAATAACTGCTGTGGAGTGCACTGGTTACACAACCAACTTGTAAATAGTGCAGACCCTGATGAGACAGCTCCTGCAGGAGCTGGCTCATCTGAGTCTTCACTATTTACAGCTAGGTATATTGACGTGAACAGCAAGCGAAGGGTTAAGACAGTAAGATCTGATCTATGTAATTTCATAAGCAAACAGAGCAGACTCCTACAGCAGTTGTCTGATCTGGGTCTACACTCTTTACAAAGGTGTTAAAGTGCATTTATATCGTAGAGAGTCTCACCTTTTGTTTGGACATCTTAGCTGCAGCTTTTCTCTCCTCTGCTTGTAAAGCTTTCCTTTCCTTCTCCAGCCTTTTCTTCTCCTTATCTTCCTCTTTCTTTCTCCTCTTCTCTTCTTCTCTCTCTCTCTTCAATCTTTCCTTTTCCTGTTTGGCAAACAGTTTACGTTCCTTTTCTGTCATGGGTGGGGCCTCTACAGGGGCTGGGGCCTCATCCTGGGCTATGATCTCAGGGGTTAAGGGCCGGTTGTCAGACTCCTATAAACAGAACATAAAGTTTTTTTACTCTTAGCAATCATGTAGGCTACAATATATTTCACCATCTGCAATTTCTGTTGAAGTAAAACCCCTCTGAACCTGACATTCAATTAAGTATAGATATCGGTCTTGGAGACAGGTGGCAGCTTAATGCAGGGTGAAAGTCATGCAGAAAGCTCCTAGAGGAGCTTTCTGCATGACTTTCACCCTGCATTAAGCAGCCACCTGCCTAAATTCTTCTCGACTAGAATTCAGGTTTAGCAGAGTTTTACTGTATTTCTCTATAAAAATGCAGCAGTGAGTCAGTTTGGATCCTGACTAGACACTGAGTCACATAGTTAATTCACCTGTAAAGAGATAACTGCTAGTATCACCGACACTAAATTATTTAACACTTTACTCCATGAATATTCATACAATAAATAATGACATCATGAATATTAATTAGATTAATTTCTGGAAACATGGAAAATGTAACGTTCACCTATGGCAGAAGATGTAAAAGTATGTCTGTAAGTAAACAGAGCAGACCCTGATGTAGGAGCCATCTGATCTGGGTCTACTCTAGTGTTTGTGAAGGCGTAGAAAGTTGTATTTAAGGAGTAACGGGTTAAACCCATCCCTCATGTAAACACCTTTTTTATGCTTTTGCAAACAGAGTAGACCCAAACAAGATCGCTCCTGTAGGAGATGTCTGATCAAGGTCTGCTCTGTTTGCTTATGACACAATATAGATATGATTCTACTTTCTTTTTCTGCATTTGCTAAAATTTTCTGTGTTCATTTTGGAGGGCTTGGTGTAAAACTATTCTAACTCCTTCACTTTTTAGAATAGTTTTGCACCAAGCCCTCGATTTGCCTTTATAAACAATCACCTAATCAATACTCATTATGTAATTATTTCTTAGATGAATATTCATGGAGTAAAGGGTTAACCCATTCCTCCACAGGCTATTTTTAGACCTAACCTCTTTGAATGAATCTACCGAAAAGGAGCATTAACTATAGAAAAGGAAGATTTTAGAATTGTGTTGTTTTGAAACCATTGTGATAAATAGAACATTTGCTCCTTAGGATGGTTTCGATGAGTGACTATTACAGAGGCGTAGAAAGACGTATTTATTGAGGAAAGCGTTTACCCTTTCCTTGTTCTATGTTTATACAAATTTCAATACCTACTGAATATTCATTGAAAAAATAGTTATAATGAAATATGGAAGCTGAAATATTGTAGCAATTTTAGGAAGTTAAGAAACAGATCTATCAAATTCCAATAGCAAACAGAGCAGACCCTGATCAGACGGCTCCTCTAGGAGCTGTCTGATCTGGGTCTACTCTGTTTGCAAATGCGTGAAAACACGTTTATATGAGGGAAAGGGTTAAAGCAATTACAAATCAGTGTATAAGAAGTACTTATCTCCCATTAAACCTAGATGCATTTAAAACACGTCACAATCTTATAGCAAAAAATCGTTTTTCTTCAAACCTTGACAAACAAACACGATATACCAAGGAGTGGTGGAGAAAAATTAATCTTTACTTCTTGCTTAACCTGACCTGAATTGAATGGATCCTGATGAGATGTTGAGTAACTCTGCGTCTCATCAAGATCCAAGCTGTTTGACACTTTGTCAGAATTTTAGAAAAAACTTTGACGAATCGGAAGTAAGTGAAATTTGACAGAGGTTTAGCAGACATCTGTATGTTCAATACACATAAGGGTTAAAACAAAAATCAGACATTTCAATTTCTTGAGAGAATAAGAAGCAAAAACCTGGTACCAATGTATTTCACAACTACAGTAGAGTCTCCCTAAAATGACCATATCATTCAGTATCGCATTTGTCTTTAACCCTTTCCTTGATGAATATTCATATAGGAAATAATGACGTCATAAATACTAATAAGATTATTTTTTTTAATGGCTTATGAACACATGACATTTTGGCTCAGGAAGAAGCTGTAGAATCAGATCTATATTACACCATAAGCAAACAGAGCAGACCCTGATCAGACAGCTCCTATAGGAGCCGTCTGATCTGGGTCTACTCTGTTTGCAGATGCGTCAAAATGCGCTTACATAAGGGAAAGGGTTAAAAGCTGACAGTTACTTCATGCTGGGCAAAAGTAAAGCAGAAAGCTCCTCCGGAGTTTACCTGAATTTGAAGCTCCTATAGGAGCTTTCTGCATAACTTTTATCCTTATTAAGCTACCACTTGCTTTAATAATGCAGAATGAGATTTCTTTTGAGTGGTCATATTAGAGAGACTTTACTGTGTCATATTTCTGTTATATCTGTGTTTACTGTATCATATTTACACAGAAGGAGGGAGTGGGTTAACTCACATTTGTCAACAGCATAGATCCAGATCCAGATGAGACTCCAGATCAACTTTCTCAAGGGAACGATTTATTCCGAAGTCAGAGAAAAAATCAGCAAATCACAAACTGAGCAAAAATTATTTTTCCAGCTGGAGAATAGTTAGAATCTACCAATGCAAACTTTAATCCATTCCTCCATAGGCTATAGACCCAATAGACCTCCATAGACCCAACCTCTTTGAATGAATCTACCCAAAAGGAACATTTACTAGAGAAAAGTAAAATTTTAGAATTCTGTAGTTTTAAACCATTGTGATAAATAGAGCATTTGCTCCTATAGCAGCAAATTCTCTATTTATCACAATGGTATTACAGAGGCATAGAAAGGCTTATTTATGGAGGAAAGGGTTAATCTGAGGCTATGAGAAAAAACGTAAGAAGAATAAGACAGCGAGACTAGAAAATCTGACTGAGAATCGCTCATCATTGTGCAAGTTAAATATTCCATGTTTAGATTTTAATATTACCTAACGGGAAAATTCTGAAATCTGAAATCCAGTAATTTGAATGCAAAATTCATGATAATCTCATGCTAAAGCTCAATGATTAAATTCAATTTTCATTTCCATGGATATATTTCACTTTAGCATGCTGAATGTTCATCTGTTCATAGTTCTATGATATCGTCATCATGCTACGAATTTCGACAGACTTCAGCAAATAGTGCAGACCCAGATCAAACTGCTCCTTCAGGAGCAGTTTGATCTGGGTCTACACTATTTGCTACTATATCAGTCTAAGTCAAAGTAACAGAAATTGTGCCACATTAACCCTTACAATGCTTAATTTTCAAATGGATCTGATCATTATTCAATAAGCAAACAGAGCAGACCCTGATCAGACAGCTCCTACAGGAGTTTCTGATCAGGGTCTACACTGTTTCAAAAGATCCCCTAATCTGTCTAGATGGCGTAAAGGGTTAAATGATAGGTGCTGACATCTTACCCTAAACCCTTTCCTTCATATGAACACCTTTTCATGCCTTTGCAAACAGAGTAGACCCAGATCAGATGGCTCCAGTAGGAACTGTCTGATCAGGGTCTCCTCTATTTGCTTATGGTGAAATACAGATACGCTTAATTTGTTATTATAGCACATCGACACAGGAATCTTTTGGTTTGACAGAAAATGTAGAATCGTATCTATATTAAACAGAGCAGACCCTGATCAGATGTCTCCTTTAGGAGCCGTCTGATCTGGGTCTACTCTGTTTGCAAAGGCATAGAAAGGCGTATTTCGGGAGTAAAAGGCTTAAAGCTTGGTATTCTTATCTGTTGGGTCTCTAAAATCATTTGATGCAGAGAAATTGGAATTCAAATAGATCTAAATCCTTCTCATGCTATTAGCATACACACCTGCATTTGCAGATAGTGTAGACCCATATGAGACAACTCCTCTCCTCTTAGGAGCTATCTCATATGGGTCTGCAGTATTTCCCTTGATAATTCACTGGCTGCATCTATCCAGCTTTCGAATGATTCAACTTATTAATATTCAAAGTGGATGCATTCACATATGAATATTGAGCATGAGAAGGGGTGCATTTTGGTGCACATTTACAATTTAAATCAGACCATCAAACACGTTTGATATACTGCAGGATTTGCATGGAACTTAGCTTGAATGACAAATTATTGAAAATTGGAGAAAGTATGTATACTGTTCGTTAAAAGCAAGTATGTGCTGTATTTTCCATAATGCCCGACTCTAATTAACGCCCCCTCACTTCCAGGAGAAAACTACGGATCAATAAAACAGCTAAGCCCCTATCAAATAACCATTACATAAAGAAGTAGGTTTTTCAAAATACAGGTGCTAGATTATTGCAGACTGATAGCAATGCAGACAGCTCTTCTAGGTGCTGAGTAGTTGTTAACAAAGAAGACCCAAATCTGATGGCTCCTAGAGGATTAAGACATATAATGCCCCCCGAGAGCATTTATTAGAGATAATGGTGTAGGCAGAATATGATAGTGGAAGTGACTGTATAGTATTAAGCCTTTACTCCATGAATATGCCTTATTATGCCTTTGCAAACAGAATGGACCCAGATCAGACAGCTCCTGTAGGAGCTGTCTGATCAGAGTCTACTCTGTTTGCTTATGGATCCGATTCAACAGGTTTTACCAGAACCCACTTTTCTTGCTTATATACTATTACATCTATTATCTAGCTAATTAATATTATTATTTATTTATATAAATACATTATTTTTTAAATGAATATTCATACAGTAAAGGATAACTAATCCTTTACTTTTTAATGCCTTTGCAAACAGAGAAGACCCAGATCAGACAGCTCCTAAAATATAGGAGCCATTTGATCAGGGCCTGCTTTATTTGCTTAATGAAATCATAACAGATTTGACACTTCAGCTTCTTCCAACGCTAAAACACCCTGTGTATATGTCATTATATACATACAGCTAATGAATATTCATGATGTCACTACAGTTGAACTTCGATATCTCGAACTCGGATAACTCGAACTTTGGGATAACTCGAACTAAAAGCTTGGTCCTTCCAAAATTTCCAATACAGAATTGTTCTGAAATGTATCACTACACATATATAGAAACAAATGTGACAGCTTAATGCAGGTCGAAAGTAATGCTGAAAGCTCCTGCATTAAGCTGTGAACTAGAGATATTGGTCAGATTATGATTCAGATGACTTGAACATCTGTTATCTCGAACTAATTTGTATGGTCCCTTGAAGTTCGAGATATCAAAGTTCAACTGTATTTCTTACATGAATACTCAGCAGGTTAAGGGTTATCAAAAAGATACAAAACTGATTTTTTCTGCCTTAGAAAGAAGAGCTTTGGAGTAATTACCGTATTGTAGGTGGTAAATCAAATCAATATCAGTTGCTATAGAAACATGTGAGAAAAGTTTGTGACAAATAAATGCAAATGCTTGTAAGCTGAAGAAAAATCATGAAATTTGAAACGGCCATAACTTTCTCAGTATTTATTGAAAGTGATACAATCCTTCCAAACAAGGCTGTCTTAACCCATGCCCTCATAGGCTATTTTTAGACCCAACCTTTTTGAACGAATCTACCAAAAAGGAGCCTTTACTAGAGAAAAGGAAAATGTTAAATTGTCCTATGGAACTAATGCTCTATTTATCACAATGGTTTCAAAAAGTGACTATTACAGAGGCGTAGAAAGGTGTATTTATAGACGGAGGAAAGGGTTAATAACGCACCTTTGCAAACAGAGTAAATCCAGATCGGATGGCTCCTAAACAGGAACTGTCTTATAAGGGTCTCAGCTCTGTTTGCTTATGCAATAACATAGATCTATTTCTACAGTTTCTGCCATGGTAAAAATTCAGTTAACCCTTCGCTTGCTGTTCACGTCAATATACCTACCTGTAAATAGTGAAGACCCAGATGAGACAGCTCCTGCAGGAGCTGTCTCATCAGGGTCTGCACTATTTAAAAATTGATTGTGCAACCAGTGCACTCCACTGCAGTGATTGCACAGCGAAATACTTGTACACAGTGAAGATATATGTAATTATACAACAAGGCATGGGTTATAAAAGAAGGAGAAATGTATTTTAAAATTCAGCAAGCGAACGGTTAATTATAATACATGTACTTATAGTCAATACAGTAGTACCGGCCTAAACCCATTCCCTCATAGGCTATTTTTAGAGGCCACCTCTTTGAATAAATCTAATTTTAGAATTGTGTGGTTTGAAACCATTGTGATAAATACAGTATTTGCTCCTATAGGAGCAAATGCTCTATTTATCACAATGGTTTCAACTGGTGATTTTTACAGAGGCGTAGAAAGGCATATTTACGATGGAATGGGTGAAGCAGCCATCAAAAAGATGTCAATTACAATGTATTGGTCTGTAAGGCAGGTGGTAGCTTAACCCTTTCCCTCATATAAACGACGTTTTCACCCATTTGCAAACAGAGTAGACCCAGATCAGACGGCTCCTAGAGGAGCCGTCTGATCAGGGTCTACCCTGTTTGCTAATAAAATTTGATAGATCTGTTTCTTTACTTTATGAAATGTCTACAATGTTCCACCTTCCATGTTTTGTTATAACTATTTTGTTAATGAATATTCAGTAAGTATTGAAATTTGGCCTAAATACAGAACAGGGAAAGGGTTAATACTGAGCAAAAGTAAAATAGAAAGCTCCAATAGGAGCATTCTGCATTACGTTTGCCCTGCATTAAGCAATCACCTGCCTTTGAACACTCCAGTGTTCAATAAATGATTGAATGGTCACGTAGGACAGGTAGGTTCTACTATATTTCTGACATGCAGTAAAAAAGGATGAAATTTGAATGATGGTAAATAAACACAAGATTGTTTTGGCAGAAACTGTAGAATCAGACCTATATAATATTTCATACTTGAACAGAGCAGACCTTGATCAGACAATTCCTATAGGAGCATTCTGATCTGGATCTACTCTGTTAGAGAAAGGATGATTTTAGTATTTAAGTATACACCTTTATCTGTTGCTCTGAAAGCCTTTATCTTAATTAACCCTTCCCTTCATATAAACGCCATTTCATGACTTTGCAAATAGAGTAGACCCAGATCAGCTGGATCCTACAGGTGCCCTCTGATCAAGGTCTGCTCTGCTTACGTAACCGGGTGTTCTTATAATTATAAAGAAACACACCCGCTCAGACCTGGGAGCGAACCCGGGTTGCCAGGTTTGGGTGACTGCACTCTACCACATCGCCATAAAAGCGCGCTTGTACAGCAAGGCCGTACAAGTGATGATAAACCTACACACTGTGACATACTCCCCCAGCAAGTTGAAATTCGTCCCGAATTTCTATGGGTATGAGAACGCCTGGGAATCGAACTCGGAGCTCATACCGTCACAGTCCCACGTTGGGTGCCAAATGTAACCGGGTGTTCTTATAAAGAAACACACCCTCTCAGACCCAGGATCGAACCCGGGTCACCAGCTTCACAGGCATGCACTCTACCACGTCGCCATAAAAGCGCATTTGTACAGAAAGGCCGTACAAGTGATGATAAACTTATACACACTTTGACACTTAATGATATCATGACTTATTACATGAATATTCAACAGGGAAAGGGTTAAATAAATACATGTAATGCTACTATAGATGCTGGTAGCTACCGTAATTTACACCTAGGTTTCAATCAAGATAAGATGCTGAGTCACTCTGCATCCAGAGAAATACAAAAACCATTTAACCACATGTTGTGAAATTACACCTTGGAATCATCTCCACATAGGGTTTAAAAGAAATCAAGGAGTTTTAATTGCAAATGATTGCTTGAGTTGGAGCAGTTTCATCAGGGTATGCACTCTTTGCTTCTATGTCAGTTTAACCCTTCGCTTGCTATTCACGTCAATATACCTACCTGTAAATAGTGAAGACCCAGATGAGACAGCTCCTGCAGGAGCTGTCTCATCAGGGTCTGCACTATTTACAAGTTGATTGTGCAACCAGTACACTCCACAGCGGTGATTGCACAGCGAAATACTTGTACACAGTGAAGATATATATAATTATACAACAGGGCATGGGTAAAGTAGGAGAAATGTATTTTAAAATTCAGCAAGAGAAGGGTTAATTTAAAGTTATCAAAATGGTGCCAAGTTGACTTTATTCAGCTTCACAAACCCATGGAGAGGAGAAATAAAGTGTCTGAATACTTGGAGGTATCAGGGTATGTGTTGATTAAATGCTTAGTAACAGCAGGTCGTGCTGCTCAGTAAATGACAAGTTTGTTGTTTTCAGATTAGTTACACGATTGGTTTGGTTTTGATCAGGTTTTATGTCACTTTAACCCTTCGCTAATATCGGTATTCATGTAAAAAATAATAACGTCATGAACATTAGTTACATTAATTGTTACAATAGCATACGGACATAGGAAGTTTAATTGTTACAATAGCATACAGACATAGGAAGTTTAAATGTTACAATAGCATACGGACATACTAGGAAGTTTAATTGTTACAATAGCATACGGACATAGGAAGTTTAATTGTTACAATAGCATATGGACAAAGTTTAATTGTTACAATAGCATACGGACATAGGAAGTTTTATTGTTACAATAGCATACGGACATAGGAAGTTTAATTGTTACAATAGCATACGGACATAGGAAGTTTTATTGTTACAATAGCATACGGACATAGGAAGTTTTGACCAAGGCATTCTGTTTGCAAAGGCAGAGAAAGGCTTACTCTGTTTGCAAGGGCATATCTATTGAGTAAAGGGTTAAAGGTTTATGACTTTGATCAGAGAAGTGACCGACACTACGCTATTTTGAATACTAAAAAGTATAGACTGATTATGCAAAAAAAACCTATTTCCGGTTTATACACGATTGTGTATTAGTATTTAAACCTTTCCCTCATACAAAGGCTTTTCCATACCATTGCAAACAGAGTAGACCCAGATCAGATAACTCCTGTATGAGCTATCTGATCTAGCTGGGTCTGTTGTGTTCGCTTATGAAATTATAATGAATCTGATTCTATAGTTCTTATCAATACCAAAACAACCTTTGTACATGTGCCATTAAGAAATTCAGCTTATGAATATTCATGATGTCATTATTTCTTACATGAATATTCAACAAGGTATGGGTTAAGTAAAACAAATATGGAAGGAGTGAGTAACTCGTGACAAATAGTTACTGCAAGTGATGTGCCGATTAATCGCAGTACTCGGCATTTCATGTTGTGAAGGTTCTGATGTGATGATCGACAATGGACAGGCCGTCATTGATTATTTATACGTAGCCTTATTGATGTCATACAGTTTGGCAAACAGTAAAAACCTGACAAGGCAAAACATCTAATTAGGGCTTTACACATTGTAACTATGTCACATTGCTTTAACCCTTAAATACGCCTTTCTATGCCTCTGTAAAAATCACTTTATGAAACAATTGTGATAAATAGAGCATTTGCTCCTAGAGGAGCAAAATGCTCTATTTATCACAATGGTTTCAAATTACACAATTCTAAACTTTTCCTTTTCTATACTTAATGCTTCTTTTGGGTAGATTTATTCAAAGAGGTTGAATGTAAAAATAGCCTATGGAGGAATGGGTTAACTGAACAGAATCATTTTGTAATCTAAGATTTAACTCTTTTCCTGTTCTATATTTATTTTAAAATTTCAATATATACAATGTACTAAATATTACCGGACAATATAATTATAATGAAACATGGAAGATGGAACATTGTAGCCATATTTTAGAAAGTAAAGAAAACAAGAGATGTTTGTAAAACATGTATACCCCCCAGACCCCCTGACCTTTGATCTAGTGACCTCAACTATAGAGGTCATCTAGTGGTCATGACTAATCAACACGGCAACTTTGAAGATCCTAAGCCAAACCACTGATCATTTATTGATCTAAAAACATTTCACAAGTTAAGGTCATGGATTGGTGACCTTGACCTTTGACCTAGTGACCTGAACAACTATAGGGGTCATCTAATGGTCACGACCAACCACCACAGCAAGTTTGAAGAATCCGAACCAAACCATTGAGCAGTTATTAATCTGAAACCATTTCATCAGTTAAGGTCATGGTGACCTTTACCTTGGACCTAGTGACCTCAAAAACAATAGGGGTCATCTAGTTGTCATGACCAACCACCACAGCAAGTTTGAAGATCCTAAGTCAAACCCTTGAGCAGTTATGGATTGGAAACCATTTCACCAGTTAAGGTCATGGTGACCTTGACCTTTGACCTAGTGAGCTCAAAAACAATACAGGCCATCTAGTGGTCATGGCCAACCACCACAGCAAGTTTGAAGATCCTAAGCTAAACCCTTGAGCAGTTATTGATTGGAAACCATTTCGCCAATTAAGGTCATGGTGACCTTGACCTTTGACCTAGTGACCTCAAAAACAATAGGGGTCATCTAGTGGTCATGACCAACCTCCACAGCTAGTTTGAAGATTCTAAGCCAAACCCTTGCGCAGTTATTGATCGGAAACCATTTCACCAGTTAATGCCATGGTGACCTTGACCTTTGACCTAGTGACCTCAAAAACAATAGGGGTCATCTAGTGGTCATGACCAACCACCACAGCTAGTTTGAAGATCCTAAGCCAAACCCTTGAGCAGTTATTGATCAAAAACCATTTTACCAGTTAAGGTCATGGTGACCTTGACCTTTGACCTAGTGACCTCAAAAACAATAGGGGTCATTTAGTTGTCATGACCAACCACCTAAGCAAGTTTGAAGATCCTAAGCCAAACCCTTCAGCAGTTATTGATCGGAAACCATTTAACCAGTTATGGTCATGGTGACCTTGACCTTTGACCTAGTGACCTCAAAAACAATAGGGGTCATCTAGTGGTCATGACCAACCACCACAGCAAGTTTGAAGATCCCAAGCTAAACCCTTCAGCAGTTATTGATCGGAAACCATTTAACCAGTTACGGTCATGGTGACCTTGACCTTTGAGCTAGTGACCTCAAAAACAATAGGGGTCATCTAGTGGTCATGACCAACCACCACAGCAAGTTTGAAGATCCTAAGCCAAACCCTTCAGCAGTTATTGATCGGAAACTATTTCACCAGTTAAGGTCATTGTGACCTTGACCTTTGACCTAGTGACCTCAAAAACAATAGGGGTCATCTAGTTGTCATGACCAACCACCACAGCAAGTTTGAAGATCCTATGCCAAGTCGTTTATTAGTTATCATTCGGAAACCATCGATCTACCGACCGACCGACCGACCTACCGACATGTGCAAAGCAATATACCCCCATTTTTTCAAAAGGGGGGTATAAAAATATTTCAAATTCCACTATCCTGATCTGAGCCTGCTCTGTTTACAAATGCGTGAATGAAAACATGTTTATATGAAAGAAAGGGTTAAAACAGAGTTTATCCTTATCAAATCTCATAGTTTAGAAAAAGAACTGGTCTTAACCAACAAACCTACAACCCATATTTGGCTAACATAAGCCCGCCATATTAGAATTTAATCCTATTTTTAATCGATGATCAATCATGAACATGTGCCGATGGTCAAGTAAAATGTTTCGGTCCGATTCCCAACACTAGTAACTGCAGTGATGCTTGTCATCACAAAGGGCAAAGTAATTGCGCAATGTGTTCAACTCTTTCCTTCATATAAACACCTTTCCATGGTTCTGAAATTATTATAACAGCATAATTATGTACACATACATTTTTGGGGTATCTGTATAAACTGTAGAGTCAGATCTGTTATAATTCCATAAGCAAACAGAGCAGACCATGATCAGATAGCTCCTATTAGGAGCCGTCTGATATGGGTCTTCTCTGATTGCAAGGGCACAGAAAAGCATTTATAAACTTTATATGAAAGAAAGGGTTAAGAAAGATTAATTAGCAAAATGCATAGCTAATTGAGGGCCGTTTTTGTTGCAACAAAGGTATATTGTATAGCAGGATTCATGTCATTGTGTCAAAATTAAGAATGGAGTCAGTATTTCAGTCATATGGCGACATCCAGCTACATGTAATTAGGAGCAAATGCTCTATTTATCACAATGGTTTCAAACTACAAAATTCTAAAATTTTCCTTTTCTCTAGTTAATGTTCCTTTTTGGTAGATTTATTCAAAGAAGTTGTATCTAAAAATAGCCTGATAAGGTAATGGGTTAAAAGGTGCATTTATGGAAAAAAAGCCTTAATTGTAATATGACCTGCCTTGATGCAGTATTTATGGTTCTTTGCAAAGTTTCTCTGAAAAAGGTTGTATGACCAATGCTTATTAGCATTGGAACAAATAATGGTGCGTACTCAAATACTAAAATCATCATTTCCCCACTAAGCCCTATGTTGTGACCACTCTTTAGAATTGTCTCGAAGAGATGTTTTAATGTACACATCTTATCTGGACCGCTGTATTAGAATAACATATTACAGTGAAACCCCGCTAATGCGACCACTTAATAAACAGCCACTGATGTCGTCTAAAGCAGGTGGTTGCTTAATGCAGGACGAAAGTTATGCAGAAAGCTCCTAGAGGAGCTTTCTGCATAACTTTCGTCCTGCATTAAGCTACCACCTGCCTCTGCCACCCAGAATTACGCCCCTTGTTGGTGGTCGCATTAGCGGAGTTTTACTGTATTAGAAATAAAAGAACTACTTCCAACCTAATGTTAGTTGTTATGTGTTAGTATATTCAGCATCTCACTAGAGTTAGTATATATATGCATGCCCATTCCATACTGTTCTTTCTCACACTGTTCTGTGTATCATGTAATCAGGGACATGATCAATGTCAGTAACATGCCATCTTGTAACATCAGCCAATAGCATTTCAAATGAAACAAACATTAATTTATGAACTTAATTAGCACAGAATGATTCCTGTGATACAAGTTGATTTTGCAACCAGTGCACTCCACAGCAGTGATTGCACAGCGAAATACTTGTACACAGTGAAGATATATGTAATTATACAACAGGGCATGGGTAAAGAAGAAGAAATGTGTTTTAAAATTCAGCAAGCAAAGGGTTAACACTTCTAAATGGTGTGACAAAGTCTGCTTTGCACTTAGTATACTGTTGACGTCAGCAAAACTTCATTGTGATCAACACTGTGGGCTCCGGAACAGGATTGACTGATATACTCCATAAATATTCTTGTAAGAAATGATACATAATAAAAATTAATTTGCTGATTTTGCATAATGGCAAATGAACACAGGCCTTGGCAGCAGCTGCAGAGTTAGATCTAGACTATTTCATAAGCAACAAACAGAGCAGACCCTCATCAGATAGCTCCAGATCTGGGTCTACACTTTTTGCAAAGATGCTTAACCCTTTCCCTCATATTGACGACCTTTGACGACTCGGTAAAAGTCACTTTGTGAAACCATTGTGATAAATAAAGCATTAATTTTGCTCCTATAGGAGCAAATGCTCTATTTATCACAATGGTTTCAAACTACAAAATTCTAAAATTTTCCTTTTCTCTAGTTAATGCTCCTTTTCGGTAGATTTAATCAAAGAGGTTGGATCTAAAAATAGACTATCAGGTAATGGGTTAATGAGTTTATTGGAGTAAAGTATTAACTCTGTAAATGAGTCATGTCAATGGATAAAGGTCACTCAGACATTGCTAACAGTGTAGACCCAGATAAGCCAGTGTGTTTGAAATCTGAACTGTCAGAAGTAAGAGCAATTAACCCATTACTTCATGAATATTCATGTAAAAATAATGACATCAAGAATATTCGTTAGTAGAACTTTTTTAATACAAGAATTTTCAAACAAGGCAAAAACTTTAGAATCAGATCTATGTTATTCCACAGGAGATCCAGATCTGATGGCTCATATAGGAACGATCTGATCAGGGTCTGCTCTGTTTGCTTATGAAGTAATAATAGATCCGACTACAGTTTCTACCATGGCCAGAACTCCGTGTAAATATGCCATTTTGAAAATTCAGCTGATAATTATTCAAGATCTAATTCTTCACCATTTCATTATTTCTTACATGAATATTCATGATGAACAGGGCTAAGCAGCATAATACAGTAAAACCTCTCTATAGCGGCCACTAAATTGTGTTAATTAGTTGTTATTCAGGGCAGGTGACTGCATAAAGCAAGATGAAAGTAAAACAGAACGCTCCTTATAGGAGGGTTCTGTTTTACTTCCACTTTGCTTTAAGCAGTCACCTGCCTTTAACAAAAAATACTTAATGTATTATTTAGTGGCCGTTATGGAGAGGTTTTACTGTAAATTTGCATGGTCAAAGTTAATGAAAACTAATATGTCCACATTTTTAACCCTTTCCTTCATATGAATGTCTTTTCATGCTTTTGCAAACAGGGTAGATCCAGATCAAACAGCTTTTTAGGAGCGGTCTGATAAGGGTATGTTCAGTTTGCTTATGAAATTATAATAGATCTGACTACAGTTTCTACCAATACCAAAACTACAAAACTCAGTAAATATGCCATTATAAAAATTCAGGTAATAAATATTCATGATGTCATTATTTCTTACACGAATGTTCAACAAGGAAAGGATTAATATATACATTGAGTTTTGTTTAGTCCATTTAAGATGTAAAAATATCATTAGCTAAAGTTAACTGGGGGATAATGGGCACGATTCTAAATAGACCGTCTCTTTGGTACAGAAAGAATCAACAGACACAAGTTCTTGAGCAATTTTTTTATTGAATGAACGTTAACTTGATAAGGGCAATGCTTGCCAAGAACAAATGATAATTGCATCATATTAAGGGGGAAAAAGGACACCAAGAAATTAAAACAGTGTAGATCCAGAACAGCCAGAAAGTCAAAACACAGATTCAAAATAGAATCTATAGTGTTTGTCACCTGTCAGATTCTGATGACACTGATCTGGGTCTATACTGTATGCAATATCCAGGCGCCAAATTTCCCATGACGCTTGTCATGTAAAACTAGCAAGATTTGGTGGGGGAAGTAACTGAGGCAGCACAATATTCATGCATCATGGATAATGGACTAAACAAAACTAAACCAAATGATACGAAGACAAAATTCAGGAAACAAGCAAAAACATCAAGCGAAATGCTGCAGTGCAGGATCAGGACAGCCTGTGTAAACAAAACTGAACTGGGCCGTGGATAAAAAGCATATACAGTAAAATCGCAATTAATCGAACACTCAAATACATACCATTATCGATCTTCAAGACAGGTGGCAGCTTAATGCAGGGTGAAAGTCATGCAGAAAGCTCCTCTAGGAGCTTTCTGCATGACTTCCACTCTACATTAAGCAGCCACCTGCCTGTAAGGGCCTTAATTATTCTTTATTTAAAATTTCGAATTATCCAGATTTGACTGTACTTCAAATACTAACAGATCATTTCTTCACCCTATGTTGCGAGTACCCTGTAAAGTGACCTCAAAGAAATCACCCTCATTTTAACTCATTCAATACTTCAGTAAAACCTCTCTATAACGGCCACTAAATTGTGTTAATTAGTTGGTATTTAAGGCAGAAGGCTGCTTAAAGCAAGGTGAAAGTAAAACAGAACGCTCCTATAAAGCAAGGTGAAAGTAAAACAGAACGCTCCTATAGGAGCTTTCTGTTTAACTTTCACCTTGCTTTAAGCAGCCACCTGCCTTTAACACAAAATAATTGATGCAATTTAGCGGCCGTTATAGAGAGGTTTTACTGTACGTACTAAATTTCAATGACAATTGCAAACAATTTGGATCTGAACCTCATCAGCTTTCAAACCGTTTGATCCTACAGAAATGGTATTTGAAAAGAACTGTAAGAAAACTAAAAAGGGAAAAACTGAAATAGCTGACATTTTGTATCAAATTTGCTCAGCAGACTAAAGCTAAATTAAATCTAAATCAACTTAACTCTTTCGCTGCCAATGTCCCATCTGTCATTTAGACCTATGCAAACAGTTTGGATCCAGATGAGACGCCAAGTAACTCAGCGTCTTATCAGGATCCGAGCTGTTTGTTACTGTTACTGTTTTCAAGCAAAAATTCCGGGAACTAAAGAAATGAAAATTTTAGCAGACAACAATTTGGCAGCGAAAGCGTTAACCATAAAGAAGTTGATATTCCATTTAGAAATGAACCCTTTTGACACTGAATTATCAGAGTAGAAGAGCCCCTCAGTGTTTAACCCTTTCCTGGTTCAGTATTCACATAAGAAATGATGACATCATGAATATTTATAAGCTGAAGTTGCATTGTGTAAAATTTTCAATGGCATTTTATTGCCTTGACCTAAACTGTACAATCAGAAATATATCATGTCAAAAGCAAACAGAGCAGACCCTGATAAGACAACTACTATAGGAGCCATCTGATCTAAGTCTACTCAGATTGCAAAGCATGAAAATGCATATATGAAGGAAAGGGTTAGTTTTCAAATGGACTATTCCAAAGTTCAAATAGGTCAAGCTTATGGATTTTTCTAAAGTAAAGTGTAACATGACAAACAGTGCAGACTCTGACGAGAGGGCTCATCTGGGTCTACACTATTTGCAAAGGACATGAAGTGACTCGTTTCTCATTTTGTATATACAGTAAAACCTCTCTATAACAACCACTAAATTGTGTCAATTAGTGTGTATTTTGGGCAGGTGGTTGCTTAAAGCATTGTGAAAGTAAAACAGAACGCTCCTATAGGAGCGTTCTGTTTTACTTTCACCTTGCTTTAAGCATCCACCTGTCTTTAACATGAAATACTTGATGTAATTTAGTGGTCGTTATAGAGAGGTTTTACTGTAGTCCAATCAGCATTAAAGGATTTAACTTGCTAGAGGATTTTGAATGACAAACAGTGTAGTCCCAGATCAGAGGGCTCCTGGGTACACTGTTTACAAATGAGAGTACATGTGTGTCCCGCATTCAAATGGTTAAGTATAAGACATGAAAGCTTTGAATTAGTAACTTTATGAGTATTAATTCCCTGAAATGTTAGAAAATGACACATGCATGAACAAGGTATTCTTTGACCATGGCACTCCATGAACAAACAGAGAAGAAGACCCTGATCATAATAGATAGTAACACTAAAATATATTGATATTAATACTTGTCGGCTCCGAATTTTGTCTTCAGAAACAACACACTACACCACAGTATTAGTATAAGCTTAAGCGTTATTTTATACAAAGCAAGTACAAGAAGCATTTGCTCCTTGCATACTCAATAAGTGGCCAACTTGTGATAACCTAGACAAACAGTTTGGATCCAGATGATGTCAAATGACTCAGGATCCAAACTGTTTGTCACTGAATGCATCTGTAAACAGAAATAGTTAATTAACTTTTAGAATTTCTTTTTGCAGACTCCAATTAAGTTTAACCCTTACCATACTGAATTTTCAAATGGACTATTCCAAAAGTCAAACAGATCAAGCTTATGGTGAATATTTAGGGATTTTTCTAAAGCAAAATGTAACATGACAAACAGTGCAGACCCAGATGAGAGGGCTCCACTAAGAGCCCTCTCATCTGGGTCTACACTGTTTGGAAAGGACAGTAGTGACTGCAAGGATTAGCACTGGAGACCCTCATCATTGTCTAAGCATCTTTGTAGAAATACACATCAGATGCTTTATGTATATGTACAAATATTGTTCTGATTGGAATAAAAATATGGAGGGAAAACTGCTGTTTTCGTTGCTTACATTCAAAACCTGCAATAAAATCATTGCCAGTTATTCTTTACAATGATATAAATCAATTTTACAATACAGTAGTTACTGTCTTAAGTGGCCTTCAAAACAAGGTCTGTTAGGCAGGTGGTAGCTTAATGCAGGTAAAATGTTAATGCAGAAAGCTCCTATAGGAGCTCCTATACCTTTGGCTTGCATTAAGCAACCACCTGCTTTTTAAGACTCTTATATTCAATAAATGAATGGGCACTTAGGAAAGCTTCTACTGTGTGGTTATCTGGCCATGTACAGCACATATTACACATTACTCATAATTACAAATTACTCATTTTTTGTTATAACATCTAAATATAAACCCTTTCCCTGTTGAATATCAATGTCAGAAATAATGACATTATGAATATGTATTACCCGATTTATAATAATGTCATATGAACATAGATTTTTCGGTATTGGTAGAAACTGTAGTCAAATCTATTATAATTTCATAAGCAATCAGAGTAGACCCTGATCAGATGACTCCTACAGGAGCCATCTGATCTGGGTCTACTCTGTTTGCAAAGGCGTGAAAACTAATATTTATATGAGGGAATGGGTTAAGTAACAGTTTTGGCATTAGACCATCCATATTAACCCTTTGCTTGCTGAATTTTAAAATACATTTCTCCTTCTTTACCCATGCCTTGTTGTATAATTACATATATCTTCACTGTGTACATGTATTTCGCTGTGCAATGACTACTGTAGAGTGCACTGGTTGCACAATCAACTTGTAAATAGTGCAGACCCTGATGAGACAGCTCCTGCAGGAGCTGTCTCATCTGGGTCTTCACTATTTACAGATAGGTATATTGACGCAAATAGCAAGCGAAGGGTTAAGGATAAACAGGTTTTCAATTCAGGAATATTTCTAAATGTAATTTAATAAATTACCTTGACCTTCACAAACACAACCCAAAGAGCAATCTAATGATAGCTTAACTAATAAGGCTGTCAACTTTCAAAGATTACTCCTAATAGAGGTCCAGATAAGATGCGTAAATTAAAACATAATTTTAATGAATAACTTCCTTATTTTATCACCAAACCCTATGTTGTGACCACTCTTTAGAATCGTCTCAAAGAGACGATTCTAAAGAGTGGTCACAACACAGGGTTTGGTGGAGAAAGGAAAATTTTAGTATCCTTACCTTTGGCTCTGTCTGAATATCTCAATCTTTATAAAAGTTATACATTTACATCAAATGAATAACTGCCAATAGCGTTCACATGCCAACATTTACAAACCAAGAACTAGGTGTATTCTGTTTGAAAAAAAAAAGACCTTTACAAAATATTAAATCTTCTTTGGTTAATATAACCAAGCTCAACCTGACTTGCATTCACAAACTGTTTGGATCCAGATGAGATGCCAAGTAAGTTTGGCATTTTATCAGGGCAATGGTTGCTTAACCCTTTATAAACCATTCCCTCATAGGCTATATTTAGATACAACCTCTTTGAATAAATCTACCGAAAAAGAGCATTAACTAAAGAAAAGGATTTTTTTTTAGAATTTTGTAGTTTGAAACCACTGTGATAAATAGAGCATTTGCTCCTATAGGAGCAAATGCTCTATTTATCACAATGGTTTCATAAAGTGACTTCTACAGAGTTGTCAAAAGTCGTCAATATGCGGGAAAGGGTTAATGCTCAGTCAACAGTTTCTCAAAGTCTTGAACAAATTGACTGTAAGCAGAAATTGCAGCAGATCAGAGTTTAACCCTTTACTTCATAGATACGCCATAAATAATGCCTTTGCAAATAGAGTAGACCAAGATCAGGGTCTGTTCCTATTGCTTATGGAATTATATAGATATGATTCCACAGTTTCAAGCAGGGCCAAACAACTGCCATTATGAATATTAACCCATTCCCACTTAGGCTATTTTTAGACCTAACCCCTTTGATTAAATCTACCAAAAAGGAGCATTAACTAGAGAAAATGAAATTTTCAGAATTGTGTAGTTTTGAAACCATTGTGATAAATAGAGCATTTGCTCCTATGGAGCAAATGCTCTATTTATCACAATGGTTTCACAAAGTGACTTTTACAGAAGCGCTAAAAGGCGTCAATATGCGGGAATGGGTTAAGCTCATTAATATTCATACATAAATTATTTCTCACATGAATATGCAAACATCATTTTTACAGCAGGACAAGGTTTAAGTTTTCAGTACCTCTTTACATGTTAGCAGAAGATCCACCGCCATTTATGACCTATGCAAACAGTTTCAATCCAGATCAGGCTCCACAAAACATGGCGCCTGATCTGGAAACCAAACTGTTTGTCACCCAGGTTTACCTTCTGCAAACAAAAAAGTCACCCAGGTTTATCTTCTGCAAGCAAAAAATCCGACAGAAAATTAAATGTTTTGAAAATGTTGCAGACGACAAGAGTTATCATTGTACCTCAATTTCATTTACAAAGTTAACCCATGCCTTGCTGAATTTTAATCAACAAAATTCATTTTGACAATTGTTTTTGTTTAAATATTTGAGAAATATCGTGTTATGCGACTATTTCGGAGGAGGATCTGTCAAGATTGGACAGTGAAAAGGACTTCGAGACGATTTCAAAGAGTGGTCACAACATAGGGTTTTGGTGTTGAAATAAAAAAGATATTCTTGAAAATGTTTTGATTTACGCATCTTATCTGAACCTTTGCATAGATGCAATACCACACATAACCCTTGCCCTAGTTACATTTTCTCATGCATTTCCTTGTATTTTATGAAAACATGTCAGGGACATGGTCTTTTAGTAAACAGATCTGAGACACAAAAGTCTGACCTTTGGCCAAGTATGGAATATTCTCTAATAAACACTAACATCCCCACCTCCCTGTTCCAATACATTTAAAAAAGATCACCTTTCAATGAATAAATTACATTTTAATTTAATTATTGTTCCATTTCTCCTCAATACAGTGTCAAACAGTTTGGATCTTGATGAGTAGCTGGGTAACTCAGTGTCTCATCCGGATCAAAACTCTTTATATAGATAATCACTAAATCGCCACTAACATGTAAAGAGTTAAATATAATGGTTCGTGAGTTTGCAGAAGGAAGGGTGTTATGGAAGTTCTTGTGTATCACTAGTTGTAACAAACTGTTAAAATATCGTTTCATAAACATTTCTGACTCTTGACCGAGTTAGCATCTCACGTGAATCTTACTTGTTTACGCAAGTTATCACAAAGGCATTACAAGGCATATTTATGAAGTAAAGGGTTAACAGTCAAAGTGGAACAGTCCATTCTCATTTAATGATTGAGTCCATTCAGTACAATACGATATGGAAATGACACACATTGTAGACACATATCAGATGGCTCATCTGTCTGCAAAAACCTCTGTGTACAAACTATAGTTATCCCCTTTTCCTTCATATAAACGCATTTTCACACATTTGCAAACAGAGTAGACCCAGATCAGATGGCTCCTATAGGAGCCGTCTGATCAGGGTCTGCTCTGTTTGCTAATGAAATTTGAAAGATCTTTTTCTTTACTTTCTAAAATTGCTACAAATTATGTTCCACCTTCCATATTTTGTCCATGAATATTCAGTAGGTAATGAAATTTGGAATAACCGTAAAACAGGGAAAGGGTAAACTCATTTCACGCATTCAACAAATTAAATACATGTACAGTAAAACACCTCTAATGCGACCACTTAATGAATAAACATGGGTGTCCTTATAAGCAGGTGGTTGCTTAATGAAGGACAAAAGTAATGCAGAAAGCTCCTCTAGGAGCTTTCTGCGTTACTTTTGTCCTGCATTAAACTACCACCTGCATCTAGCACCCAGAATTATACCTCTTTTAGGTAGTTGCATTAGCGGGGTTTTACTGTATATTATATATGCTAATTATTGTTTGAAATGTAAATATTGATTCTAGTGTAAAAGTGCTTGGACACTTTATGCAGATTAAGCCATGTCAGGATCTGGATCAAACAAATATTAGTTCAGTCCCGCTAGCACTACAATCTGTATTACAACCACAACCAAGAAAGCATGTTGTTATAAATGCAGCTGAAAAGCGGTACAATTGTTCATCTTAACTAAACAGTAGCTTAACCATTTACTCCATAAAGACGCCTTTTGACACCTTTGCAAACACAGGAGACCCAGATCAAACTGTTCCTGTAGGAGTGGTTTAATCAGGGTCTGCTCTGTTTGCTTATAGAATATCTAAAGATCTTACTCTGTACTATTTGTTCATATTTTTTATATAATAGTATAAAACAATTAGTTTATGAATGTTCATTTTCTTTGCAACGTGCCATGCGTATTCGTGGAGTAAAGAGTTAACCCTTCTCTTGCTGAATTTTAAAATACATTTCTCCTTCTCTACCCATGCCCTGTTGTATAATTACATATATCTTCACTGTGTACACATATTTTGCTGTGCAATCACTGCTGTGGAGTGCACTGGTTGCGCAATCAACTTGTAAATAGTGCAGACCCTGATGAGACAGCTCCTGCAGGAGCTGTCTCATCTGGGTCTTCACTATTTACAGGTACGTATATTGACGTGAATAGCAAGCGAAGGGTTAATGCTATACAAAAGTAATGCAGAATATTCCCACAAGCTCTCTGCATTACATTCATTCAGTATAATGCAGTGGCCTGCTTTGTAACACCCGATGTATATCCACTAAGTGGTCGTTTGAACCCATTCCCTCATATAAACACCTTTTTACATCTTTGCAAACAGAGTAAACCCTGATCAGATGGCTCCTGTAGGAGCAGTCTGATCAGGGTCTGCTCTGTTTGCTTATAAAATTACATAGATCTGATCATACAGATTTTGTCTAAGTCAAAAATTCCCTTAAAATGTTAACCTATAAAACTAAATTTTAATAAATGAATGTTTATGAAGCAATGAATTCATGCATAAATGTTCATTGGGGAAAGGGTTAAATATGGTTCTCAAATTCTACAATGATCCATAGAGAAAATGGTAAAAACCCATGCTATTAGTTCTTGTAAGTAACTATCTACCATAAATATCCTAAAAACTTAGGCAAGAAGTTTAATTCTATTATGTACACCACTATTACAAAGGCAAACAGCGTACCAGTAAATTATGTACACTATTACAAACACAGGGAAATAGCATACCGGTAATTTCATTATGTACACTATTACAAACACAGGGAAATAGCATACCGGTAATTTCATTATGTACACTATTACAAACACAGGGAAATAGCATACCGGTAATTTCATTATGTACACTATTACAAACACAGGGAAATAGCATACCGGTAATTTCATTATGTACACTTTTACAGACACAGGGAAATAGCATACAAGTAATTTCATTATGTACACTATTACAAACAATTGGAAATAAATGAACTGGTAATTTCATTACACTATTACAAAACAAGCAATTTCATGGACAACCCTATTAGTTTTAATTTATGACAATTTATACAATCTACAAAATTTATGTAGATGCTAAATTAATTATTGTTATCCACACACTCACTTAAATTATTGTATTATCTTTAAATCGGGGTTGTGTCAACATCACTGCAAAACCAATGTGCATGCTAAAATTCAATCTTTACAGAATTGGAACTTGTTACTATTTTGTACATCTCTTACTCAATTATCATGATTAATCAAGCGCAACATCTTGATTCATAGCCAGCCATACAACTGTAACTCATTAGATGTTGTATATCATTTAATTTAGTTACATCACTATTGCTTTAACCCATTACCTCATAGGCTATTTTTAGATACAACCTCTTTGAATGAATCTACCGAAAAGGAGCATTAATTAGAGAAAAGGAACATTTTAGAATTTTGTAATTTGAAACCATTGTGATAAATAGAGCATTTGCTCCTATAGGAGCAAATGCCCTATTTATCACAATGGTTTCAACAGGTGATTTTTACAGAGGCGTAGAAAGGCGTATTTATGGAGGAAAGGGTTAATACAGTTATATCACTATTGCTTAAGTTTGTTAAAACCATGTAATAAGCTGATGCTGTACTGCTTTTGATAACAAAACATTATTATTACCTGGTGAATTAGACTGAATCTTGATAAGGACGCAAAGTAATTCAGTCATATCAGGATCCATCCTGAACATATTGATTGTGAGAATTCATTTTAGAACATTTATAAACATTGCAGATGAAAAAAAATTTGCTATGTGTTAATAAGCATAAAATCATCTCATGACACATCACATCTAAGGTTTCAAATACTAATGACCTGACTTTCTTGTGACACGGCTTCGTAGTCATAGTCGACCTCCTGTAACAGCACAGTAATTTGGACAATTTAAACATTATATTTGTTTACCTATTCCTGAGAAAGCAAGTCTCATATCTTAGTTCTAATTCAGAGTTAAAATGCTGGTCTAATGTTATATATATAGAATCATATTCAAACTGATGGCAATCTTAACCCTTCTCTTGCTGAATTTTAAAGTACATTTCTCCTTCTTTACCCATGTCCTGTTGTATAATTACATATATCTTCACTGTGTACAAGTATTTCGCTGTGCAATGACTGCTGTGGAGTGCACTGGTTGCACAATCAACTTGTAAATAGTGCAGACCCTGATGAGACAGCTCCTGCAGGAGCTGTCTCATCTGGGTCTTCACTATTTACAAGTAGGTATATTGAGGTGAATAGCAAGTGAAAGGTTAAAGGTGGACACTATTTCACTAAATGGTCGTGACCAAAACTGTGTTTTCAAAGAATTGAAATGAGTTTTACATTTTCCATGATCTTACAAGCATTGTACATGAACTTTTCTGGTATTTCAAACTGTGTGATATAAAGAATAAACTCAATGAAAAACAGTAACTGTACCATATTTATCTCAGTATTTTACATTATTTGTAATTTTACTCGATCGTTATGAAAAACAAAACGTAAAGAATTGTAGCCATACAAACATGACATAGCAGCGAGTGGGTCCTATTTTAAGTGCATAATAATGACAAGTTTGTAATATGTACTAGAAGGGAAGCACATGTATTACATATACGGTGCAGTAAAAACTGATTTTTTTTGCTTGAATATTTCATAGTTGTTATTAAATTTAAGATTGGCACCACTCGATAATTCTACAGATAAAGGTTTCGTATCCAATTCTGTATTGACTGTATTAAATCTGTAGAATCTATGAAATTTCAAAGTTGTGCCTTGATTACTAGTATCCTCGTAACTGTCCTATTTTATACATCACAGAAAGAATGTACCTGTTCGTTCCTGTTCAACAGATATCACAAACAATTCAAAAATGTTTTAATAAGTACTGCCATAATTAGAACAATACCCTACATGTTCTTGGTTGAATGACCGCTGTTAGACAAAGGTAAACCCCAGGAGGCAATCACGTAACATTTGTTTTCACACCTCGCCTCGCCTACATGTAAACTGAAATGTCGGTCATGACTGCGGAAGGTGTGCATACCGCATTTCGGTTAACTGAACAACCTTTTTGTTGAAAATACATTAAACGGACCTGAAAATTGTTTCGCAGAATGGATTTTTTTGTACCACGGATTTCATTAATTCGGATACGAGTTTATATAGAAATAAGAAGAGATGAATTTGGGACCATCAACTTTTTTTGTAAAAACGGGAATGTCATTGGAATGGGTTTCATTATTTCAAGTCCAGACTATATAATTCTGATACAATATCTTGCTTAATTAATCTTAATGAAAGGGAGGAGACCGTTTTAATTATTCAGCGGTTCAACAGTTACGGACAAGACAAGAAACTGTTCATATTGTGTGTTTTCAAAGAGAGATCTACATCTAAGGCCCATTCAGGCTTACCCCAATATCTAAGTGAATTTGTCCAAATGTAAAATTTGAACAAACCTCATTTTCAGCTGAAGGGCTGTTTCTATGAGATATTTAACCCTTTAAATGAGAAACAAGTGTACCGACATTTGTAAATAGTTTGGAACCAGAACTGGTCTGAACTTTATCTCATTCAAAATCATCTAACAAATTTAACCCTTTCCTTCATACAAACGCCTTTTTACATCATTTGCAAACCCAGATCAGACCACTCCTGTAAGAGCAGTCTGATAAGAGTTCTGTTCTGTTGGCTTACGGAATAACAAAAAACTGAACTCTACAATTTCTACCAATGATACATTATGCCATTATAAAATTCAGCTACTAAATATTCATGATGTCTTTATTTCTTACATTAATATTCAAAAGGCAATGGATTTATCCTTTCCTTCATATGCACGCCTTTTCATGTAAACAGAGTAGACCCAGATCGGATGGCTGCAATAGGAGCCATTTGATCAGCGTTTGCTTTGTTTGCTTATGAAATTATAATAAATTTTATATAAACAAAAAATAATTGTTATACTGATCAAATAGTTGCATCAACTTGTACAGTAAGTAGCCTTGTTTAACATACAGATAACAGGTCTCCAGCACATAACAGAATGTCAGCACCTAGTTACTGACAGACTATGCTTATGCTTATTACAATTACAGCAAAGTCTCCCTAATACAACCACTCAAAAAAAAGAATATCGTATTATCTCTAATAATACTCCCAGGGGGGTAACCTTTTTTAAAAAGAATTTTGTACGCAGGTGTTTGCTTAATCTTAGGGGAGCTTGCCACATTGGTTTCAGTCTATATTAAGATATCACCTGTACTTTGAAAAACTTACATTCCTTTATTTTATGGTTATTATATATAGAGTTTCAGTTGTTTTAATTATCATTAGTTCCCCCCCCCCCCCCCCTTCCTCCCCCCTACCCCCAAAGAAGTAAGGGGACGTTTATTAGTATGGAGACATTTATAAGGGAGAATCCTGGGTTTTTTAAAAACAGGTGATAGCTTAACCCTTTACTCCATAAATACGCATTTCTACGCCTTTGCAAACAGAGTAGAGCCAGATCAGACGGCTCCTATACGAGCCGTCTGATATGGGTCTGCTCTGTTTGCTTATGATATAATTTAGGTCTGATTCTACAGTTTCTGCTTTGGCAAAAATTTCATGTGTAAATATACCATTTTCAGAATTAACCTAATTAATATTCATCATGTAATTATTTCTTGATAAATATTCATGGAGTAACAGGTTAATGCAGGACAAAAGTTATACCACATCCTATTGGTGATTTCTGCATTATCTTTTCCTTGCATTAATTCTTTTCTTCATGTAAACACTTTTTCACGCATTTACAAACAAAGAAGATCCTGATAAGATGGCTCCTGTAAGAGTTGTCTGATCAGGGTCTGCTCTGCCATTGCCAACAGAGCAGATCCAGATCAGACAGCTCCTTAGTAACAGGGGCCATCTGATCAGGGTCTGCTCAGTGTAATTAATATGCATGATACCAATCAATTATACATGAATGTTCATAGAGTCAAGAGTTATGTATTTGTACACCCGCAATCACCCATCTCCATGGGCTTGTTAACCCTTTCCTCCATAGGCTATTTTTAGACCCAACCCCTTTGAATGAATATACCCAAAAGAAGCATTTACTAGAGAAAAGTAAACTTTTAGAATTTTGTAGTTTGAAACCATTGTTTCAAGAAGTGGTTATTACAGAGGCGTAGAAAGGCATGCATATTTATTGAGGAAAGGGTTAAGCTGATGCCCATCTCCGTGGGCGTGTAAAGCTGAATATATTATTAAATGACACAGTAGTAAATAGTGTAAACCCTGATCCAGCTGTTTGATACGGGTCTGCACTATTTGCCTAAGTATATGTCTGTCCCAATACTTAGAGTAAATATAGAATATGCGCCTAGTCATAGAACCAACTCTAAAAAGTTGTCATTACATAAGACTTAGTGGATCTATATCTGGAAATCTGCTATGTTGTCACTTAAAACTGGCAAGATTTGTAACTTAGTAACTAACCTGTGAAACCTATCATCACAAAACAAATATATCACCTTTGACAATTTGTGACCTTTCAAGATATATCACAGTGGGAAAAAACCTTATTATTTATTTACATGTTTAAATGTCAATTAGCATTGTGACTCAGTGTTCGTGATCCATTTTTTTTAGTTTAACATCATTAAATATAGATAACAATGACAAAGTAGCTTCACTTCACCCTTCCTACTGGTATTATATTACAGCAGAATAAGAAATTTAACCCTGTCAATGCCGAATTTTCCAAAATTCAAACAGGTCAAAGCTTATGGTGAATATTTAGGGAGTTTTCTGAACAAAAATGTAATATGTCAAACAGTGCAGACCCTGATGAGAGGGCTCCTCTAGGAGCCCTCTCATCTGTGTCTACACAGTTTGCAAAGGACATAAGTGACTCTTGTCCCACACTCTAAGGATTAACCCTGTCTGTGTGGGACACATATGATATTATTAATATCCTTTGCGATCAGCATCAACCCAGATGAGAGGGCTCATAGAAGAGCCCTCTCATCAGGGTCTGCATTGTTTATCATATTACTGTTATGACCTTTTTTAATTTTGGAATAGTCCATTCGAAAAATCTGCTTTCAAATGGTTAGTCCTCCTTTATGTAAGGGAGAAACCAGTAACATGGATGTGAAACCCTTACATAAATGCATGTTATTTAACTTTTTGATGATATAATGCTTATTCAGATAAAAACAAAATTTGGAGAACATTTTTCAGTTTAAATATTTAATTAGTGTGTAGTGCATACAAATTTTAAAGTTTTTAAAATCTGCCAATGAATATCCTGAATGTTAAATGTTAAAATTGCAGTATAATTCATGAACTTGCAAAGCTTCAAATTAGAGGCATATTCATGTTAGCTATATAATGATAAATAGTCTACACTTTGCCACCGATATTTTCCTAGGTACAAGACATCAAACAAGATTGTGTTTGGTTGAGAAAGAAGAGATTTGACTTAAAGATGTCTCTCTAATTTCTAACTCTGTAGCAGACATAAGTCTCTAGAGAGCTATTGTATGTGAATCAAAAGTTTTTAGAGTCAGACATTTTAAATTCTTAAAAGTGTTCCCAATTTGAATACATTGTAATATTCTGTGTGTTTAACCCTTTACCTCATGAATATTCATATTAAAAATAATAAATGTATTAATTTAACCCTTTCCTCCATAAATACGCCTTTCTACACCTCTGTAATAGTCACTTCTTGAAACAATTGTGCAAATGCTCTATTTATCACAATGGTTTCAATACTACATAATTCTAACATTTTCCTGCTCTCTAGTTAATACTCCTTTTGAGTAGATTCATTCAAAGAGGTCGAGTCTAAAAATAGTGTATGGAGGAATGGGTTAATTGGCTAAAATTTTATACTGACACTATATACAAGTGATTTTTTTGTCACAAAATAAACTGTAGAATCAGACCTACCGTATATTATTTCTTAGGCAAACAGCATTGAACCCGCAGGGGCCTGAACTGCTTCATGGGAGTCTATAATTATATACTATATAATATATACAGTAAAACCTCTCTATAACAACCACAAAATTGTGTTAATTAGTTGGTATTTCGGACAGGTGGCTGATTAAAGCAAGGTGAAAGTTAAACAGAACATTCCTATAGGAGCGTTCTGTTTTACTTTCACCTTGCTTTTAGCAGCCACCTGCCTTTAACACAAAATATTTGATGTAATTTAGTGTCCATTATAGAGAGGTTTTACTGTAGTATATATAGACTCCCATGAAGCTGTTCAGACCCCTGTGATAGAACCAGATAAGACGACTCCTACAGGAACCTTCTGATCTGGGCCTACTCTGCTTGAAAGGTGTTTATTAGGTAAAGGGTTAAAATAAACTAATATCTTTACCATAGTGTACACTTACGAAGCAGTTTAACATGATTTATGTGGCATTACTTTAAATAATGTTGAATTAATATTTGTACATGTATTTGGTTTTAAGCAGGTAATATCACAGCATTTATACGTCTGGCATCTCCAGCCATTAGACAATGGCATCTAATGGCATCTCTATCTTTACACGCAAATATATGAGCTGAAGATAAGGGAAGTACTGACAGAATCTATGTAAAAATCTTCAATATTTCTCAGTCATAACTCCTGTCTCCCTAGTTTTCGAAAGAGTTCCCTCTCTCAGAATTCTAAGTAAAATATTTCTCGGCCAAACCCTATCTTGCATCTATTCATTAGGATCATCTTGGAGACATAGTATTATAACCTCTCTATAACAGCCACTAAATTGTGTTAATTAGTTGATATTAAGGGCAGGTGGCTGCTTAAAGCAAGGTGAAAGTAAAACAGAACGCTCCTATAGGAGCGTTCTGTTTTACTTTCACCTTGCTTTAAGCAGCCACCTGCCTTTAACACAAAAGGGATGGTGTATTTTAGTGGTCATTATAGAGAGGTTTTACTGTACCACCAAGATTGGGTGTGGCCGAGAAATAAGAAAAATTAAACTAGTATGTCCCCTAATCTTCAGCTTTGATAAAGATACAGTTATACATACAATAATGGGTTTAACCCTTTACTCCATGAATATTCATGTAGGAAATGATGACATCATGAATATTAATTAGATTAATTCATAAAATGGCATATTAACACATGAAGTTTTTGCCAAAGCAAAAACTGTAGAATCAGATCTACATTGTGCCATAAGCAAATAGAGCAGACCCTGATCAGACAGCTCCTATAGGAGCTGTCAGATCTGGGTCTACTCTGTTTGCAAAATCATAGAAAGGCATATTTATGGAGTAACGGGTTAAGTAATAAATACCATCATTGCAGTACTCACCCTGTTGGCACATGCAAAGATGTACCAAATCACGAGGCACACAAAAGCCAATGTGACACATAACACAAGAACCTCTTTCACATAACTCACCTTAAATGTACAAGTATAATGTCCTATGACTATTAAACTGTTCTAAACCTTCCTTTTAATCTTTTCCTTCACATAAACACCTTTTCGTTCATTTGCAAACAGTGTAGACCCAGATAAGATGGCTCTGACTGTTTGCTTATGAATTAACACAAATCTGATTATACAGTTTTTGCCAAGGTAAAACAAATCATATACCATTATAAAAAATCAGATCTATAATATAACACAGGCAAACAGAGCAGACCCTGATCAGATGGCTCCTACTCTGTTTATGAAGGCGTGAAAAATGGTATGAAGGAAAGGGTTAGTGCCTGAGTCATGTAATGGAATTATAGTCACTTGGCTGATCAGGAAACAAGTTGTACTCAGCCAGCTAAGACTTGACGACCAGATAATCGCTTAACCCTTCACTTAATGAATATAAATGTATGATAAAATGATTTCACATATATTAGTTACCTGATTATTTTTAGTTTGCATATACAGTAAAACCTCTGTATAACGACCACTAAATTACATCAAGTATTTTGTGTTAAAGGCAGGTGGATGCTTAAAGCAAGGTGAAAGTAAAACAGAACGCTCCAATTGGAGCGTTCTGTTTTACTTCCACCTTGCTTTAAGTGACCACTTGCCCAAAATACCAACTAATTAACACAATTTAGTGGTCATTATAGAGAGGTTTTACTGTACAAACAAGTGAAGTTTTGGCTATGGCTGAAATTGTAGAATGATACCTATATTATTTATTAAGCAAACAAAGCGGACAATATCAGACAGCTCTTACATGAGCTGTTCAATCTGGGTCTGCTCTGTTTGCAAATGTGCAGATATGCTTCTTTATCAAGTAAAATGTCAGTAAATTATGTTGATGGTAAAATCACTAATTTCAATCCATCACTTACCTTGATCTTTCAATAAAACAAGTTTTAACTCTTTAGGTGACTGTCCAGTAAAATGTAAGCCTGCACTTACCTGCTGTATTTTATCACTAGCATTTTATCACTAAATGGCTCCTTCAGGAGCTGTAAGAGCTGGTCCTGCACGATTTGCCCAGGTCAGGATAATTAGGACAATAGGTTTATTTTATTTTTTTTTAAAAATGACTTACAAAGAACAAACATAATTATGTAAACTAATAATCATTACTGAATGTTGCTTTTCATTTCATATCCACACTAAACATTAGAAGCTACTAACTTTTATAACACTATTATCAAATAATCAACCCTTTACTCCATAAATATGCCTTTCTATGCATTTACAAACAGATTAGACCCAGATCAGACGGCTCCTGTACGAGCCATCTGATCAGGGTCTGCTCTGTTTGCTTATGATATAATATAGATCTGATTCTACAGTTGCTGTTACAGCCAAAACTTTCTGTGTCCATTACATTTACTCTAATTAATATTCATGATATCATTATTTCTTACGTGAATATTAATGGAGCAAAGGGTTATTAAACAAACTGAAACAAACAATAGTACAGAATACATCAATGTAATATATGTATATGGATACGTGTTTGTATATTTACGTGTATATTATATGTTGGCAAGGATACAGGGACTTAACTGTTGAAAATTGGCAATAAAATGTAAATAAGGGGAGCAAACTATTCTTATGTAGAATCTGAAATCTCTGACTGCAGAAACTGTTGTACATAAGCAATTAAAAGAAGTTAAACAAATATTCCGTTCTGTTTTCAATAAAATAGTTTTGGATTTCTATAAGATGAAAACATTACACTGTCCAAAACTAGCCTAATTTCCCCAAAGAATTAACCCTTTCCTCCATAAATATGCTTTCCTATGCCTTTGCAAACAGATAGCCCAGATCAACGGCTCCTATAGGAGCAGTCTGATCAGGGTCTCCTCTGTTTGCTTATGGAATAATTTAAATCAGATTCTACAGTTTCTGTTTTGGCAAAAATTTCATCTATCAGTGTGCCATTTAAACATTAATCTGGTTAATATTCATGGACATCCCTCTCCAGTAATTTGTAAAGCTGAACAAGTCTGTTTGGTTCCAATCTGATTACTTCAACCTTTACTCCATGAATATTCATGCTAGAAGTAATTTCATCATGAATATTATTTAGATTGATATTTATAATGGCACATGGACATGGGAAATTTTTAGCTATGGTAGACAATGTAGAATTTCATAACCAAACAGAGCTGACCCTGATCAGATGGCTCCTATAGGAGCTGTTGATCTGGGCTATCTGTTTGCAAAGGCATAGGAAAGTATATTTACTAAAAAGGTACAGAAAGGCGTATGTATGGAGTAAATGGATAAATTAGACTGACATAGTAGCAAATAGTGTATACTCTGATCAAATGGATCTTTCAGAAGCCCTTTAATCTGAGTCTGTACTACCTGCCTAAGTTTGGGTAATTAGAGTAGAAATAATGAGAGATTCTGAACAGGGACAGTATACATAGAATACATATGTCAGGGACAGTATACATAGAATACATATGTCAGGGACAGTATACATAGAATACATATGTGGTAATCACTTGCAAAATCAGCGACTAAATCAACACAATAAATAGGGGAGACTATTGCAGTACCTTGATTATTTTAAGTATTTGGTCATCCAATCTCCCCCTATTAGCCTTAACCCTTTACTTCCTTAAGCAAACAGCGCAGACACTGATCAGACATCTCCTAAAGGAGTCATCTGATCTGGGTCTACTCTGTTTGCAAAGGCGTTAAAAAGCATTATCTATGAAGTAAAGGGTTTATTATTCTAAGTATTTGGTCACCCAATTTCCCCCATTCCATTAGCATGTAAAGCTGAACAAGTCAATCTAGCACCATTCTCACAACATAAACAAGAGCCGTGTGCGGCACCAACACTTGTCTGATTTGGTGCTTGTCCAGCTAAATTAAAACTTTTTGAAAAAAATTAAAGGGCCATAACTGCAAAATTTTGAAATCAAGAGTTATGGTTCTTATGTAGGGGCCTTCTCCTCAATGAAATCTACTCGCCTATAAAGTTTCATGTTGATACCTCTAATACTTTTTGAGTAATGAGCTACATTAAAGTTTTTGCACGCTGCCGACAATGACGACAGTGACAATGCCTACGACCCAGTGATCACAAGAGCTCAACTTTTCTTCGAAACAGATGAGCTAAAAATAGACCGACATAATAGAGAAAAGTGTATACCCTGATCAAATGATACCATCAGGAGCTGTTAGATCTGGGTCTGCACTATTTGCCTCAGTTTGTATGTCCAAATACTTAAGGTAATCAAGGTAGCTCAAGTTACACAATAGGAAAGTAGCTGTACTACTAGCAGAGGGCCAATAAATATACAACAGAACTCCAGATAAGATGCATAAATTTAAACATTTTCAAGTACTGGTCCTTTAGTTCTCCACCAAACCCTATACTGTGACCACTCTTTAGAATCATCTCTTTGAGACGATTCTAAAGAGTGGTCACAGTATAGGGTTTGGTGGAAAAATGAAGATTTTAGTGTTTGTGTATGCATCGTTATCTGTAGCTCAGATACAAAGTAAAACAGATCATAATATTGCACCGAAAACTTTGGGATTCTACTTGGAGATTAAGTACAGAATAATTATCGGACAAAGTTGTAGAAATTTCAACAATTCCTCTAGATATGAGACAGAGATAGACAATATGCGTATGTAAATAGCCAAAAGAGCAATTTTATATTGCACAATAATTTTCTTCCAAATATAATGTATCACAAGGGAAAGGAATAGATAGATTTAAATATGTATAAATAAGTGTAAAGTTATGATTATACCACAGCAGATATAGAATTAGAATAATATTGCACTCTACAGGGGGAAGGTATGCCAGAAAGCAAGAAATACTATTATACAAGAGCTATTTACAAACTATGTAAAGACAAATTATATACAAATGTAGGTAAATTACTGGAATGTTTTATGTGTACTTTTTATATTAGTTTAACCCTTTACTCCATAGGCTATTTTTAGATCCATCCACTTTGAATAAATCTACCCAAAAGGAGCATTAACTAGAGAAAAGGAAACTTTTTAGACTTTTTTAGTTTGAAACCATTGTGATAAATAGAGCATTTGCTCCTATAGGAGCAAATGCTCTATTTATCACAATAGTTTCAAACTACAAAATTCTATTTTTTTCCTTTTCTCTAGTTTATGCTCCTTTTGGGTAGATTTATTCAAAGTGGTTGTATCTAAAAATAGCCTATGAGGTAATGGGTTAATGATGACATCATTTTTTATATTTATGGAGTAACGGGTAAAAGTTAAATTCCATCCAGAATGACTAGTGAATAAATAATGGTTATATACATAAATGACAATGTACAAAATAATTAACCCTTGCAGCAAAATCTGAGACTTGTCAAAGGGGTGGCATAAAAGATAATACTACCACTTATTGGATTTGAAAAATACATAAAGTCTAATAGAACATTGCATTAAAATTTACAATAAAAAATATATAAGATCATACAAATTAATTTTTGCTCTTAATTTATAAAATGAAAAACTACACTTCAATAAATACTTTGTGCTACATTTACAGGGTTGTCAATAAGATATGCCTACTAATAGCTGATCTATCAAAGTCTTTTAACCCTTTCCCTGTTCAATATTCATGTTAGAAATTATGACATCATGAATATATTTATTAACTGAATTGTCATAATGTAAAATTTTCAAGGGAACTATTAGCTCTGACAAAGACTTAAGAAACAGATCTATATCATGCCATAAGCAAACAGAGTAGATCCTGATCAGATGGCTCCTATAGTATCTGATTAGCCCATTCCCTCATATGCTATTTTTAGATCCAACCACTCTGAATAAATCTACCGAAAAGGAGCATTAACTAGAGAAAAGGAAAATTTTAGAATTTTGCAATTTGAAAACATTGTGATAAATAGAGCATTTGCTCCTGCAGGAGCAAATGCTCTATTTATCACAATGGTTTCAAAAGGTTAGTTTTACAGAGGCGTAGAAAGGCGTATTTATGGAGGAAATGGTTAAGGTTAACTTTGTTTGACAACATAGGCATCTAAAACAAACTTATCATTGTGCTGACAATACTTCTCTTGATCAGACACACAGTTTTCAGCACAGTGGCTAACCAAACTCAGAATCTGACCAATCAGATGCTTGAGAATGATCTCAGGATGTTTTATTACCTCGGAGCCTGGACCTATATTGTTTACAATGTTATTTTCTAATAAAAGTTTATACCATTTAATACAGCTGCAAAAGGTGAAGCGTAAGTTAGGCCATTTACAGAAAGTCTTTTACACCATGTCGACAATCTAGTACCCTACCCTTAATAGGACAGCGAGAAAATAAAGACATTGCTTCGTGCACGGACAGCCATAACCTGCACTACAACACTTGGATCTAAAATCATCATTTTTCCACCAAACCTTATGTTGTCAAAACTATTTCAATGATTCTAAAGTGTGATCACAACAAAGGGTTTTGTGGAGAAATTAACTCATTCCCTCATAGGCCATTTTAAGACTCAACCTCTTTGAATAAATCTACTGAAAAGGAGCATTTACTAGAAAAGGGAATTTTTTACAACTGTATAGTTTTGAAACCATTGTGATAAATAGAGCATTTGCTCCTATGGAGCAAATGCTCTATTTATCATAGTGGTTTCAAAAAGTGGCTTTTACAGAGGCGTCAAAAGGTGTCAATAAATGGGAATGGGTTAACCCTTTCCTCCATAAATACGCCTTTCTACGCCTCAGTAATAGTCACTTCTCGAAACCATTGTGGTAAATAGAGCATTTGCTCCATAGGAGCAAATGCTCTATTCATCACAATGGTTTCAAAACTACATAATTCTAAAAACATTCCTTTTCTCTAGTTAATGCTTAATCCTTTTCGGTAGATTTATTCAAAGAGGTTGGATCTAAAAATAGCTTATGGGGGAATGGGTTAAAGAGCAATTATTGAAAAAAATCTATGCTTCTGTAAAGTTACTTTACACCATATAAAATTAACCTGCATAGGGCAGTAAGAAAACAAGGACAGTGCCAAGAGCAAGGACAGCCATAGCCTGTACTACAAACATAGCATCATGTGTCGCCTCATCAACATGCAGATCTGGAAGTGTTTCCGACATCACAGCTGTGTATAGGTTCCCACTAGGTGTGTCTCCAACCTCTGAACTAGCACTAGCAGAATCATCATCTTGCACACACTCAGCTTTGTTACTTGTTTCCTGTGTTTTTGCCCTGTATTCCTCAAATTCGCAACTGTCATCCAAGTCATCTAGAAGAGTCCATTTTCTCTTTAGTTCTCGTTCAGGGCTGGATGGTAAAATATTAGTATGTTTTTTCCAGTTTGAGTCTGATGTCTCCACTTCAAAGCTCTGCCATACATATTTCTCTGAGTTATGCTCAATTACTTGTTTATTTAAGTATCCTCTTCCAAGTATTGGAACAAACTTCTTCATGGGCAGTTCTTGGAGAATCATACTCTTTTCTGGTTTTGTTGCTTTCCAGCTTTCATCATGAAAACTGTCATCCGATGAACCAAGCAATGTTTTACCAACTGCACCTGTATGACCTGAAGAATTTTCTGCAGTTTCTCTTGGCAAAACATAAGATACATGATCAAAGTCTCTTTTAATCGGAAAACTTGTCTGACTCACTTTTTTAACTGTGCTTTCTTCTTGATCCTCTGATGAACCAGGGAAATTGGTCACTGGAATGTTAAACACAGGTCCAAGTGGATAACACACAGATTTTTCCATCACCTCTTCCACTGGTATCTGTGATGTCTCAGTCTCAGATTTGTCAATAGTGCTAGTCCGTTTTGAGGCAGTAATACTTCTACCAAACCCTTCTTCATTCTGTGTACAATCATCAGTCTGCACCTTACGGTTCTGTTTATAATGCACTTTGACATTGTTCAGTTTATATTCTGTGATATATTCATATGTAACAGATTTTATCTTGGGAGAATCTGGATCAGAATCATCATTGTACGTAAACGTATATCTGGTTATTTTTTCATCAGATGCCGGGCTGTATGGTACAACACTGTCTTCATTAATATCTTTGTCCTTTTCTTTGGCCCTAGTTCTCATGTCTTTCTTCTGTTTGGGTTCAAATTCATTATCACTGATATTCCCTTGGTAATTAGGCGAATATTTTCCATCTTCTTCATCTTTATCACAGACCGAGTCTTTATTCGACTCATAGACCAATTCAGCCTCACATACCGAGGAGTGTCTCACAAGCTTTTTAGGCTCATCACTCTCATCTGCCATCATTGCTAACATATTACTTATTTTGTCTAATGATTCCTGTTTTTCAGGTGGTACTTCACATGTATCATCATTATTCCTTTCTGCAGTATTGTCAGTACATAATGTATTAGTTGGATGACAGAGATCAGTATCATTTGCTTTAGAACAACTGCTATCATTGTCAGTTGGCTGAGACAGCAGCTGTTGTTTTCTTCCAGACACTACCTTGACAATACGAGGGTGTCTAGCAATAGGTATTTGTCCAACTTCATTTCTGTTATGCACATCTTCATTTGGAGTTATTGGTTCCTGTGTCGTTTGATCAAAATTTGATATATTTGTTATCTGTGATCTGTCAGTATCCCTAGAATTTGCATCAAGGGTATTTGCATCTTCCTGTGCAGTATCTAAAGCCTGTTTCTCATCTACTGCAACAGTTACTGTATTGTCTGTGATATCAACTATGTTTTCATCTTCAGTTTTATTTCCAGCTTGGAAATTATTTGAGTCAACTGGATGATGGTTCTGTGGTGTCACTTGCATTTTGCTATAGTCATCCTCAAATGAAGGCCTAGTTTCCAGTACATTTCCTCTCCTTGACAATCCAATATTTCTAGGCTCACTTTCGAACAGACAATGAATAAAGTTTTTCATATATTCCAATTTTGCAGCCTCAGTGTCATCTGATGAAATAGTTAACACTGCATCATTATGATAATCTGTCCTAATGTTTTCACTTGATTTGTATACAGGCAGATTCTCTTGAAAATGCACTCTTCTATCATACAGACACGATTCACTTTTGAATTTACATTTGAGAACTGACCTAATAGGCTTAAATGGGGTATCATCTATTACTTCAGGTACCCTATACGAATGAGGATCATAAAACTCTTCCACACAATAATAATTGTCATACAACTGTGCAGTTTCATTATCATACAATTCTCCTTCTACATGTTGCCCTTTTATGGTTGAATTGTCAAAATTACACTCACACAAGATTGGTGATTTTGTTTCATTTATATTATCCTCATTCTTTTTCACTATCTTATAACTTTCAACATTTTCAAAACTACAGTCAATAGCAACTGCTGTTACATCACCAAAGCAGTCTTCAAAATCCTTATTCCTGTTCACATTCTGATAATTTCTACCCCATGTAGCACCTATCTGCCTCACATCTCGACCAACAAATGCTACATCATCAACAAATTCTTCTGAATCATCTAACTGTGTTATACGCTGTGGCATTTCAAAAGAAGCTAGTTCTATTTCTTGGCTGCTGTCAGAGTCTGTATGAGTGCCAGAAGAATCTGTGTCAGAATCACTGTGCTCTCTCTTGAGAGTAAACATGTCATCTTTTGACCTTGTATCAAGTGCATCACCAACAACCAATGGCTTGTCATTAAAGTCAATGCTTTGATCAATATGGCCACTCTGACTTGGGACAGTTTGTTTTGATGTATGTTTTACTGTGACAGGAACAGACATTGCATCTCTTTTCTCTTGTTTTTCAAAAGTTTGTGAAGATGGATCAGTTTCAGTAACTGACTGACTAAGAGAATCATGTCTAACAATACAGGTTGAAGTGTCATTACCGGTACCTTTGAGATTTCCTTCATTTTGTAGAGACGGACAATTGGTGACAGATCTTAAATCTTTATCAAACTTGATCTTCCCTTTTGAATTGTTTGTGGTGCAAACTTCTTCAGCACAATCAATATCTTCTTCCATTTGATGTTCAACCCATTTAAGTTCATGTTCAGAGGCATCTATCTTCATAAACTCCTGTCCTTCTATATCCAGTGTGCCACCTTCAGTTGTATCACATGGTTTTCCAGTGGTATCAATTGATTTCAGGTTTGTTTTTGATTTGTTTATTTCACCATTCTTCTCACAACCTGAAGGCCCAATCAAGCTGTATTTGTAGTCTGCATCATTGGGTTCTCTGCAAAATACATCTGTTAAATCTTTTTCACAGTCAGTATCTTCTTTCACTTGATTTCCTTGCCCTATTTCTGCCACTTTTATTTCAGGATCAGAGGCATCTATCATCATAAAATCCTCTCCCTCTATATCCATGTCATCACCTTCAGCTGAATCATCAGGTTTATTGGTAATACCACTCAGTTTCTGGCAGGTTTTTGATGAGTTTGTTCCATCTTTTTCATCACTATTTGAAGGTCCAATAAATCTGTATTTGTAGTCTGCCTCATCAGGTCCTCTGCAAATTGCATCTGCAAAATCTTTATTATTCCTATCAGCTGTAGAAACTTCTGCAGCATTCCTGGGTCTCTTTGAGTGAGTCCAAACTCTTCTACACAACAACTCAATATTTGGAGCTGTAGTCAATATATTCTCAGAATCATCCGTTGCTTGTGCCTCTTTGGAAATATCTTGCATTTCTGGAGATGATACCCTAGTTGATTCATTAGTCTCTGATTCCTCTTCTGCCACTCCTTTTACCTTCTCACCATCTGACTGATATGTTGGTGTATCTGAATCAGACTGCAAGGTTTGTACTTCCTGCAGATTATCAAAATCTATCACAGATACTTGATCTGTATTATCTACTTGTATTCTGTCAGCAAACAATGTACTGTCCTCCAGAGCTGATGTTTTACTAGTATCATTTATACTCTTAACTTTGTTCTGTTTAGACACATCTTCTATACCTCCTTCCAACCAACCTGATGGACAGGGATTCATAATATGTATTACACCAGGTGATACCTTTTGTTTACCAATAATTCTGGGTTTCCTTGTATCTGTAGTAGATACCATACCTTCATTATAGCTGTCTGAGCTGTCCTGTGAGAGTTTGCTTGAGTTGAGAGACTGATTGGATTGTTTTTTATGTATTTTCAAATTTCCTGACAAAATTCTTTCATTTTCATTGTTCTTTCCAGTAGGTTCATTTTTTTCCTTTGGAATTTGTTTTGGTGCATTTACCATCTTTGATATTTCTTTTACAAATACTTTACTGTCTTTAATTATAGGAACAGTGGAATTACCAATTCTATTTGACGTTTTGATGTCTTTCATTTTGCTCAATGGTACTCTGCTGCTTGTAGATAACTTTGCTGAGCTAACAGATTCATCAGCTTCTGATCTACCCTTATGAGCTTCCCTTTTTCCAACAGCTATATTCAGTTCCTTATGAGGATCATGTGTTTCCCCATCCATACGGCTTCTGTTTCTGGGATGAAATGTTGCTGCGACAGCCACAGCTGCCTTAGAAGCTTGAGAACCTGGTTTATTTCTGTTTTGTTCTTTTGTACTATCAGGTTTTGGTTCATGTAACTCTTGTTTACTGTCTGGCAAATCTCTGTAACTGGATTCCAGTGTTTTATTATCAACATCTTTCGGTAACAGATGAGTTTTATACCAAAATGGATCTTTTGATGTCTTCTTGTCTGCATGTCTGGCACTCAACGGCTGTTCAACACCTAAAGGTTTGATCTTATTATTTCCCAAAACACATTCAGCCATATTAGCTGAGGACTTGGCAAAACTATTGTCTCCAACATTCTCTAGCGGACTTTCTTCAACATGACTTTTCTGCTCTGGAAACAATGGAATCACATTTGTTACTTTGCCATCTGCATTAGTTGACTTCGTCTCTTCTTTTTCACTTTTTTCAGAGGGTCTATTAGTATCAGGCAGATCTGATACAGCTCCTGGATTTCTGAAGAAGTCCACCGTTGTATCAACTTTAGCAGGTATATTTACACCCAGTTTTCGTGAGTCATGTTTTGACCTTCTTTTGAATGGTTCATCTTCATAGGTTTCAATTAGGAATGATTTATCTGAGAAACTGTTATCCAGATTTCGTTTTCTGGGCAGGCATTCAGAAGAGTCTAGTTCTGACTTGATCAAGTTATGTGACTCTTGCACACTTTCTTTCCATTTCGTAGTCTTTTTCTCCAAATCTGACACATTTTCTAATTTAGGAATATCAGAAGGAGTATTACTGTTGGGGTTTTTAAATGATGTTTGCTTTTGTTGTTGGATCTCTCTCACCTGCACTGTGTTCTGATCATTGTTTTTCAACTGTTCAGTTTTATTTTCTTTAGGAACATCTACATGTGTACTCATATTCTGAATATGAGGTCCAGCTGGACAAATTTCTGAAACCCATTCTTGGCAATCATACTCACTGGTCTTCTCTGGTGTTTTCAAATCTGATGGTGTAGTGCTGTTTTGCACTACATTTTGTGTATCCATTTTCCTTGAATCTGTAACTTGGTGTTCCATTTCTGTCTCATCTACATCACTTGATAAATTACTGAACTTTTCAAGATCCTCATCTTCAATTACAATCATATTATTCTGAGTTAAATCATTGATATCGACAGACGTCAAAGAAGTGCAAAAATCTTTCTGATCCTCAGGGGAGCCTAAGGAGCTTCCATCAAACACTATCTGGTATAATGAAGAAGACGATCCACACTTATCCTGTCCAGGTATCTGCTCATTGTCCAGCATCCCTTTACTTAACCCAGCTATGGGATCCAAGGACTCTGATGAAACATTGCTAAGCTCACTAATGTCTCCTTGAATAATTGCACTCATATGTGAAGTTTTGACAGCATCAACTGCCAAGCTCTCACGACTACTACCACTATTTGAATAGAGATCATCTTCCTTCATAGTTTCTTCCCTTTTTGATCTGATGGGAAGATTTTCATAAATGGGTTCATTACAATCCTTGTCTGATCTGACCTCATGTGACACAGTGCTTTTAATTGTCTCACTTTTTCTGGTAACATGACTTTTCTCTAAACCATCTATGTCAGTCTCCTTAGTCATCCTGCCTTCACACTCATTTACTTCCATACTATTATCAAACTTAACAAACTCTAATTCTGCACCTGAAACAAACATGCTATCACTTTTCTCATCTGAAACAAACATGCTATCAGTTTTCTTATTCAGGTTATGTTGACAACCATCAATATGATAATTGACCATATCATCAGACACACCTACCCTAGAGACAATGTCCTGTTGTCTTTCACCTCCATCAAGGTAATTACTCTTAAACCCATCAATTGATTCAGAATTCATGCCAGCAAGATCACTTACCTTCACTGCATTGGTAGACAGGGGTTCTGACTTGTTTGTGTTACCTACTTCACTTACCTTGTCAGAATACTTAGTTTCTCTTTCATTTCCTTGTCTCTGTTCAGAAGAACTGGTTTCAGGTCCAACAATAGATTCTGATGCATGTTTGTCTGCATTTCCATGGTCACTTACTACATCACTGGTCTTGACGTGAGATTCTTCATTGTTTTGTATGCTGTGCATTACAGGGACTTTTTGACTTATACCAGACACCTGCTTTTCATTATCCCTATCTGTACTTTTAAGTTTTGGTTCTGAGTGTAAGGAAAGCTTTTCAGGACTAAGTATGTACATTTTTAATTCTTCTCGAAGACTTGAGCTGCTGTTTCTATCAGCACGACTAGTATTTCTGCTTTTAGTTTGTTCATCTATAGCACTTTTCTTATCTGATGAAGCAGTATCTTCCTTTTTTATTGGCTTGTGATCTGGGATTGTTCTACTGATTTTAGCATATTTAGGTGTTTGTTCATGTGGAATTTGTGGCAAAGATACATTAGTTTTCAAATCAGATTGTACATCTTTGAGGTCCTCTAATTGACTTGGCTTATTATTCCTGCTTGAAAACAATTTACTTTTTCTACCATGAATGATCTTTGCATCTTTATCACTGACCTCTGATTCTTGCAATGCTCTATCTTTGTTTTTCTTAGATTGTTTATTTATCTCATCAATGTCTGCATAAATGTCTTCATTTTTACAATATTGACTATTTCGAAATGGTTGCTGTGAGCTTATTGATACATCTTCTACTGAATGCCTGTAAGACAAATCTGACACACGTCTTTTGTTAACACTGCTTCTGTTTACATTATCTATACTTTTAGTTCTACAATCATCTAACCTTTTGTCCCCATCATACTCATCAAAGTCTTTTGATAGAATTGAGTCAATCGATGATGAAGGATAGGAAAACAAGTATTTGTCTGTGTTCCTTGCTCTGTCATTGTTTGACTTAACTCTACCTTGACCTTGAGTATCTCTGTTTTCTGAGTGTGACCTATACCTCCTGCCTTTAACAGGCTTAGCTATTTTACCAACCTGGGGCCTATGTCTGTCCTCGTCCTCGTCCTCGGAGTGATGAGGGCTGTGATCACGATCAAAGCTCTTTTGCATCACTACTGCCAATGGGGTGGGTACTGCATGCATTTTTTCCATCTTGCTTCTTCTGTCAGGAACATCTTCAAATGAATCAAAGGATCGATCAAAGGAGCGATCTAATGATGTATTCTCTGAGGGTGGTCCTCTGGGTGATGCTTTAGGCTTGCTGGGCTTTGGTGCAACTGGAGGAGCCTGTTTCAACTCTGGAGGAGGATATTTGGGCTCAGGGGGAGATTGATGTTCTGGTTTTCGATCAAGAGGAGGCCTGTCATTAACAGGTTGAGACCTGGGATCTGGGGATACTGGCGGCTTTCTCAGTTCATCTCTTCTATGCTGTCGATCTGAAATATTTTATATTTTCATAAAATAATCAAAATTATGAGCAAAGATACAAGAAAAAATAGCTGAATACGATGATAGAATACTGTAGATGATGTGATTGGTGCCAAACAAACTATGTAGGCTTTGAAAGCAATCCATCTCAGTCGACACTATTTGCATGCAGTTGCATTTAGATACGTTTCTCATACTGTGGCTCATATCGATGCCTAGTATTGAAAACCGACAATGATAAAGACATACCCTTAGTGTTGGCAAACACATGCTTAACATTTTCCTTCATATAGACAACTTTTGGCACCAATGCAAAGAGAGTAAACCAAGATCAGTGGGCTCCTTTAGGAGACATCTGATTAGAGACTACAGTAGAACTCCTCTAATGTGACCACTTACTGCTCTTTATAAGCAGGTGGTTGCTTAATGCAGGACAAAAGTAATGCAGAAAGCTAGGAGCTTTCTGCCTTACTTTTGTCCTGCATTAATCTACCACCTGCATCTAGCACCTAGAATTATACCTCTTTTAGGTGGTCACATTAGCAGGACCTTACTGTACTATGTTTCCTTATGGAATAATAAAGATATGATTCCAAAAATTCTGAAATGGAAAAAAGTCCATTTTCAATTGACCATATAACAATTCAGATGATGATTATTCATGATGTCATGAATTCTTGTATAAATGTTCATTAGAGAAAGGTTTAATTCAACACTGCTGCACAGCTTCAAAGCTTCCATCTTTTTTCCAAGAGAAAACAATTTAACTGACAATTTATTAAAAACCTTATTAAAAACATTTATGATGGGCTTCATAGAAAAGTTAAGATTTTTCTTTTATTTTTTTTTCTCAACCGATAGAGCTGACTTTTGGCACCTTTGCAAACAGAGTAGACCCAGATCAGACAGCTAATAAATTCTTCAATTAATATTCATGGGGGTGGGGATAAATTCTTAGATATTTTTTCTTCACTACCATATACTAATCTTTCCAAATTACATGCAAGTTTGCAAACTGTTTAGACTCTGATAAAATTCAAAGTATCTGTGGGATCACCAGAATCCATACTGCATGCTACTCTAAGCAACATGTTCAAAAAGAAATTGATACAAATATAAATATAATTTGGAAAATAAAGAAGAAAATATTTTCGCAGTCATTAAGTCATCTCATTCGACAAATTGTACAGAAAGCATGGTACCTTCATCCCTTTTCCTCATATTTTGTGTCCTACCAGCGAATGTGCCTCTCTTACTCATGACTCGGTCAAACGACACGGAGTCTCTGTTTTCTGTAGCTGCTATCTGTCTAGTCTGAAACTGAGTTCTTCCAGAATACCTGAACCGCGAACCAAATCGGGGCATGAGGCCAACACTTTTAGGCTGATCTGGCTCTCGAAATCTAGAAAGTCAAATGTACATGCTATATTCTATACTGTTTGACAATCATCACAGAGCAACATATACCTGTGCGTACTCAAATACTAAAATCATCATTTCTCCACCAAACCCTATGTACTCAAATACTAAAATCATCATTTCTCCACCAAACCCTATGTTGTGACCACTCTTTAGAATCGTCTCTTCGAGACGATTCTAAAGAGTGGTCACAACATAGAGTTTGGAGGAGAGATAAGGAAGTTATTCTTGAAAACGTTTTAATTTACGCATCTTATCTGCACCTCTGATATCAGGTAAAGCATCAACAGGTAGAGTCCATTCAGAATGAAATGATAAATTCAACTTGAGTATTATCATCAATTACAAATAGAGCAGACCTTGATCATAGGACTCCTCCAACAGCCTTTTGGTCTGAATCCATACAGTTTGTAAATACCAGATAACCTGAATCAGTTTGTAAATGCTAGATAATCATTTAGCCATACTGAAAGGGTTAATCATTGCCCTGATGGGTCAGTGTGCGGACTTACCGGAAAAATGAATGATGCTCTACTGAAATCTTCCACAATCTTTTGGCCATCTTCACATTTAAGAGCTTGAAACCTATCAGACTCGCAAACTCTTCAAACTGAAAAATGAATATAGCATATTAATCCAAAATATTAGGTCAGCAAGACTCCATATCCAACAGTTTGTAAGCCTGAATAACTCAACTTGAGTAGCATATAGTGTAGACCCTGATCAAACTTCTCCTTCAGGAACAGGGTAAAATGGCTTTACACTAGTTGTCCTAGTTTGCCTTTCCCAATGCTAACAGTTTGGATCCAGATAAGACATCAAGTTACTAAGCATATCATCAAGACAGAGGTCCAGATAAGATTAATAAACAAGAGATGTTTGTAAAACATGTATACCCCCCAGACCCCCTGACCTTTGATCTAGTGACCTCAACTATAGAAGTCATCTAGCAGTCATGACTAATCACCACAGCAACTTTGAAAATCCTAAGCCAAACCACTGATCATTTATTGATCTGAAAACATTTCACAAGTTAAGGTCATGGTGACCTTGACCTTTGACCTAGTGACCTCAACAACTATAGGGGTCATCTAGTGGTCACGGCCAACTACCACAGCAAGTTTGAAGATCCCGAACCAAACCATTGAGCAGTTATTAATTGGAAACCATTTCATCAGTTAAGGTCATGATGACCTTGACCTTTGACCTAGTGACCTCAAAATCAATAGGGGTCATCTAGTTGTCATGACCAACCACCACAGCAAGTTGGAAGATCCTAAGCCAAACCCTTGAGCAGTTATTGATCGGGAACTATTCACCAGTTAGGATCATGGTGACCTTGACCTTTGACCTAGTGACCTAAAAAACAACAGGGCTCATCTAGTTGTCATGACCAACCACCACAGCAAATTTGAAGATCCTAAGCCAAACCATTGAGCAGTTATTGATCAGAAACCATTTTACAAGTTCAGGTCCTGGTGACCTTGACCTTTGACCTAGTGACCTAAAAAACAATAGGGGTCATCTAGTGGTCATGACCAACCACCACAGCAAATTTGAAGATCCTAAGCCAAACCCTTGAGCAGTTATTGATCGCAAACCATTTCACCAGTTAAGGTCATGGTGACCTTGACCTTTGACCTAGTGACCTAAAAAAAAATAGGTCTCATCTAGTTGTCATGACCAACCACCTAAGCAAATTTGAAGATCCTAAGTCAAACCCTTGAGCAGTTATTGATCAGAAACCATTTTACCAGTTAAGGTCATGGTGACCTTGACCTTTGACCTAGTGACCTAAAAAACAATAGGGTTCATCCAGTGGTCATGACCAACTACCACAGCAAGTTTGAAGATTCTAAGCTAAATCCTTGAGCAGTTATTGATCGGAAACCATTTAACTAGTTAAGGTCATGGTGACCTTGACCTAGTGACCTAAAAATAAATAGGGGTCATCTAGTGGTCATGACCAACCACCACAGCAAGTTTGAAGATCCCAAGCCAAACCCTTGAGCAGTTATTGATCGGAAACAATTTTACCATTTTAGGTCATGGTGACCTTGACCTTTGACCTAGTGACCTCAAAAACAATAGGGTTCATCTACTTGTCATGACCAACCACCACAGCAAGTTTGAAGATTCTAGACCAAGTCGTTTATTAGTTATCGTTCGGAAACCATCGATCTACCGACCGACCGACCGACCGACCGACCGACAGACCGACCGACCGACCGACCGACATGTGCAAAGCAATATACCCCCATTTTTTCAAAAGGGGGGTATAATTAAAATAGTTTGAAGAAAAATCTTATTTCCCCACCAAACCATATGTTGTGACCACTCTTTAGAATTGTCTCACAACCCAGGGTTTGGTTGAGAAAAGGTAATTTTAGTTTTTGAGTATACACCTTTATAATTGCCGCTCTGAAAGATCCAAATGTTTGACACTGTTTGAAGAAAAAAATAAAAAAAATACTTTCAGAATTGCAGCAGATGACAAGATGCAGACAACCAAACGTCAGCTATCAAACACAGAACTCCAGACAAGATGCAGACAACCAAACTTCAGCTATCAAACACACAACTCCAGATAAGATGCATAGATTTAAACATTTTCAACAATAGTTCCTTTATTTCTCCATCGAACCCTATACCGTGACCACTCTTTAGAATCGTCTCAAAGAGATGATTCTAAAGACTTAGAGTGGTCACAGTAAAGAGTTTGGTGGAGAAATGATGATTTTAGTATTTGGGTATGCACCTTTATCTGTAGCTCTGAAACAGTATTTACATGTTTTGTATCAACCATAAGTACCAATGTGATATTCCTGAGGCAGAAATAAATCTTTCCATAAAACATATATCGAGGGCTTGGTGCAAAACTATTCTAACTCCTTCACAAATTAGAATAGTTTTGCACCAAGCCCTCGATATGCTCTATTTCTGAATTATTCCACATCTCATCCTGGTTCAGAGTGATTGACACAATCTGATCCTGAATTCATGCTTTTTTTAAACTCTTTCCTTCATACAAATGTTTTTTTATTCTTTTGCAAATAGAACAGACCCTGATCAGATGGCTCCTGTAGGAGTCATCTGATCAGGGTCTGCTGTATGCTTATGAAATTAAAATAAAGTCTGACTGTACAGTTTCTACCAATACCGAAACAAGGCATGTATATAAAAACTCTCCTAATAAATATTCATGATGTCATTATTTTTCCTACACGAAAATTCAACAGGGACATGATTAAAATTCTAAGCATTTCTAACAGACAACAAGTTATGCACGTGCCTATTACTTAAAAGTTAATTACTGGTGACATCTAAGAACATATTTCATCTTCTTACCAAAGATTTTTAATATACAGTAGAGTCTGTCTTAAGTGGTCATCAAAAAGAGGTCTAATCATGAGTCTATTAGGCAGGTAGTAGCTGAATGCAGGTAAAAAGTAATGCAGAAAGCTCCTATATTTGACCTGCATTAAGCAAACACCTGCTTTTTAAGACACCTCTGTTCAATAAATGAATGGCTACTTAACCCTTTCCCCCCCACAAATACGCCTTTCTACGCCTCTGTAAAAGTCAGTTTTTGAAACCATTGTGATGATTTATCACAATGGTTTCAAAACTACAAAATTCTAAAAAATTCCTTTTCTCTAGTTAATGCTCCTTTCCGGTAGATTTATTGAAAGTGGTTGGATCTAAAAATAGCCTATGAGGGAATGGGTTAAGAGAGGTTCTGCTGTATCAGTTTTCTCATTCAATAGGTGAAAGTAATCTCTAGAAGATATACCAAGTGACTAATTTACATCTTGCATGCTAAGTAATTGACATGTGCAAAAAAGTATTGCCTGCTGCATAAGATAATTGTTTTCTTCTATCTCTGCCATCAAAACTGCCAGAGTGTCATGCAGTTTGGATCTTGATGTGACAAACCCTCTGCAAAAGCACAATGTGTACATCCAGGTAATACAGTAAAACCCCTCTAATGCGACCATCTAAAAGAGGTATAATTCTGGGTGGTAGAGGTAGGTGGTAGCTTAATGCAGGACAAAAGTAATGCAGAAAGCTCCTAGAGGAGCTTTCTGCATTACTTTTGTCCTGCAGTAAGCAACCACCTGCTTATAAAGACAGGTATGTTTATTCATTAAGTGGTCGCATTAGAGGGGTTCTACTGTATATCAAATTACTTGGAAATTGGCATGGGGTTTGGATCATAACAATTGGCAAATAAGTTCGAATTTGTAACAGCAGCCTGAAAATTCAAACCCATCCAGATGTTTAATTCATTCCCTCGTGAATATTCATTTAAGATATAATCATATCACGAATAATAATACATGTAATAATATTATTATTCTTTACAATGGCATATGAAATCAGGAGTTTTGGCCATGGCAGAAACTGACAGAATCAACCTTTAAAAAGTAGTATATTCAATAAGCAAACAGAGAGGACGCTGATCAGACAACTCCTACAGATCTGGGTCTACTTTGTTTGCAAAGGTGCCTAAAGTTTATATGAGAGAATTAGTGATAATAGCAGATAAATATGATTCATTCATTGTTTGAGATGAACACAAAACAACTCTTGTAATAAATTATTTGCATACTAGCCACGATTTTGTAATTACCTGTGGTAACAGTCTGGATCCAGATGAAACATTGAATAAATTTGTGTAAATCAGAATCCATTATGTCTGTCACTATGCCTGATATTTTAACCCTTCGCTTGCTATTCGCATCAATATACCTACCTGTAAATAGTGAAGACCCAGATGAGACAGCTCCTGCAGGGTCTGCACTATTTACAAGTGGATTGTGCAACCAGTGCACTCCACAGCAGTGATTGCAAAGCGAAATACTTGTACACAGTGAAGATATATGAAATTATACAACAGGGCACGGGTAAAGAAGGAGAAATGTTTTTAAAATTCAGCAAGCGAAGGGTTAAGAGAAACTGGTGAAAAATAACTGAGAATTTTAAGAAGACAACTTTGTTTTGAAGATGATTATTCAGCATGCAAAGAATTAACCCTTTCCATCATATAAATGCCTTTCCACACATTTGCAAACAGAGTAGACCCAGATCAGATGGCTCCTATAGAAGCCAACTGATCAGAATCTACTCTGTTTGCTTGACATGATATAGATCTGATTGTAATGTCTTTGTCAGAGCAAAAATACTCCCTCGAAAAGTTTACATTCAGCTAATAAATATTCATGATGTCATAATTTCTTCAATGAATATTGAACAGGTAAATGGTTAACCCATTCCATCATAGACTATTTTTAGACTCACCCTCTTTGAATAAATATATTTACTAGCAAAATGGTAAATTGTGTAGTTTTGAAACAATTGTGATAAATAGAGCATTTGCTCATATGGAGAATGCCCTATTTATCACAGTGGTTTCCAAAAGTGACTTTTGCAGAGGTGTCAAAGGGCGTCAATATGAGGGAATGGATTAAGTCAGTCTGGTCTACATATCCTCTACCCATCCTCACCTCAACCTAGTTATTCACCTTTTCTCTGTGAATTGAAATCATCAAAAGAAATAAGACCTGATGTTTAGGAAGAACATAAAATGAAAATGGGATTCTAGGAATTTGAGGAAATTAAATATTTATAATGAAAATGATAGGTTTTTACAAAGATTTCCATAAAGCAGAGAAACAAATGAAAACAGATATTAGTTTAATTCATGTTAACCCTTCCCTGTTGAGTATTCATGTAAGAAATAATGACATCATACATATTTATTAGCTGATTTTTCTATAATGGCATATGAACATTGGATATTTTGTATCAGTAAAAACTAATCAGATCTACAGATTTCATAAGCAAACAGAGCAGACCCTGATCAGATGGCTCCTATAGGAGCCTTCTGATCTGGGTCTACTGTTTTCAAATGCATGAAAAAGCTTTTATATGAAGAAAAGGGTTAACCCATTCCCTCATATTGACGACTTTTGACGACTCTGTAGAAGTCACTTTATCAAACCATTGTGATAAATAGAGCATTTGCTCCTATAGAAGCAAATGCTCTATTTATCACAATGGTTTCAAACTACAAAATTCTAAAATTTTCCTTTTCTTTAATAAATGCTCCTTTTCGGCAGATTTATTCAAAGAGGTTGTATCTAAAAATAACCTATGAGGTAATGGGTTAAGAGAGTTAGTTAAGTGTCTGTCCTTCAGAAATAATTTCAGGTGCGAAATTATTACCAGTAAGCAAACAGCTTTAATATACCTGCCGTTCTATTACATTTAACATCGAGTTTTTTTCCCTTGACACTTTTAAAAAACAACAGCTGTCCGCAGACAGCATGCTCCACTTTCTTTAGTGCTGGATAGTGTAGTGGAAGTCTAAGTCGGAAAGGGGTGTAGACCCTGATCAAATGGCTCTATTGAGAGCTGTTTGATCTGGGTCTGCACTATTTGCCTAAATTTCAATACCTACTGAATATTCATGGACAAAAAGTTATAATGAAATATGGAAGGTGGAACATTGTAGCCATTTTAGAACTATAACTATAGAAACAGGTCTATCAAATTCCAGTAGCAAACAGCAGACCCCGATCAGATGGCTCCTATAGGAGCCATCTGATCTGAGTCTTCTCTGTTTGCAGATGCATGAAAAGGCATCTATGGCATTTATATGAAGGAAAGAGTTAAAGATTGAATGTAACTTTTTGCTTTCTTGCATGAATGAACTCAGAAGTCAAGTTATGATTGTTACATTTCAGAGCAGCACTCCACTGTGGTGAGAGCCATCAGATTAGAATTATTAATTATTGGCAGAGTGGCAAACAGCTGGGATCCTACTGAAATATCACACTCCTTGGTGTTACAACTGGGTCCAAGGCTTACCTCCCCTGGCCGGATCTTGATGTAGTATTTATTGCGTCTGTAGGAGATCTTCAGCACCTTGGGCCAAACAAAGCGATTCATTTGTACATTGTCCTTATACACTATCAAACCATTAGCACATACTCCGAGACTGATGTCAGTTCCTTCTGCATCCTGGTGGAGAAAGCAAAACGTTTATTAGTAAGATGCAATAATCAATCTAATCCAGGGTCCATGCTTACAAAGCTTTTTAGTTGAGTCTGAGTTCGTTCTCAAGCTTTTGATTGGTCAGATTTGAGTTCTCAAGCTTTTGATTGGTCAAATCTGACCAATCAATAACTTGAGAACGAACTAAAACTAAAAGTGTACCCTTTACTTGATGAATATTCATGTACATGTATTGTAAGAAATTATGAAATCATGAAAATTAATTAGATGAAATTTCATAATTACATAATTTTATGAAAATAGTATTTTTTAGCCATGGCAGAAATTGTAGAGTCAGATCTGAACTAGAGGTTTTTGTCACAAAAACGGATGTCTCCCCTCTAATAAAAGCAATATGTAAAGGGAAATCACTAAAAATGTTATGGTCTTGATAAATGATACTTCCCCTCATTATGCGTTTTCCACACTACATTTTTCAAAAAGAAAATGATAACAGCTAATAACTCCAAAAATACTGATACCAGATTAATGGCCCTTGTGCATGACACTTACTTTCATCATGCTCTTTCCAAAAATAAAATGTCATTCCAATAGCATCAGTCGAACAGGAGTTATTGATCGGCCAAAAAATGTAACAAAGGGCAATAACTCCAAAAGTATTGAAGCCAGAATTATGGCCCTTGTTCATGACACTTTCTATCATCATGCTCTTTCCATGTATGAAGTTTCAATACGATGGCAAGAGCCATGTAGGAGTTATCGTCCGGACAAGAAAGAATTAAACAAATGTACAAGGGGCAATAACTCTAAATTTATTGAAGCTCGAGTTAAGGATCTTATGCATGACACTTTCTCTTATTATGATCGTTCCATGTATGAAGTTTCACTCCAATGGCATGTGTCACATAGGAGTAATCATCCGGACAAAAAATTGTGATTTATTTTACAAAGGGCAATAACTCCAATATTAGTGAAGCCAGAGTTATGGACCTTGTGCATGACACTTCCTCTCGTTATGATCTTTCGATATATGAAGTTTCAATCCAATGGCATGAGCCATATAGAAGTTATTGTCCGGACAAAAAAGTGTGAATTTTTTTACAAAGGGCAATAACTCCTGTATTAGTGAAGCCAGAGTTATGGACCTTGTGCATGACACTTCCTCTGATTATGCTCTTTCCATATATGAAGTTTCAATCAACTGGCATCAGGCATATTGAAGTTATTGTCCGGACAAAAAATTGTGATATTTTTTACAAAGGGCAATAACTCCAATATTAGCGAAGCCAGAGTTATGGACCTTGTGCATGACACTTCCTCTCGTCATAATCTTTCCATATATGAAGTTTCAATCCAATGGCATGAGCCATATAGGAGTTATCGTCCGGACAAAAAAGTGTGATTTTTTTATTACAAGGGGCAATAACTCCTATATTAGTGAAGCCAGAGTTATGGACCTTGTGCATGACACTTCCTCTCATTATGCTCTTTCCATATATGAAGTTTCAATCAACTGGCATCAGGCATATTGAAGTTATCGTCCGGACAAAAAGTGTGACGGACAGACAGACAGACAGATGGACGGACGGACGGACGGACGGACACACTAACAAATGGGTAGTTGTGTGACTTTTTCCTTTGATCTTTTCTTGTGGGACTAGTCCCACAAGAAAAACTATTTTTGGCTCTAACTTTGGAAAAGAATGATCTGGAAGCTAACCCTAACCCTAACCCTATGTCCCACAACTGGCCAGGTTAATGTCACAAGAAATGGCCAGGTTAATGTCACAAGAGATGGCCAGGTTAATGATTTTACTTGTGCGACTAGTTAGAAAAAGTCACACAACTACCCATTGGTGAGTGCGGACGGACGGACAGACAGACAGACAACTCTCACGAAAACAATATGTCTCCCCCATATAAATATGGGGGGAGACATAATAATTCCATAAGCAAACAGAGTACACCCTTAACAGACAGTTCCTACAGGAACTCTAAGTCTATCCTGTTTGCAAAGGCATGAAAAGACGTCCCTATCAACTAAAAGACCGATATTTATACTAAATTGAATGTCTGGTTTAGAGGGGTTTTACTGTACTAAAATTGTCATTCTATGTTGTGGCCACTGTTTACAATCATCTCTGACAGATGATTCTAAAGAGAGGTCACATCATTGGATTTAGTGGACTCAGAAATAAAGGAGATATTCTTGAAACTGTTTTAACCTATTCCTCCATGGACTATTTTAGACCAACCTCTTTGAATGAATCTACCCAAAAGGAGCATATATTAACTAGAGAAAAGGAAAAATTTAGAATTTTGTAGTTTTAAACCACTGTGATAAATAGAGCATTTGCTCCTATAGGAGCAAATGGTCTATTTATCAAAATGGTTTCAATAGGTGATATTTACAGAGGCGTATAGAAAGGCTTATTTATGCAGGAAAGGGTTAATTCATATGTATTCTTACTTTAGCCTGATGTAGTTCCACACCATACATTGACAGCCTGACAGCATTCTCCAGAAAATGTAACTCTGCTTCTTCTGGAGTCTGACCTCTGCGAACATGTACAAACAATTAGAAATACATGTAGTTTATGTGTTCAATACAGTGCTCCCTCTCTACAACGGCCCTCTCAATAACGATTCCCTCCTTACAACAACGCATGCCACTGTTTCCGAAACAACAAGACTCCAGAAACAACATTTTTCCATCGTATTTTCTTTATGCCTCCATCAAACCCTATGATGTGACCACTCTTTAGAATCGTCACTTTGTGACGATTCTAAAGAGTGGTCACAACATAGGGATTGGTTGAGGCATAACAGTTTTAGTTCTCGAAATACACCTTATCTGGGGATCTGCAAACAAGCTAATTATGTTTGATTTTCCCTCCCTATAACAACTCCCTCTGAACAACACATACAATATTCGTATCCCAAAGGGTGTCGTTGTAGAGAGGGAGCACTGTAGTTCTAAACAAAGCAAGAGTATTGCAAAAAACATGACAGCACTTGATGCTTGGGAATTTTTCTAACTTTTCAAAAGAAACATACACACCAATATAGATTTATACATGATGCCCCAAGCAAAATATAGAGATTTTGGAATATTTTTCTTCCAAAAAAAGCTACAAATGAAATAATAAGTCACAGGCAACAGTATAATTGTATACATTTGTTTTGGTAACAAACAGTTTCTAATCAAATTGTATGTATGACTAAGCATACTAGTGTCCTAATTGTGTAAAAACACCACATTGAAAGATTAAGGGAAGTAACTTGTAACTGACTGTATGTATAAATATTTAAGATTTATTTCCCTTCACATACAGTTTAACAAAAAATGTGATCGATAACTATTCTGGAGCCTGTTTGCAAATGATATAACAACTCATCCACAGTTGGCAAAAGGTTAACCCTTTCCTCCATAAATATGCCTTTCTATACCTCTGTAAAAGTCACTTTTTGAAACTATTGTGATAAATAGAGCATTTGCTTCTTAGGAGCAAATGCTCTATTTATTACAATGGTTTAAAAACTACAAAATTCTAAAAAAAATCTTTTCTCTACTTAATGCTCCTTTTCAGTAGATTTATTCAAAGGGGTTGGGTTTAAAAATAGCCTATGAGGGAATGGGTTAACCTGTCACTCATCAATATTCATGTATGAAATAATGTCACCATTGATATTTTTAACTTTTTATAATGGCATTATGAACAAAGGAATGTTTTACCATAGCAGAACCTGTGGAATCAGATCTTTACTATTTCTAAAGCAAGCAGCGTAGATAGACCCTGATCAGATGACTCCAACAAGAGCCATCTGATCTGTGTCTACTGTGTTTGCAAAGGTGCTGAAAGGCCTCACTATGAGGGAAAGGCTGAGGAGGTTGTACTTCACATACTTATGTTGCCTGTGCAGTTCGGCAATTTTCTGTAGGAGTTCTTTATCCTGGTGGGGTGCAAACTTGATGTCCTTTAGGTACTTGTACCCACTGCCAAACTCCTCTGTGTCATAGTCACCCAGTTCTGATTGTGCCGTGTACGAGCCGAGCAGCGTGTATGTGAGGAACGAACATGGTAGCCTGGTCAACAGAATATAACAATCAGTTACTTATGTCCAAACATGAGGTAAAAGACACATATTTCAACCTGTAACTACAGTAAAACCTCTCTATAACGGCCACCTGCCTTTAACACAAAGTACTTGATGTAATTTAGTGACAGTTATAGAGAGGTTTTACTGTATCAGGACCAATTGCATCCCTATTTGTTTTGTACATTCAGATAATCTAAGAGGAACTTAATTTATCTTTCACCAAGACTGTTCAATCAGCACTTTAATCAGTTTAAAATGCTCTTTCTCTAAATTTGACACAGATATTTTACTAGGTTCTTTGCATTTTTCTTAACTTCAGTAAGATATCTCAACTGTCATTAATTTAGCAGCAATTTACGTATTTCCATCCATCTTAACAAATTATAATTGTAATTTTTATCTATTCATAATTAAATGCACAGTAGAACCTCTCTAATGCAACCACAAAACAAACAAACATAGGTGATTTTAAAAGCAGGTGGTTGCTTACTGCAGGACAAAAGTAATGCAGAAAGCTCCTATGGGAGCTTTCTGCATTACTTTTGACTGCAGTTAACCACCAACTGCCTTAAAGACACAGATTTATACATATTATTGGTGGTCAGATGTTTGAGAGATTTTACTGCATTTATACACTTTTATATCCAACAAATGAACTTATCGAGCAGGAATAGGTGAGGCTACTATGTCATGAATCTATATTAATTCTTTCCTTCATATAGATGGCTTTTGGCATCGTTGCAACCAAAGCAGACAACAATCAGATGGCTCCGGTAAAAGCTGTCTGACCAGGGTCTGCTCTGTTTGGTAAAGAAAATACATAGATTATTTTGTTCATAATGCCATTTCAAACAAGATGTGTTTGTAAAACACTATGCCCCTGATAATTATGACCTTTGACCCTGAAGGATGACCTTGACTTTGGCATGTCAACCTCTCAAAATGTGCAGTTTTATGAATTGGTTAAAGTTTACCTCTGACCTTGAAGGATGACATTGACCTTGACATGTCAACCTCTCAAAATGTGCAGTTTTATGAGATACATATGCATGCCAAATATCAAGTCTCTATCTGTATTGATTCAAAAGTTAAAGTTGTGACAAACAGACAGACAGGGTAAAAACAATATGCCCCGCCCCCATCTCTACTTTGTAACATGTAACAAAGTTTGATTAAAAGCTTGACTTTATTTACAGGATATGACTCCTTTTTCTACTGACTTGAGTTTTTTTATTTACAAACAAAGATCAGGTGTGTTAAGCTGTCAACAACGCATCATCCCTCACTCAAATATTATGTCCTTGAGAAAGATGACAGAAATAAGTGTTGAGCAAAACCAAGGTACTGTAAAAACTCAATACTACGAACACTCAAATACATACAACTATTGATCTGTAACACAGGTGGCAGCGTAATGCTGGGTGAAAGTCATGAAGAAATCTCCCCTAGGAGCTTTCTGCATGACTTTCATCCTGCATTAACCCGTTCCCTCATATTGACAACTTTTGATGACTCTGTAAAAGTCATTTTGCTCCTATATGAGCAAATGCTCTATTTATCACAATGGTTTCAAACTAAAAAAAATCTAAAATTTTCCTTTTCTCTAGTTAATGCTCCTTTTCGGTAGATTTATTCAAAGAGGTTGTATCTAAAAATATCCTATGAGGTATTGGGTTAAGCAGTCATCTGCCTACAAAGACATAAATTCTTCATAACTAAAAAGTTAGTATCGAGTTTTTACTGTATGTGAAGATAGTATTCAAGATACTACAGGTGAATTATGTGCAAACCTTTGCCAATTTGGACCCAGATGAGACACACAGAAACTCTGCATCTTTTCAGGATGAAAACCATTTGATACTGACTGATCCAGATAAGTTGCGTAAATTTAATCATTTTTAAGAATAACTTCATTAACCCTTTCCTCCATAGGCTAGTTTTAGATCCAACCTCTTTGAATAAATCTACCCAAAAGGAGTATTAACTAGAGAAAAGGAAAATTTTTAGAATTTTGTAGTTTTGAACCATTGTGTTAAATAGAGCATTTGCTCCTATAGGAGCAAATGCTCTATTTATCACAATGGTTTCAAAAAGTGACTTTTACAGAGGCGTAGAAAGGCATATTTATTGAGGAAAGGGTTAATTTCTCCACCAAACCCTACACTGTGACCACTCTTTAGAATCATCTCTTTGAGATGATTCTAAAGAGTGGTCACAGTATTGGGTTTGATGGAGAAATGACGATTTAAAGTATTTGGGTACGCACCCTTATCTGTATCTCTGAAAAGAAACAATTATTTAAACATATTTTGAGAATTTAAGAAGAGAGCAAAGAAATAAAAGTGATACAAGCCTTGAACTACCCATCACTCTATAAGGCTAGAGACTTGAGCATATTAAAACTTAATTGCTTGGTTCCCTGCTTCTACAAGCACCAGAAATCTCAGTCATGGTCACTTGGTTCCCAGATTCTTCTAAAATTGTAGGAGCTTGAAACCAAGCAAAGATATTGAAATACATGTATATGTATAAAATTTGTGTACAAGTATAATGAAAAATTAAAGCCCAGTTCTTTTTAAGAATATTGGCTCAAAATTTCTATTTATCCTTGCCTTATGAATATTCATGTAGGAAATACAAAATAATTAATGTAATACCATCATGAATATTTACTGGCTGAACTTTAAAATGGCTTATGAACCAAAGAAAATTTGGCTATGACAAACAGTAGCATCAGATCATTAACTCTATGCACGCTAGTGGCTAAACTGTGATTATCTATGCAAACAGTTTGGATCCAGATGAGATGCCGCATAATGCGGCGTCTCATCAGGATCCAAACTGTTTGCCATCTTCATCATATTTATGCAAAGAAATTAGAGTAAAGTTATTTTAAGAACTGAAGCAGACGAAAATTGTTACAGACGAAAAATTACTTAACATGCAAAGAGTTAAAATGCCACAAGCAAGTTGAGCAGACCCTTATCCTACTGGAGCCATCTGATCTGGGTCTACTCTGTTTGTAAAGATATAAAAAGACACCTCTGATGACTGTTGGCTACAGATGGAATGGTTGTGTACTAACTTTTCATTGACGATGTCACGTCGTATCTGTAAACACAGTTGATATCGTGTGATGTCCTCTACCAGTTGAGATGGCTCTGGTGAATAAAACTTTAGCTCAAACGTCAAATCCCAGTTCTGACCTGAAATAAGTATAGTAGAACCCCATTTAAATCGGACATTCAATTTAGCATAAATATTGGTCCTGGAAACAGGTGGCAGTTTAATTCAGGGTGAAAGTTATGCAGAAAGCTCCGCTAGGAGCTTTCTGCATGACTTTCACCCTGCATTAAGCAGCCACCTGCCTGAAAGTATCTAAACTCTTCTCTACTAGATTTCTGGTTTAGAGGGGTATTACTATATAACAAGGCTATGGTAATTACACTAAAATGCTGGCCAAAGAAACTTAGGTGAATAATGCAGATTCAGATCCAACTTCTTCTAAAGAAGCAGTTTGTTCAGGGTAAACTCTACTTACTACTCTGTTCCTTTCAATAATAAAGTTATCAAAAATATGAAAAGTTAATTAATTTTGCTCTACATTTAATGGAGAGAGTGATGATACAGGGTTTTGAGACACTGGGTAATGAGACATAGGGTGATGAGACACTGGGTCTGGGTGATTAGATGCTTGGTGATGAGACACTGGGTCTGGGTGATTAGATGCTTGGTGATGAGACACTGGGTCTGGGTGATTAGATGCTTGGTGATGAGACACTGGGTCTGGGTGATTAGATGCTTGGTGATGAGACACTGGGTCTGGGTAATTAGATGCTTGGTGATGAGACACTGGGTCTGGGTAATTAGATGCTTGGTGATGAGACACTGGGTCTGGGTGATAAGATGTTTGGTGATGAGACACTGGGTCTGGGTGATAAGATGCTTGGTGATGAGAGACTGGGTCTGGGTGATAAGATGTTTGGTGATGAGACACTGGGTCTGGGTGATTTAGATGCTGCTTGGTGATGAGACACTGGGTCTGGGTGATTAGGTGCTTGGTGATGAGACACTGGGTCTGGGTGATAAGATGTTTGGTGATGAGACACTGGGTCTGGGTGATTAGGTGCTTGGTGATGAGACACTGGGTCTGGGTGATTAGATGCTTGGTGATGAGACACTGGGTCGGGATAATAACACACTGCGTGATGAGAAACTGGATGATGATACATTGGGTGATGAGACACTGGGTCTGGGTGATGAGATATAATGAGTGAGTATCTAATTTCCGGTTTAGAGGGGTTTTACTGTACAGCTTAGCAAACCCAAGCATTACTCACTTATTCCCCCCCCCCCCCCCCCTCCTATAAAACCTAGTCAAAGACAAAAACATGGCAAGTACTTTTTGTCAAAGGTTACACTTTACCATATTATGTTGTACATGTCGGCTAAAGGCTAGTCGATGCGACAGACTTTCATATACATAAGCATTCATGACTGTCATTCAACATAGCCTGTTAAAGTATATGATAGAATCATTATAACGGCAACTCCAAAGAAACCTAAAATTTGGTTCTAGATACAGGTGGGAGCATATCGCAGGATAAAAGTTATGGGAAAACATTTACACTGGAGTTTTTTGTATCACTGTCATTCTGCTTTAAGCAATCAACTGCTTTTAAAGACATTCATATTAATTAAAGCCACCAATGGAAGGATCTGCTGTACTGCAAATTTATGCTATAACAATCAATAAACCCTAACACTTCTAAGAAAATTGTCATCTGCTATAGAGGTTGACAAAATAAGTCCACTTGCCAAGGACATGTAGATTTTAACTCTTTACTCCATAGATATGCCTTTTAATACAATTACAAACAGAGTAGACCAAGATTAGATTGGTTTCAAAAAGTGACTTTTACAGAGGCGTCAATATGAGGGAATGGGTTAATGGGACCACCAAAAGAGGTCCAATTCTGGATCTTACGGCAGGTAGTTGCTTAATGCAGGATGAAGTAGCATTTCTGGGTGCATGTTTGTCATGAAAATTTGCATGTACATATACAACAGGGTCCATGCTTATAAAGCTTTTAGTTGAGTCTGAGATCGTTCTCAAGCTTTTGATTGGTCAGATTTGAGCCTTTGGCTCAAATCTGACCAATCAAAAGCTTGAGAACTCAAATCTGACCAATCAAAAGCCTGTGTTCAGCTGTAATTTGCATGTATACAACAGATGTATACATCTATACCTGCCCATAGTCATAACAAACCAATTAAAAGTGCTTTGGACTCTATCTGACTATGATTATAGCACGCTACAATGATGTTAACCCATTCCCTCATAGGCTATTTTTAGTTCCAACCACTTTGAATAAATCTACCGAAAAGGAGCATTAACTAGAGAAAAGGAATTTTTTTAGAATGTTGTAGTTTGAAACCATTGTGATAAATAGAGCATTTGCTCCTATAGGAGCAAATGCTCTATTTATCACAATGGTTTCATAAAGTGACTTTTACAGAGGCGTAGAAAGGGGTATTTATGGAGGAAAGGGTTAAACTTGCTGGAACAATTTAACCCTTTACTCTATAAAAATGCCTTTCTACGCCTTTGCAAACAGAGTGTACTCAGATTTGACAACTACTGTAGGAGCCGTCTGAATAGAGTCTGCTCTGTTTGCTTATGAAATAATATACATGTAGATATGATTCTAAATTTTCTGGTTAAAAAATTACTATGTTCATGTGTCATTATAAAAATTATTCTAATTAAGATTCATGGTATCATTATTTCTTACATGAATATTCATGGAGTAAAGGGTTAAGACTATGTTAAACCAGAAATGGTGTCAAAGCCACCTGATGCTCGCCTGTTTAAAAGTTAAGTCTAAAACGTGTCATATTGAATACAAAAAAAAAATCAATTTTCAATTTAAACTGAACTGCATCAATATCACAACCAAAGGCAACCAAATACCAGTTTTCATAAATTTAAGAAGATTATTAAACAAAAAAGATACATACCAAATATGGAAGCCCTAGGTCTATTCAGGTTCCAATGTAATAGGCAGTTAAAGATTTTTGCAAAATTAGGTCAAAGGTAAAGGTCAGAGGGGTAAAAATGTTGGCATGGTCATACCAAGTATATAAGTCCCATGTCCATCGCATCCAATAGCATAGGCATTTAAAGATTTTTGCAAAAGAAGGTCAAAGGTCAAAGTCAAGGTCACATGGTAAAAAACATTGGTATGGTTGGAAAGTCTTAAGACAGGAAATATACATCCAAAGTATGGAAGCCCTAGGTCTATTGGTTCCAATGTTATATGCATTTAAAGACTTTTGCAAAAGTAGGTCAAAGGTCAAGGTCAATGTCAGAAGGGCAAATATGTTTGCATGGTCATACCAAGTATGGAAGTCCTAGGTATACTGGTTCCAAGTTATAGGCACTTACAGATTTTTGCAAAAATAGGTGAAATGTCAAGGTCATATGGTAAAAAACATTGGTAAGTTTGAAAAAGTCTTCAGACAGAAAAGATACAAATCAAGTATGGAAGTATATGCATTTAAAAACTTTTGCAAAAGTAGGTCAAAGGTCAAGGTCAGAAGGCAAACATGTTGGCATGGTCATACCAGGTATGGAAGCCCTAGGCCTATTTGTTGCAATGCTATAGGCATTTAAAGACTTTTGCAATTGTAAGTCAAAGGTCAAGGTCACATCGTGAAAACAATGGTATGGTTGGAAAAGTCTTAAGACAAAAAAGTTGCATACCAAGTATGGAAGCCCTTGGCCTACCAGTTCAAATTTTTATAGGCATTTAAAGAAGTTTGCAAAAGTAGGTCAAAGGTCAAAGTAACATGGCAAAAACAATATTGTTGGAAAGGTCTTAACACAAGAAAGTTGCATACCAAGTATGGAAGCCTTTGGCCCATTGGTTCAAATGTTATAGGCATTTAAAAAAAATTGCAAAAGGTAGGTCAAAGGTCAAGGTCAGGAGACAATATTGTTGGATGTTATAGGCATTTAAAGATTTTTGCAAAAGTAGGTCAAATGCCAAGGTCAGAAGGGCAAAAAAGTTGACATGATCATACCAATTATGGAAGCCCTATGTCTATTGGTTCAATACTATAGGCAATTAAAGATTTATGCAAAAGTAGGTCAAAGGTCAAGGTCAGAAGGGCAAAATATTGGCATGGTAATACCAAGTATGGAAGCCCTAGGCCAAATGGCTCCAATAATATAGGTATTTAAAGATTTTTGCAAAAGTAGGTCAAAGGTCAAGGTCAGAAGGGCAAAAATGTTGGCATGGTCGGAAGGGTCAAGACAATATGAACCTTCTCACCAAATTTCAGCATCATAGCACAAATATTAAGCTTTATACCAACCCGTCGAAAAAACTTTAACCTGGTGATTTTTGGCCCCACAAAAAACTAAGTCCAAACATGTCAAAAATTGATAAAATAAAAAAATATTTTTAATGTTTAACTTCATAGCAGCAATATTTGACCTCAAATGAACTTCCATACAAAATTTCAGCATCCTAGTACAAATATTAAGCTTTAAAACAACCCGTCCAAAAAACTTTAACATGGTGATTTGTGGCCAAAAGGACTTAAGTCCAAAACATGTCAAAAATTGATAAAATCGAAAAATATTTTTAATGTTTAACTTCATAGCAGCAATATTTGACCTCAAATGAACTTCCATACAAAATTTCAGCATCCTAGTACAAATATTAAGCTTTAAAACAACCCGTCCAAAAAACTTTAACCTGGTGATTTGTGGCCAAAAGGACTAAGTCCAAAACATGTCAAAAATTGATAATATTGAAAAATATTTTTAATGTTTAACTTCATAACAGCAATATTTGACCTCAAATGAACCTCCATACAAAATTTCAGCATCCTAGTACAAATATTAAGCTTTAAAACAACCCGTCCAAAAAACTTTAACCTGGTGATTTGTGGCCAAAAGGACTAAGTCCAAACATGTCAAAAATTGATAAAATCAAAAAATATTTTTAATGTTTAACTTCATAGCAGCAATATTTGACCTCAAATGAACTTCCATACAAAATTTCAGCATCCTAGTACAAATATTAAGCTTTAAAACAACCCGTCCAAAAAACTTTAACATGGTGATTTGTGGCCAAAAGGACTTAAGTCCAAAACATGTCAAAAATTGATAAAATCGAAAAATATTTTTAATGTTTAACTTCATAGCAGCAATATTTGACCTCAAATGAACTTCCATACAAAATTTCAGCATCCTAGTACAAATATTAAGCTTTAAAACAACCCGTCCAAAAAACTTTAACCTGGTGATTTGTGGCCAAAAGGACTAAGTCCAAAACATGTCAAAAATTGATAATATTGAAAAATATTTTTAATGTTTAACTTCATAACAGCAATATTTGACCTCAAATGAACCTCCATACAAAATTTCAGCATCCTAGTACAAATATTAAGCTTTAAAACAACCCGTCCAAAAAACTTTAACCTGGTGATTTGTGGCCAAAAGGACTAAGTCCAAAACATGTCAAAAATTGATAAAATTGAAAAATATTTTTAATGTTTAACTTCATAACAGCAATTTTTAACCTCAAATGAACTTCCATACAAAATTTCAGCATCCTAGTACAAATATTAAGCTTTAAAACAACCCGTCCAAAAAACTTTAACCTTGGCCACGCTCACGCACACACTCACGCTCACGCTCACGCTCACGCTCACGCTCACGCTCACGCTCACGCCGGGGGTATAGCATAAGCTCTACTGTTCTACGAACAGGCGAGCTAAAAGCTGTAGACAATTTATTTGGCTGAACTTGTTTCTGCTAATTAATCCTAGGCTCGCAGAAATTTGAACTCAGCAGAAATAACCAGCTATATGGTAATATCAGTGCATATCAAAATTTGCTAATTTCCTTACAGAGTATTCAAATGCTAAAATTGTCACTTCTCGGCTAAACCCATATGTTGTGGCCACCCTTTGGTAGAGAAATAAAGGATCTATCCTTAAAAATGTTTTAATTAACATATCTTTTCAGGGTCTCTGATAGAACAGTCGGTCAGATCCATGAAAGAAGAGCTGACAATTTTGTCAGTAATAGTGTACATGTATATACATATAAATGTATCATTTATGCATACAAAAGGCAATAACTGTGAGCTGCTGATCAATAACAATACGGCAATTATCGATTTGTTATCAAATAGCAACCATGTTTACCGTTTGTTAACTGTTCACTTATGTCGCAATAAAATGTCCACACTTATCAGCCAGTGGCTTTTTTTTTTTACTTTGTGTCAGTGCAAGATGATTTTTGAAACCAAAGTGAAGGTGAAAGTCACATCTAAGAGTGAATAAATACAGAAAAGGTTTCGCTAATGTGACCAAATGTAGTTGGTTGCTCTTAACCCTTTCCTCCATAGGCTATTTTTAGATCCAACCTCTTTGGATGCATCTACCGAAAAGGAGCATTAACTAGAGAAAAGGATTTTTTTTTAGAATTTTGTAATTTGAAACCATTGTGATAAATAGAGCATTTGCTCCTATAGGAGCAAATACTCTATTTATCACAATGGTTTCAACAGGTGACTTTTACAGAGGCGTAGAAATGCATATTTATGGGGGAAAGGGTTAAAGCTTAATGCAGGGCAAAAGAAATGCAGAAAACTCCTACAGGAGCTTTCTGCATCCCTTTTGTCCTTTATAAAGCTATAAGGCTGGGCAAAATTAATGCAGAAAGCTCTTACAGGAGCTTTCTGCATCACTTTTGTCCTGCATTAAGCCACCACCTGATTCAAAATTCCAGAATCGTTCTTCTTTTGAAGGGCCGTATTAGCGAGAGTTTACTGCAGTTATGAATTTCTGAACAACAGTAGTGACAATGACGATGATTTACCCCCATTTGTGTTGATGTCGTAAAATGAGACTTCATGCAGACCAAGAATAAAACATACAAAAAGAGTGTTGATTTTGTAATTGATTGATTCTTATAACATTGTATTAGAACAGCATATACAGTATAAACCCCCTCTAATGTGACCACTTAATTGGTGTCTTTAAAATGCAGGTGCTTGTTTAACCCTTTCCCTCATATTGACGTCTTTTCACACATTTGCAAACAGAGTAGATCCAGATCAGACAGCTGCTATAGGAGCTGTCTAATCAGGGCCTGCTCTGTTTGCTTTTGACACGATACAGATCTGATTCTACAGTTTTTGTCAGTGTTAACAAATTCCCTTGAAAAGTTTTCATTATGAAAATTGAGCTTATTCGTGTTGTCATTATTTTTATATGAATATACAGGTAAAGAGGTCATTGCAGGATGAAAGTAATGCAAAAAGCTCCTGCAAGAGCTTTCCACATATGTTTTGTCCTGCATTAAGCTACCTCTTGCTTCTAAGACCCAGAACTAGACCTCATTTGATCGTTGCATTAACCCATTTGCGCCCAGTGGATTCTTCCATGTTTATTTATTGGATAAGTCCATTTTTTATCTAAGAGGTGCCTGGCCTAAATTTTCAATTTCGTTTTGTTTTATATTGAAATTGCTATCAGCAAACAGTGTAGACTCTGATCAGACGCCGCATTATGCGGCATCTGATCAGAGTCTACACTGTTTGCCTATGTCCCATATATGGGACCGTGGGAGCAAATGCATTAAAAGGTTTTACTGAATATGAAATAAAAATAAAATTCAGTAGTATTCCCATCTACTTTCACTTTCTCTTCACTTCTGTTGCAGCCACATCAATGTTCAAAAATTATTTCAGTATCTATCTTACATTAATTGTTATAATTGCACATGGACATATGAAATTTTGACACTGGCAGAAACTGTAGAATCATCTCTATATTATATCATAAGCAACCAGAGCAGGCCCTGATCAGACAGCTCCTACAGGAGCTGTCTGATCTGGGTCTACTCTGTTTGCAAAGGTGTAGAAAGGCATATGGGTATTTATGGAGTAAATGGGTAAAGACTGATACTGATAATTGTTCAAGAGTTTTAATGAACACAGATCTGGTCCTACAGCTTATGCCATGATGAAAAAAATAATAGATAATCAGCTGATAAATATTCATGATGTCATTATTCCTTACATGAATATTCATGAGGGGATGGATTAAAGGATTAAATTATGGAGAGATTATTCTGTCTTCGTGGACTGTTTCTATATGATAAATATGAATTGTATGATCAGTTTTATCAGTGCCGGGGACCTGTACATTCCACACCTACCTTTCAATTGCTTGGATATCTTCTTGTCATTGTTTATCCAGAACTGAAAGCAAAGAAAGAAATCAGTGATAAGCTACAGCAATCAGGTACTGACACCCCCCCCCCCAAACACCATGGTGAATACTGTAATTACCCTATATAACTGACCAAGCATTCTCACATATTAGGCAAATAGTTAATGCAATATCCTGAATGAGCAGTTGGAGCGGGTCTACACTGTTTGAAAATAATTCATAACCCTTTAACTCATTACCTCATAGGCTATTTATTAGATCCAACCATTTTGAATAAATCTACTGAAAAGGAGAATTAACTAGAGAAAAGGATTTTTTTAGAATTTTGTAGTTTGAAATCATTGTCATAAATAAAGCATTTGCTCCTATAGGAGCAAATGCTGTAATTTATCACAATGGTTTCAACAGGTGTCAATATGAGGAAATGGGTTAACTCTTTCCTTTATATAAATGCCTTCTCACATGTTTGCAAACAGAGAAAACCCAGATCAGAATCAGACGGCTTGTGTAGGAGTTATCAGAATGGTGCCAAATTTACTAACCCATGGAGAAGGGGAGATTGAGTGTCTGAATACATAGAATACCGATAATAAGGATATGCATCTTAACAGGATCCAAACTGTTTGACATATCAGTTATATTTCTTAACCCTTTACTCCATACATACGCCTTTTAATGCATTTGCAAACAGAGTATCAGAGCCATCTGATCAGAGTCTGCTCTGTTTGCTTATGGAATTATAATAGATTGGACTCTACAGTTTTATCAAGGCCAACTCTTTTCGTGTTCATTTTCCATTATAAATATTAACCCTTTAAAATTCCTTGCTGTTCATGTCAATATATCTACCTGTTAATAGTGAAGACCTGCAGTAGCTGTCTCATCAGGGTCTGCACTATTTACAAGTTGATTATGCAACCAGTGCACTCCACAGCAGTGATTGCACAGAGAAATATTTGTAGACAGTGAAGATGTTATAATACAACAGGACATAGGTAAAGAAGGAGAAATGTATTTTAAAATTCAGCAAGAGAAGGGTTAACCCTTTCCCTGTTCTGTGTTAATTCCAAATTTCAATACCTACTGAATATTCATAGATAAAATGATTATAACGAAATATGGAAGATGGAAAATTGTAGCCATTTTAGAAAGTAAAACATTCTACTAGCAAACAGAGTAGACCCTGATCAGACGGCTCCTCTAGGTCTGATCTGGGTCTACTGTGTTTACAAATGCGTGAAAACACGTTTATATGAGGGAAAGGGTTAAGTTACTTAATACAGTAAAACCTCTCTAAACTGAGAATTTTATTAAAGAAGAATTTAGGTCTTGCTATGCACGTGACTGCTTAATGCAGGGTGAAAGTATTTGCTCCTCCATTATTCTCATTTCAAATCAGCAATAGATTCTGAATGTAATTTTAGCAGACAACCTTGTTTTGAAAGTATTAAACATGTAATAATTAAATAAATAATATCCACAGACCTTTTGTTGCAGAATTTGTTCGAGGACTTTAACCCTTAACCCATGGACATCCATTTAACCCATTACCTTAATGACTAATTTTAGACCCAACCTATTTGAATAAATCTACTGAAAAGGAACATTTACTAGAGAAAATTTAAGAATAGTGTAGTTTTGAAAATATTGTGATAAGTAGACCATTTGCTCAATAGGAGCAAAATTAATGCTCTATTTGTCACAATGGTTTCAAAAAGTGGCTTTTACAGAGGTGTCAAACGGCATCAATCAATACGAAGATAATGATTACACCAATAACATCATGCAGTTAGCTGAATGTTTACAAAGACATGTGAATACAGGAAATGTTGGCCATGGCAGAAACTGTAGAATCAAGGTTATATTATTTTTTATAAGAAAATATCAGACAACCCTGATCATACTGCTCCTACAAGAGCCATCTTATTTGGGTCTACTCTGTCTGCAAAGCCATCATTAGAAGGCGTATCTATGGATTGAAGGGCTAGGAAGACATTTCTGATGAAGTAACCATTTATCATGCTGCACCATCCTGCAGCGTTAAGGTGTACCAGTGTTTGCTCAACATAATCACTGATACCAACTTAAACAATGAGCTATTAAACTTCCAGCCGGTAATTCAAAGTACAGTAAAACCTCTCTAAACCGGAATTCTAGTACAGAAGAATTTAGATACTTTTATGCAGGTGGCTGCTAAATGCAGGGTGAAAGTCATTCAGAAAGCTCCTCTAGGAGCTTTCTGAATGACTTTCACCCTGCATTAAGCTGCCACCTGTCTCCAAGACCAATATTTATACTAAAATTTACGTCCGGTTTAGAGGGGTTTTACTGTATGTGATAAACAAACACTGCAGCAATTAATTACCGGTTTGGCCTGCTTAGAAAAATTGATGTATTCTCAAAGCTTCGAATGGTTTGCATTTAATAAATTCCAGAGCAACAGATAAAGGTGCATCTTAAAATACTTAAATCATTATTTCTCCACCAAGCCCTATTTTGTGACAAAGCTTTAAAATTGTCTCAAAGAAATCAAGGAGATATTCTTGAAGATTTAAGTATCTTATCTGAGCCTCTGATAGGAGCTGTCTGATCAGGGTCTGCTCTGTTCCTCTACAGTTTTCACCAGTGTCAATACCTTTCTTGTTCAAACACCATTATAAATCTTAACCCATTCCCTCATAGGCTATTTTTAGACTCAACCTCTTTGAATAAACCTACCGAAAAGGAGTATTAACTAGAGAAAGGGAAATTTTTAGAATTGTGTAGTTCTGAAACCCTTGTGATATGGAGCAAATCGAGGGCTTGGTGCAAAACTATTCTAACTCCTTCACAAAGTGAAGGAGTTAGAATAGTTTTGCACCAAGCCCTCGAAATGCTCTATTTATCACAATGGTTTCAAAAAGTGATTTTTGCAGTGGCATCAAAAGGCGTCAAAATGAGGGAATGCGTTAAGCTAACTATACTATTCATACATACATTATTTTTTACATGAATGAGCAAATTTTCAATAACCTGCACAAGCAGCTTAGATGCTAACCCTAACCCTAAGCCATTTGCTCATAGGCTATTTTTAGACCCAAACTCTTCAAATAAGTCTACTGAAAATGAGCATTTAATAGAAAAAAGGAAAATTTTAGAATTAAGTAGTTCTGAAGCCATTTTGATAAATAGCACATTTGCTCCATAAAAGCAAATGCTCTACTTATCACAATGGTTTCAAAAGATGACTTTTATAGAGGCATTAAATTATAGACACCAGAGAATGGGTTAAGCCATCACCTTACTGTGATTCCAATCAGAATCCAAACTATTTGACATTCTGACAATGTTTTTGGAAAGAAATAAAAGCTTTACTTTGAAAATTGAAGACATAATAATTATATAGACCAGAAAAAAAAGTTTAATGTTTTGCATTGGTTCAAACACTGTTTTGAAAACAAATGACCTGATGCAGACTTTCTCAACTGCAAAGTTCTTTCTAACTGAAGCAATACTTCTTGAATTTATAGATGTTGACTGCTCATACTTTTGAAAATTTTACATAAAAAAGAATATTGCAAATAAAAATATAGCACACCATAATTATGAAGGTCAAATGTCCTATTTTCTCATATCTTTGAAGTGTTTTAGTGGTTTAGTGGCCCATATGATATTTTAACCTTACAGTGTGGGACACAAGTCACTAATGTCCTTTGGAAACACTGTACACCCAGATAAGAGGGCTCTCATCCGGATCTGCACTGTCTGTTATGTAGAAAAAAACCCTCAATATTCATCTTAAGCTTGACCTGTTTGAATTTTGGAATAGTCCACTTGAAAATTCAGCATCGTAGGGGTTAAGTGGGTAAGAAAGAGGGAAAAGTGGGGTAGGGGGTGATCCCAGCAGTTTGTTCTGTCAATTATTAAATGCATTTCAACATTGTGTAACTTTCATTTGCAAAAAAATGTGTCAGTTTCAATATTGAGAGGAATTTCTTGTGTTTCATGCAATAATAAGGACCAAAGTGCCAAAGAGTCAATCAGTATGGATCCTAATACATGTATGTCAAGGGTTTCATCTCTGAATCCTAACGATAACAAATCTGCCCAATAACCCTTTCCCTCAAATAAACATGTTTTCACGCATTTGCAAACAGAGTAGACCCAGATCAGACGGCTCCTGTTAGGAGCCATCTGATCAGGGTCTGCTCTGTTTGCTAATGGAATTTGATAGATCTGTTTCTTTAGTTTCTAAAATGGCTACAACGCTGCACCTTCCATATTTCATTATATCTACTTTGTCTATGAATATTCAGTAGGTATTGAAATTTGGAATAAATATAGAACTGGGAAAGGGTTTTATTAAATGCATTTAAACACTGTGTAACTTTCATTTGCAAAACAAAATGTGTCAGTTTCAATATTGAGAGGAATTTCTTGTGTTTTATGTGATAATAAGGACCAAAGGACCAAAGAGTCAATCAGTATGGATCCTAATATGTCAAGGGTTTCATCTCTGAATCCTAATGATAACAAATCTGTCCATTGTGCAAATGATTTAACAAGACAGGCATGCACTGACATTTACAAACAGTGTAGACCCCGATCACAGGGTTCCTTAAGAGGAGCCCTCTGATCAGGGTCTGCACAATTTGCCATTCAAAATCCTCGAACAAGTTTAAGCCTTCCATATTGAATGGACTCTATAAATAACCCCTTTACTCCATATATACTCTTTTCTACACCTTTTCAAACAGAGTAGACCCAGATCAGACGGCTCCTATAGGAGCTGTCTGATCAGGGTCTGCTCTGTTTGCTTTTGATATAATATTTATCTGATTCTACAGTTTCTGTCACAATTAACCCTTTCCCTGTTCTGTATTTAGGCCAATTTTCAGTACCTACTGAATATTCATGGACAAAATAGTTATAAAGAAATATGGAAGGTGGAACAGATCTATCAAATTCTATTAGCAAACAGAGTAGACCCTGATCAGACGGCTCCTTTAGGAGCCGTCTGATCTGGGTCTACTCTGTTTGCAGATGCGTGAAAACACGTTTATATGAGGGAAAGGGTTAAACATATTTTATTCACTAGGGTTGAAAGGGTTAACGGTTTTGATGAATCCTTACCTTCAGTCCAGCAGCGTCTCTGTATGTGAAGCCAAAGTAGTCCTTCTCCACCAGGTTGAGGTGTTCACAGACTTTGTCAAACAATACCCATCCCACTGCTCTTTTCTGAAATGAAAAACAAAAGCATTATAACCCTTTACTTCATATATACACTTTTCTATGCCCTTGCAAATATTAAGCAGACCCATGTCAGATGACTCGTGTAGGAGCCATCTGATCAGGGTCTGCTCTGTTTGCTTATGACATGATATACCGTAAATATAATTCTACATTTTCTGCCTTGGTTAAATATTCATGTTTTCATATGCTTTATACTGGTATTTAACCCATTCCCTCATACTGATGCCTTTGTAAAAGTCACTTTGTGAAATCATTGTGATAAATAGAGCATTTGCTCCTATGGAGCAAATGCTCTATTTATCACAATGGTTTCAAACTATACTATTCTAAAAGAAATCCTTTTCTCTAGTAAATGCTCCTTTTCGGACATTTATTTAAAGAGGTTGGGTCTAAAAACAGCCTATGAGGGAATGGGTTGAATCAGTCAGTAATTTCTATAACCTGGACAAGAAAAAACAACAACAAACGCACACAATAATATCAAGGGGCAATAACTCTACAAAAAGTAATTCAATCATAATGCTGTTACAATATGCCCATTTCCTATTAATGATGAAACTTCCCAAAAGGTTTCACTGAAGACAGGGCAGCAGTTGATGAGAAATATTCTGGACAAGGAAAACTTACAGACCAACAGTGGTTTCAATAAAATTACAATCAAGCATCATCAAGTTTTGATTAATATTCCAACTATGATAACCTAAGCAAACAGAGGCAACAACTTAGTACATGTATACAATTTGTAATATACAGCAGCAAAGAATCAAAGATCTGACAGTTATTTGCACTTTTTGTCAGGATCAATATTTCATGTTAAGTTTACTGGGTAGGAAATGATATACATGTACTGGCTAAATTGATAATTGCACAATATGGTAGCAGCTACTTCCTAGTAAATAAATATGTGCCTGTTCTGAGAGGATAAAGGACCTTTTATCAATGATTGGACAGGTACACATGTACTTGAACTGCAAAAATAAGATCTGGCAGTCACGTTACAGGTTAGTCATCCTCCACTTCACCGCTCTTTAGCCCTTACAAAGCTGAGTTTTCAAATGGACCTTTCGAGATTTGATATTCAACTGTGTCATGAAGCCCTAGCTCTGACATGGGTTTTACAAACTTTATATCATTTGCAAATGCAATTTAACTTGGTTCCCGCATCACTATTTTATGACACTAAATTACATGCCCTTTAACCCTTTCCTCCATAAATACATGTACGCCTTTCTACGCCTCTGTAATAGTCACTTCTTGAAACCATTGTGATAAATAGAGCATTTGCTCCATAGGAGCAAATGTTCTATTTATCACAATGGTTTCTATACTAAACAATTATAACATTTTCCTTTTCTCTAGTAAATGCTCCTTTTAGGTAGATTTATTCAAAGAGGCTTGGTCTAAAAATAGCCTATGAGGGAATGGGTTAACCCTTTCCCTCATGAATATTCATGTAAGAAATAATGACATAGTGAACATTTATTAGCCAAATTTTTATAATTATTACGTAGGATCTTTAGGCCAAGGCAGAAACTGTAGATTCAGATTTATATAATCCCATAAACAAACAGAGCAGATCCTGATCAGACAACTTCTACAGAAACCATCTGATCAGGGTCTACTCTGATGGTAAGGATGTTTCTATCAGATAAAGGAATGGTAGAGTGTCCGATTCCAGTTAAGAAGATCTTGTGTATGAATCCAAGCATATTATATTTTATTAACCCTTTCCTCCATATATACGCCTTTCTACCCCTCTGTAAAAGTCACTTCTTGATACCATTGTGATAAATAGAGCATTTGCTCCTATAGGAGCAAATGCTCTATTTATCACAATGGTTTTAGAACTACAAAATTCTGAAATTTTTCCTTTTCTCTGGTTAATGCTCCTTTTCGGTAGATTTATTTAAAGAGGTTGGATCTAAAAATAGCCTATGAGGGAAAGGGTTAGCTATCATTAACAAGATTTCATCATTCAAATGATGAATTAGCTCAACATTTCAACAATATCTCTGGTTTTTTGTTCAGCACTACAAGACTTCCACTTGCAAAACACTACTGACATTTATTAGCTGAAATTATATAATAGTATTATAAATACAAATTGGTTTTGGCCATGGCAGAAACTGTATAAATGAAAGAAGCCATCAGATCTGGGTCTACTCTCTTTGCAACGCCATGAACAGGCGTTTCTTTCGGTTACAGAATTCTCCCTATTAAAAGGTGTTGCACACCAGAGTTTTTCCTCAACAACCTTTGAGACAGCCACAAAAGATGGTGTCAATGAAGCCACGGGTGTATCTCATTACTGGTGTATCTCATTACTGTATCAGTGTCTTGGTGTCAGATTCCACAGTATTTTGAATGACATACAAAAAGGCAATAATTAGACAGTGTCAGCACTACAAACTGTATCACTGTCATGATTATATACACTTGAGAAAACCTAACTACCCTAAGTATTTCGACAGACAAACTTAGGCAAATAGTGCACACCAAGATCCTGAAAGAATCCAGGTGCAGATTTTGCAGATCTGCACCTGGAGTAATTAGATCAAAATCTATACTTACTTTTTGCTTCTATATATCAGTCTTATTCTAATTTATCAATATGGTGCCAAATTGACTTATCCAGCTTTATAAAACCCATGAAGAGGGGTGACAGGATGTACAGATGTATTATGGTACATCATGGGTAATGTGACATTAGTTCCTTGTCTGCTACAATTTAACTTAGAAAAAGACTATCAGTAAACATTACTTATTTATCAAATATTAGGGGGATGAGCCACTTACTCCATAGATATGCATTTTAACAATTTTACAAACTGTGTTGACCCAGATCAGACAGTTCCTAAAGGGGCATCTGATCAGGGTTTGCTCTGTTTGCTAATCAAATAATATTACATCCCATTGAACACTTTCTGCCATGGTCAAAACTTTCTGTGTTTATATGCCATTATAAAAATGCATCAAATTAATATTCATGATGTCAATATTATTTTTTTATATGAATACCAGGATTAACTCTTTGCCTGCTAAAGTAACTGTCATTTGTATAAAATGTTATCTGCTGATATTCTAGAATTCTTTCCCTACCAAATTGCAATCAGAGTGTAAAACAGTTGGGATTCTCACTGATATGACATTGAGTTACTTAATGTTTCATCTTAACCTCATAGGCTATTTTTAGATTCAACCTCTTTGAAAAAATCTACCGAAAAGGAGCATTAACTAGAGAAAATATTTTATTTTTAGAATTTTGCAGTTTGAAACCATTGTGATAAATAGAGCATTTGCTCCTGTAGGAGCAAATGCTCTATTTATCACAATGGTTTCACAAAGTGACTTTTACAGAGTCGTCAAAAGTTGTCAATATGAGGGAATGGGTTAATTCTAACTATTTGTCTCCACAACCTAGAATTCGACACTAGTGTGGAAGAGTTCAACACATTCACTGCTAGCAATCAATTATTGGATTACAAAAAAGACAGAAAATTTAATCTTTACCACCCCAGCAATAGATAGATTTGTAAATGACCTTTGCCAATTTGAAATAACCTTTGCCAATTTATAAATCTTAGAAAAAAATTAAATGATCTAAAGCAAAGTTGTAATGACTTTTTCCAATTCTGATTCTGAAAGGAATATAATGAATCAAAGGATATAGCTGAACTCTCCACACTTTGCAACAAGATGAATACCAAGATCCGAACAGTATGACCCTTTCCAATGCTGAGTTTTAAAAGTGGAATGATCCATCATTGCTGCATGATAGATTCCATTTAACCCATTCCCTCATAGGCTATTTTCAGATCCAACCTCTTTGAATACATCTACCGAAAAGGAGCATTAACTAGAGAAAAGAAAAGGCCTCTAGAGGCCCTCTGATCTCAGTCTGCAAATGGTAGCTAACTGGTTTCCCACATTCAAAGGGGTTCACTACAGTAGAACCTGTCTTAAGCGACCTTGTATTAATTGGACATAGGAATCTTAATTAACAAGCAGGTGGTTGCTTAATATAGAAGCTTTCTGCTTAGCATGCAAAGCATTAATCTTTAAAGTGTGGGAATCGTGGACATAAGACCTCTGCAAACAGTGCAGACCCAGATCAATGGGCTCCTTGGGTATCCCTTAGATCAGGGTCTGCACTGTTAATAATAATAATAATAATAATAAAGACTTTATTTCAAGAGGGTAACACAATTAGTACAGGCAAGCAACTAATCTCCCTTGTGGCCCTCAAACATATTATAATGTACAGATATTTACAGAAAATGCACAATGTATCTACTTGTAGAATTAACCTAACTATACCTGCAGTAAAACAAAAGACCATGTTAACACATGCGATCAGAGAGCTGCTTCATCAGAAGCATGCGACTTTATATATCAGAATGGTTATGAACAAGAGATGTTTGTAAAACATGTATACCCCCCTAGACCCCCTGACCTTTGATCTAGTGACCTCAACTATAGAGGTCATCTAGCGGTCATGACTAATCACCACAGCAACTTTGAATATCCTAAGCCAAACCACTGATCATTTATTGATCTGAAAACATTTCACATATTAAGGTCATGGTGACCTTGACCTTTGACCTAGTGACCTCAACAACTTTAGGGGTCATCAAGTGGTCACAACCAACTACCACAGCAAGTTTGAAGATCCCGAGCCAAACCATTGAGCAGTAATTAATTGGAAACCATTTCATCAGTTAAGGTCATGATGACCTTGATCTTTAACCTAGTGACCTCAAAATCAATAGGGGTCATCTAGTTGTCATGACCAACCACCACAGCAAGTTTGAAGATCCTAAGCCAAACCCTTGAGCAGTTATTAATCGCAAATCATTTCACCAGTTAAGGTCATGGTGACCTTGACCTTTGACCTAGTGACCTAAAAAATATAAGGGGTTATCTACTGGTCATGACCAACCACCACAGCAAGTTTGAAGATCCTAGGCCAAACCCTTGAGCAGTTATTGATCGCAAACAATTTCATCAGTTAAGGTCATGGTGATCTTGACCTTTGACCTAGTGACCTAAAAAACAATAGGGTTTATCTAGTTGTCATGACCAACCACCTAAGCAAATTTGAAGATCCTAAGCCAAACCCTTGAGCAGTTATTGATCAGAAACAATTTTACAAGTTAAGGTCATGGTGACCTTGACCTTTGACCTAGTGACCTCAAATACAATAGGGGCCATCCGGTTGTCATGACCAACTACCGCAGCAAGTTTGAAGATTCTAAGACAAACCCTTGAGCAGTTATTGATCGGAAACCATTTGACCAGTTAAGAGCATGGTGACCTTGACCTTTGACCTAGTGACCTAAAAAGCAATAGAGGTCATCCAGTGGTCATTACCAACCACCACAGCAAATTTGAAGATCCTAGGCCAAACTATTGAGCAGTTATCGATCGCAAACCATTCCACCCTTTAAGGTCATGGTGACCTTGACCTTTGACCTAGTGACCTAAAAAACTATAGGACTCATCTAGTTGTCATGACCAACCACCTAAGCATATTTGAAGATCCTAAGCCAAACCCTTGAGCAGTTATTGATCGGAAACCATTTTACCAGTTAAGGTCATGGTGACCTTGACCTTTGACCTAGTGACCTCAAAATCAATAGGGGTCATTCAGTGGTCATGACCAACTACCACAGCAAGTTTGAAGATTCTAAGCTAAACCCTTGAGCAGTTATTGATCGGAAACCATTTAACCATTTAAGGTCATGGTGACCTTGACCTTTGACCTAGTGACCTCAAAATCAATAGGGGTCATCTAGTGGTCATGACCAACCACCACAGCAAGCTTGAAGATCCCAAGCCAAACCCTTGAGCAGTTATTGATCGGAAACTATTTCACCATTTTAGGTCATGGTGACCTTGACCTTTGACCCAGTGACCTCAAAAACAATAGGGGTCATCTACTTGTCATGACCAACCACCACAGCAAGTTTGAAGATTCTAGGCCAAGTCGTTTATTAGTTATCGTTCGGAAACCATCGATCTACCGACCGACCGACAGACCGACCTACCGACCGACCGACCGACCGACCGACATGTGCAAAGCAATATACCCCCATTTTTTCAAAAGGGGGGTATAATAACAGCTTGGTATAGATAAGTTAATTCACAGTAAATTTGTTAACATTTGTAAACATGTTTAGATTACAAACAAACAAAACCCATATGGTATCCATACACACGCACATGCTTGCAAGCACGCAAACTCGCTTGCCAATAAAAAAAATATGCCAGCATTAATCTGAATGAGAGGTGGCAGTTTGCTGAGACAAGTGTTCGAAAAGAGATTTGCATGGGAAATAATTGTAATCAGACTCAAATGGAAGAGTTTGACCAACGTCTTCATCCAGGCATATAAGTCGAGGGATGCGTGCAAGACTGTACTCGGTGAATAGATTTTCATATGCACTTAGAACAGTCCTGCATGTAACATTCGATATGGACAAAATACAGATATAAATGCTAAACACGACTTTATGAAATACTTCCGGGGATGAAGAAGTCCTAATGTGTTGATGGCAGTTTGCTGAGATAAGTGTTTGAAAAGAGATTTGCATGGGGAAACCACAACGCTAGATTAAAATATTGTCAACAGACTCAAATGGAATAATTTGACCAACGTCTTAATCCAGGCATACAAGTTGAGGGATGCGTGCAAGATTGCACTCGGTGAATATGATTTTCATATGCGCTTAGTGCAGTCCTGCATGTAACATTCGATATGGACAAAATACGGATACAAATGCTAAACAATCAAATAAGCAAATGCATATATTTGCAAACAAAAAATATACCATGAGTTAATATAAGTAACTAGTTTTTACAAAAGGAAGAAAAACTGTGCTATGACAAAATTAGTTATTGCTATCATTCTTCATCCAATGAATGCACCTTTTATGAAATACTTCCGGGGATGAAGATATTCTAATATGTTGTGGAAGACAGTTCCAAATAGTCGGCCCAGCAAAAGCAAGACTGTTTCTGTACATTTCGGTTTTCGGCTGAGGAAGTAAATAATTATTTAAGGTTGTAGATCTTAAAGATGGAACTGTTTCATCCTCTTTATTTCTCCTTTGAAAGAGTTCTTTAATGTACGGAGGACAAGTATTCTTTGAAACTTTGTACATAAATTTAGCTTTGCGTAAGAAAATCCTTTCATAAATAGTCAAAATATGAAGATCATTCATGGACTGCTTTATATCATCATATTCATAATCAACAATAACCTTACATGCTCTTTTTTGGAGTCTTTCAATCTTAGCAAGACAGGTTTGAGAACAGCTAGACCACACAATGTTGCAATAATCAATGTGGGGTTGAATGTAGCTCTTATAAAAGACAATTCTGTGATCAATAGATAGATATTTACTTATTTGTGATAATAGCCAAATGTTTCTTGACATTTTTAAGGTAACAGACTTAATGTGTTCTGCCCATGTCAAGTTTTCATCTACTTGAACTCCGAGGATTTTATCACACGAAACCATTTTTAAGTTTTGATCATTATTCATCTTTATATTAAGTGATTTAACTTCAAGTTGGTCTCGCTTTTGCCTTGTAGTAATCAACATTGATTTTGTTTTGTCGAAATTTATCACCATTCCATTTTGTCGGCACCATATTGATAACCTATTAAGAGCTTCTGATAAATTCCTTTCAACGACCTGCTGAGACTTATTGATATCATACAGAGTGGTGTCATTGGCACACATATCAGTAATTACATTGTCAGTGCTCAGTGGCAAATCATTAATGAACAGTAAAAACAGTAAAGGTCCAAGAATAGAGCCTTGAGGCACTCCACAAGTAACAGATTGAAAATCTGATACTTCATTTGCAACTTGCACCATCTGCTTTCGATCAGTTAGGTAAGATTTGAACCAATTTATTGTTGAGTTACAGAGTTGATAGGCTTTGAGTTTACTAAGAAGAATGTTATGATCGACAAGATCAAAAGCTTTTCTAAAATCTACCAAGATAACCCCTACTAGTTCCCCATCATTTAATGCCTTCAGCCATTTCTCAACTATATTGATAAGCGCTGACTCGCAGGAATGGTTCGGCCTGAATCCAGATTGGTTCATACAAACTAGACTATGGCTTTCAAGAAATTTCATTAAAGAGTCATGGACATGTTTTTCAATAAGTTTGGATACAATTGGGAGAATGGAAATAGGTCTGTAATTATTAACGTCTTCATGCGAGCCATTTTTATGCAAAGGTTTGACTTTTGCTTCTTTCCACTTGCTAGGGAATGTGCCAGTTTGTATGCTTATATTACAAAGGTGGGTTAAACTATCAGCTATATATGGAGCTGCAATACGCAATAATTTTGGTCCTATACTGTCATTTCCGGTTGCCTTAGATATATCAAGGGTGGATAAATATTTCAATACTTTGTATTGGCATACTAAAGGAATTTCAAACCAATTGTTTTCAGTTGTAGCAAATTTCTCTCTACAGAAATCAAAAAGTTTTTCATGAGAGGTAGGGTCCTGTGGCTCTTTGAGATTGCTAGCAATAGATATGAAAAAATTATTAAATATGTTAGAAATTTCCTTGTTGTCATAAACTTGTTCTTCCTCATGTCTTATTGAAAAGATAGTGCTTTTATTAGTATTACCCCCCTTCCCTGCTCCAAATTCTTTGAAAACTTTCCATACATTTTGCGGATTATTACCGCATTGTTCAAGGATTGTTTCATAATTATTTTGTTTGGCTAATCGAATTAACTTGCATACATTATTTCTTGCTGTTTTGTATTCATCTTCTTTACCTTGAGATTTAAGCTTGTCGCGAAATTTTATTGCATCTATAATTTCAGATGTTAGCCATTTTGGCTGAGTATTGCATTTAACCCGGTGTTCTTTTATTGGAAGGTGCTTATCAATAACTTCATTAAATAAAGAATACCAAGAGTCAATAGAATCATCAACATCATCAAATACTTTAATGATATCCCATGGCACTTGCTCTAAATCTTTTGTAAAATTGTCTTCATCAAAGTTTTTAAATGATCTATAAGAAATGGTATGATGAGAGTGTTTGCTTTCATTGTGTCTGATTTTTCTTGTTAGAAAAACTGGAAAATGGTCACTTAAGCCTATGCATGGTACATCAATAAATGTGATATTATTGGGACAATTTGAGTATATGTGATCAATGAGGGTGCTACTTTTTCCCTCAACTACCCTAGATGGTTTATTTACATGTTGAACAAATCCCAACGAGGCCATGTATTCAGTCCATTGATTTTTAATATGACCATTTAATAAGTCTTTGTTAAAGTCTCCTAGCAAAACGACTTCCTTTTGTTCATCGAGGACATTTTCAATGTGTAGATCGAAATCATCATTCCAGGACACCTTTGAATTGGGGTTTCTGTATATAAACCTTTACTATTTTTTGGAAATATTTCAAGCCATAAAATTTCAATATTGTTTGACTGAAGATTTTCTTTGTATATGCAAGTTATATCCTCTCTTACATAGGCAAGTAAACCGCCCGAACCTTCTACATTATCTCTTCGAAATAACCTAAAGCCTGGTATCTGAAAAGCAGAATCCGGCTGATTTGACCCAATTTTGCTTTCAGACAGACCAAGTATTGCAATATCATTTTGATCTGATTGCAACATAATTTTGACTTCATCTATTTTACTTCTGATGCCCCTAACATTAAGGTGTCCAACATGCATACCTTTACCTCTAAGGCCTAGACTCATCATACTGTTTTTGGCACAAAAGGGAGTTACATTTTCTAAACAAGAGTTATCTGTTTCATTCAAGTACAAAGATATTTTATCAGGATCATCGTTATCTACTGTCGTTTGTTCATAAACATTTGCTTCCAGCATCAAACTTGTGTTCTTCTCATTTGCACATGAAGTGAATGACTTAGATTCTGCATTAGATGTCTTAATTAGTTTTGGCTTTGATTCTGAGCTACATATACTTTCAACTCTATGTGAGGCCTTTGTCATAAGACACTCACAAATAGCCAGCGGTAATTCACAATCCGAGCATTGCTCATGAAGAAAATTGTACTTATTTTGAGAGATCCATGTAAGGGCATCTTGGCCACTGTCCTAGTCTTTCATGCAGACTTTGTGTTTAATTTTGTGCCCAAGAGAGCCACACCCATGACAACGTAACCTATATCTGTGCCTACACTCGAACGACTGATGATTTTGCTCGCCACACATAAAACATGTTTTGCACAGGTTGTTGTTTATTTGTCTGGACCTGCTTGTGTCTTTGTTATATCTAGTGCGGTTTTGGTAGCTGACAAACGCACATGTCTGAAAGTTTGATACTAGCTGCAACTGTGTGGTTTTCTGGATAGCATCCAAAAGGTGCTTTACACCTGAAGGTGAAAGATGAATTCCATCGAAGGCGAAGAATCGGCTGATCTGCGAATGATCTTTCTCACTGAAATACTTATCCATTGGGACTGTTTTTACTTGCCTGTCAAGTGCTACGCTATGAATGATTTCATTGAAATCACCAACATTACAGTCACTACGCGGGCAAAGACTGCACAATACTACCTCACATTTACTGTTGGCTTTCTTTATGTTTGTGATGGTTTGGTCCAGTATTTCTCCGTAATATTCTGGATCCGTTCCGTTTGAAACATCATTCCCGCCTACATAGAGGATGATAGTTTTAAACTGTTGAAGGTTGTTTGTCACAAGTCGTTTTTTTTAACCATTTACTCCATAAATATGCCTTTCTATGCCTTTGCAAACAGAGCAGACCCAGATCAGACGGCTCCTGTAGGAGCCATCTGATCAGGGTCTATTCTGTTTGCTTATATAATATAGATATGATTCTTCAGTTTCCACTATGGTAAAAAACTTGCTTGTCCATGTGCCATTATAAATATTAATCTATTTTAATATTCATGATGTTATTACAGTAAAACCCCGCTAATGGGACCACCTAAAAGAGGTATAATTCTGGGTGCTAGATGCAGGTGGTAGCTAAATGCAGGACAAAAGTAATGCAGAAAGCTCCTAGAGGAGCTTTCTGCATTACTTTTATCCTGCCTTAAGCAACCACCTGCTTATAAAGACATCCATGTTTATTCATTAAGTGGTCACATTAGCGGGCTCTTCTGTATTTCTTGCATGAATATTCATGGAGTAATAAACTAAATAATAAACTTAGATACCTTTTGTTTAAGTAATATTCAGAAAGGGAGGGGCCAGTTTTAATCATACAGCAGCTTAACGTTTACAACCGGATAGGTAAAAGTCATGTTTACCCATGCATGTGCCAAACAGAACTACACATCTGGAGAGGATATGAATAATGTTCCATACCCCATTTAGCCCTGCCACTTAAATTGTCACCTAATGGTTAAAATTTTCAAATACAATGTGGATATTGTTGTGAAAACGTACATGCACTTAGTACAATACAGCAGAGTCTGTGAAGGATCTCTACATATATATCCAGGTCTGCACTGTTTTCATAAGCTGTGTTAACATATCCCCATTCTAAAGATTCATCCTTTCCCTCATGAATATTCGTACAAGAAATATTGACATCATCAATATCAATTAACTTATTTTTTTACGATGAACATGGGAAGTATTGACCAAGTATTGACTGCATGAAGATTCAAATCTATATAATTCTATAACCCATATTTCCTCCATAGGCTATTTTTAGACCCAACCTCTTTGAATAAATCTACCAAAAAGGAGCATTTACTAGAGAAAAGGAACATGTTAGAACTGTGAAGCACTGAAACCACTGTGATAAAAAGAGCATTTGTTCCTATGGAGCAAATGCCCTACCTATCACAATGGTTTGAAGAAGTGACTATTACAGAGGCGTAGAAAGGCGTATTTATGGAGGAAAGGGTTAAGCAAACAGAACAGATTCTGATTAGACAGTTCCTACATACAGGATTTGTTTGATCTGAGTCTGCTCTGTTTGCAAAGACTTCAAAAGATGCTCCTATCATGTAAAGGGTTACTTTATATAAACGACTTTTCACGCACTTGCAAACAGAGTAGACCCAGATCAGATGGCTTCTATAGGAGCCATCTGATCAGGGTATTCTCCGTTTGCTGATGGAATTTGATAGATCTGTTTCTTTGCTTTCTAAACTGGCTACAGCGTTCCACCTTCCATATTTCATTATAGCTATTCTGTCCATTAATATTCAGTAGGTATTGAAAGTTTGAATAAATATAGAACAGGGAAAGGGTTAAGCATTATACAAAGTACACTATAAGGTACAAACAAGCTCGCTTATCTAGGTCAATGTCATACGAAGGTAGATAAGGAGTGTTAAGGACAGACATAATCAAACTTTTTTAAAAATAAATGTTTGTCATTATCTAGAACTGAAGGCTGATAAACCGACATGTTTGAGGGAAAATATCATATGTCAGCTGCATGATGCAAACAGAGATATTTACCACAGATATACACGCAGTCATAAAAGTTTTAACCCTTTCTGTGTTCAATATTTATGTAAGAAAATATGACATCATGAATATTTAATAGCTGAAGTATTGTGATGTAAACTTTTTAATGAAATTTTATGCTTGGACAAAAACTGTAGAATCAGATCTATATGATATCAAAACCAAACTGGGCAGACCCTGATCGTCTGATCTGGGTCTACTAGGTTTGCAAATGTGTGAATATGCGTTTATATGAAGGAAAGGTTAACTCCTCACAAGCTAATTCACTATCGTGAACTACAATCTCAATTCTTCACCTCATGCATAATTATGCATTATATTATGTCACTTAATGAATATTCATTGACTGAATTTTATAACAGTATGTACCTACACAAGGGAACTTTTACCCGTGACCGAGTTATAGAATTTCAAACCGATATAATGATACATCAAACTATCGACACATTGCGATAGTAACCTTGGTGACAGGAATGCAACAAATGTGAGAAAAAATATATTGATGAATATTGGTGATAGTTTTGAAATATCAAAAGCTATGATGCTTAACCTATTCCCTCATAGGCTATCTTTAGACCAAACCTCTTTGAATGGATCAACCCAAAAGGAGCATTTACTAGAGAAAAGTAAAATTTTAGAATTTTGTAGTTGGAAACCATTGTGATAAATAGAGCATTTGTTCCTATAGGAGCAAATGCTCTATTTATCACAATGGTTTCAAGAAGTTATTACAGAGGTGTAGACAGGCGTATTTATGGAGGAAAGAAAGGCGATTTGATTGAGGAAAGGGTTAAACTGTATAAAAAGAAGATAGCAATGTAATCAATTAGGACTTTTATCGATACAGTTTGAAACTAATATCCACTTTGGTACAGAGGTAATAATAGCATGACTCCTGACTTTTCTGCTTTGTCTATACAAATGTATATCAGAGACATATTCACAGTCAATGGGTGTAGTTTATCTGTAACACTTGTACAGCCTGGCTTTTATAGTGATGTGGTAGAGTGCTTGACTGAGGAATCTGAAGGTCTCAAGTTCGATCCCCACACCCAAGGCGTATATTTTCTCTAAGAGAAACCCCCGGGAGGTTCCAATAAATGGTATCTTAATGTCTCTGTCTATATTAAAGCACTGCTGCCATGACATGATCTAAAGTCTATCCCAATATCGTTTTGGAAGAATGTTGCAGACTTTACAGATCATTAAATTCATTGTTATAATCTGAAAATATACATGTACTGAAGAATTTGATTAACTCTTCTCATGCTATAAGCACACATATCTGCATTTGCAAATAGTGTAGATCCATATGAGACAGATCCTAGAGGAGCTCTTAGAGCCAACCCTTCTCATGCTATAAATTTGCATTTAAGTCAAAAAGGGGATATAAATAAGGCAAAATTAATTATAGGGTTGTCTGCCCTTGTGAAATGGGTTCCCCTTGTGATAGTTAACATGCATACCAAATTTTAATCAACTATTTTTGACTGTTTCTGAGAAATGGACCTTAACAAAAAGGTTAACCAATGCCGACGCCAACGAGAGGGTCATACAATAGCTCCACTTTTTGAAAAAGTGGAGCTAATAAAATGAGATTGAAGAAATTTTGTCATTATCCTTTAACTCGTTCCTTGCTCTATAAATTTCCAAATTTTAAAATTAATACCTCCTGAATATTAAGGACAAACTAGTTATAATGAAATATGGAAGGTGGAACATTGTAGCCATTTTAGGGTCGACTCCGTTTGCAAATGCTTGAAAATATGTTTATATGAAGGAAAGGGTTAAAGAAATTGTTGTTTAAAATCTATTTTAGCTCCCATGAGCTTAAGTTCTTCAGCTACTTTGATACCTGATCACGTAACCTTTTACTCCATGAATATTCATGAAAGAAATGATGACATCATGAATATTTATTTCTAACATGGCACATTAAACCATGTTTGCCAAAGTAGAAACTGTAACTTTAGGGCCCTCTGATCTGGGTCTGCTCTGTTTGTTCATATGTTAATGTAAACAATGAGCTAATTAATATTCATATATGAATGTCCATCGAGTAAAAGATTAAAGAAATTGTTGACACGGCACAATGGGGGACGGACACAAGGTGATCCCTAAAAAATATACAAGCATGTTTCACTATTCTGTTCTCATGCATACATTTGGAGAATTTATACCAACCATAAATTACAACTGTTGGTTGGCAGGCCAGTCAGACTGATCTTAACCCCTCTCCTGCTATACAAGTCTTGACTAACATTTGCCAACAGCTTAGATCCAGATAAGACTCTGAGTAACTCAGCATATCATCATGGTATAGGCTGTTTACAACTCGGCCAATGGTTTAGCGAACTCAATATAACTTTTAAAAATAATTGCAATGAATATTTCAGCTAAAATCATTCTGATAACATGAGAGAAGGGATAATAACTCTTAGCATGCCAAGTAACTGTCATCTGCAAAATCTAATATTATTCATCGGTTACACTTCTTAACAGTTAATTTTCTACCATTATTAAATTTCTCTCAGATATACTGTAAAGGTCTCAAACATTATGTAGATCTTAAGGATACATCCAGTTATTCGGTGTCTCATCTTGAGCCAAACTATTTGAAAAGCTTATCACTAATTCACAGATTGTGTTGTGAAGAGTTTACAATTTCTGTGCTATAAATTTCCTGATTTTCCTCAATGTTAAGTGGCTACAAAAGTATAAGCCACTAGCAATAATAATACCAGTAATTTTTTAAAAATAGGCTTGGTTCAACCTTTCCCTAATGAACATTTATGCCTGAATTGAACACTTCATGAATATTCATAAAGTTTTTGACTTAGACTAAACCTGTAGTATAAAATTTCATAAGCAAACGAAGTGAACCATGTCGATCAGGGTCTACTTTGCACCCAAAGGTATGAAACAGTTAATATATGGGCAAGAGTTAACCCTTTACTCTATGCATAAATATTCATGGACTGAATTTTCATAACAAATTAACAACGAAAATCAGACACTCCAGAATCAGATCTATAATATCCCACAGACAAACAGAGCAGATCCTGACCAGGCAGCTCCTACAGGAGCTGTCTGAACTGGGTCTACTCTGTTAGCAAAGGTGCTAAAAGTCATTTGAATGAGGGAAAGGGTTACCTTTGAATGTAAACTCTTTGAAAACTAAATCACTGTCTTAGCATTTTGTTATTCACTAACATTTTAATGTCTCAGCTTTTTTTCTTCAAACCCCTCTAAAGCAACCACTTAATGACTAGACATTGGTGTCTTTAATAGCAGGAGGTTGCTTAGTGCATGATGGAAGTAATGCAGAAAGCTCCTGCAGAAACATTCTGCATAACTTTCATGCTGCATTAAGCTACCACCTGCCTCTTAGACACAGAATTATACATCATTTGGTGGGTCGCATTAGAGGGGTTTTACTCATGGTAAATAAAAACAAGAAGATAAGAAAAAGAAAATGTCAAACAGTTTGGATTCTGATATTGAATTACTTGATATCTAAACTGTTGGCATTTCAAGCACAAATTCAAGCAAAGAGTACATGTAGTAATTAACACAAATCTTGGTCTGAAGAAATGTTTTGGAGAAAACTCTGACTCATGCTCTGTTTAGACAAGTGGGAGAAGCTTAAATGCATTAAAACTTAAATGTAAATAAGAAGATAAAAATGTTCCTGAAATTCACATTAATTTTAAGTTCTGAACAATCATCCTTGTTTTCTGTATGAATTTGCATTACGGACATTACATCAGAAGAAAAGATCCCAGGTTACAGAGATGTAGATAAGGACATTGCTAATGGCAGAGGTAGAAAGTACAGTAAAATTGCGATAACTCGAACTCTAAAGCCAGTATTATTATTGGACTTTACGACAGGTGGCAGCTTAATGCAGGGTGAAAGTCCTCTAGGAGCTTTCTGCATGACTTTCAACCTGCATTAAGCAGCCACCTGCCTAAAAAGTTATAAATTCTTCATTTACTAAAAATTTGAATTCACGCTCAGATTAAACTGTAATACTGAAGTATTAAAGAGAAATTGAAGAAAAATACACTTATAGAATAACAGCAGACAAAAATATTGGCAAATGATAATTACTTGGCTTGCAAACAGATGTACACAAATTGTTACAGTTACACTGCACCTAACCCCTGTTGTCGTCTAGCCGTTAAAGTGTCAATCTTCCATACGTGAGGTCAGGTACACACTCTGTGACACTAACAGTTTTGTAAGCAGATGTATATATTAATTAAGAACTGTCACAATAGTAATTGGGGGGAAAGAGTTGACAACGGGTTCACAGTCTCAGTTTCCACGACTACCATTTTGATGATTATAAAGAGAAAGGAGGTTAATCCTTTCCACTGTTCTATGTTTATTACAAATTTCATTACCTACTGAATATTCATAGACAAATTAGTTATGATAAAATATAGAAGGTGGAATATTGCAGCCATTTGAGAAAGTATAGAAACAGATTTTTCAAATTCCATTAGCAAACAGAGCAGACCCTGATCAGACGGCTCCAATAGGAGCCGTCTGATCTGGGTCTACTCTGTTTGCAGATGTGTGAACACACATTTATATGAGGGAAAGAGTTAACAGAAAGCAAAAAAGCAATTAACAACTGTTAACGTTACTGTTGTCTGTCTGTCAAATAACAACTGATAACCTTTTATCTCATTAATATTCATGCAAGGAATCATGAATCTGTGAATACATGTACTAAATAGCTGAACTGTAATCATGACAACATGACCTAAGATTTTTTTATTGTGGTGGCAGAAACCGCATTATCAGATCTATATTATTTATAAAGCAAACAGTGTAGACCCTGATCAGACAGGTCTACTATTTACTTTGCCAAATTATCTAAAGGTGTCTTTACCAAGTAAAGGGTTATCATTTTAACCCTTGAATGCGGGCAAGGCATATACTGCCATTTGCAAACTGTGTAGACCCAGATCAGAGAGGGCTCCTAGAGGAGCCCTCTGATTAGGATCTGCACTGTTTGTCTTTTGAAATCCTCCAGCAAGTTCAAGCCTTTCATACTGAGTGGACTCTATAGTTAAACACTGATGGGCTTTTCTACTCTGAAATTTCAGTTTTGAAACGGTTAAAAGGCAGGGCAACATATCTAATCTGCATGAGTCATGCTGTGAATTAAACAAAAACAAAGATTTAATGTTTTTGACAAAACATTTCATGTTAAATAAAGTAAATTAACATTTCCATGTCATTGACAGTGAATGAATCTGCATATCACCTGCAGGAAGAAGTTTCAGAAGGACGAAAAGGAATAACATAACTCTATATTCCATAAATAGACCTTTCTACACCTTAGCAAACAGAGTAGACCCAGATCAGATGGCTCCTAAAGAAGCCATCTGATCAGGGTCTACTCTGTTGGCTTATGAAATAATACAAATATGATTCTACAGTTTCAGTCATGGCCAAAACTTCACGAGTGCATGAGCCATTAGAAAAAGTAATCCAATCAATATTCATGATGTCATTATTTCCTACATAAATATTTATGTAGTAAATCTTTTAGGGTAAATCCTTTCAATGCTGATTTTTTACAGTGGAATGGCCTATTAACCCTTCGCTTGCTGAATTTTACAATACATTTATCCTTCTTTACCCATGACCTGTTGTATAATTACATATATCTTCACTGTGTACAAGTATTTCGCTGTGCAATCACTGATGTGGAGTGCACTGGTTGCACAATCAACTTGTAAATAGTGCAGACCCTGATGAGACAACTCCTGCAGGAGCTGTCTCATCTGGGTCTTCACTATTTACAGGTAGGTATAATGATGTGAATAGCAAGCGAAGGGTTAATTAGTGTTTTCAAACTACAGAGTCCACACAGTATGAAAAACATAAACCTGCAACAGGGTTTTGACTGACAAACAGTACAGACCCTTTAAGAGCCCTCTGATCTGGGTCTACTCTGTTTGCAAAGGTCTGTGCATGCATGTCCCGCATTCTTGGGCTAACCCTTCTCATGCTGAAAAAATAATCTTTTTAATGACATCCGATTTGTTCAGACTTTTGAGAAACTATTGACCATGCAAGTGTCAAATAGCTTGGATCTTGATGAGACCCCGAGTTACTAGGTGACCCATCTGGATCAAAGCTTTTTGCCAGTCAAGGACCTCATCTTGTATACATCTACTTGTTACTACATGTGAACCAAATCTGAATCAATCCCTTCGAGGATTACAGTGAAACAGCAATTAACCTTCTGCATTGTGTCTACTAAATTTCTTAAAGTAGTTTTGCCTTACATTTCTTGTCAGAAACATGACCAGAGTTACAAAAAAAATGATCCTGATGAGACGTGAGTTACTCTGTCTTATCTGGATCCAAACTCTTTGCACAGGTAATCACAAATTCGCCAGTAAAGTGCTGAAGGTTTAAGTGAATGCATGACCAGAAAAGCGTGACAGACAGATATATGGACAAACGACCGAGAAATTATCCAGGTGACTCAAAATTTCGCCAAATGGATTAACTTTGAAGAAAAGGCGAATGAACAAAATGTACACACTCTAATTACACATTTGTAGCATTCTAATAACCTACAATGACCAGGAGCTAATTGATTTTTGTTCAAATCACAAAGAAAAATGTTTAAACATCATGCTTTCACAACTTACCCTCATTTCCCTAAATATTCGAACACTCAGTTTCTGCTCTGCACTAGTTTAAGTAAAGCTTGATAATTCAATCTGGCACCATTGTGTGATCATAGCAAATAGTGTAGACCCTGATCAAATGGCTCCTTCAGGAGCCATTTGATCTGGGTTTGCACTTTTGCCTAGGTTTGTCTGTGTAAATACTAGCTGTAAATACCGTACATCAGAGAAACAAGCCTATCAGATTACAGTCCATTCAATACACCAAAGCGTTTTCTAGTATTGACTAATTCTGTAACTCTATGAATATTTATGAAAGAAATAATGCTTGTATGAATATTAATTAGCTGAATATTTATAAAGGCACATGAACAAGAAACGTCTGTCCCTCGTCAAAACTCTTGAACCAGATCCAAATAATTCCATAAGTAAACAGATAAGATCCTGATCAGACAGCTATTACAGGAGCTACGTGATTTTGGTTTACTCTGCTTGCAAACGAGTTAAAAGATGTATTCAGTAATCATAGAGTAAAGGGTTAATTGACATTTTGCCCTTTGCACTTATTTCATTTACTTTATAATTGTCATTTGCAAAAATTGTCATGTGCTGCAATTTTCAAAGTTCTTTTTCCTTCCATTGATCACAACTTCCCTGCTCTGCTATCATTTGAAGATGTTGATCAGTAACCCTATTTAACCCTTTCCTGCATAAATACGCCTTTCTACGCCTCTGTACATGTATTATAGTGACATCTTGAAAAGGAAAATATTAGAATCATGTAGTTTTGAAACCATTGTGATAAATAGAGCATTTGCTCCTATGGAGCAAATGCTCTATTTATCACAATGGTTTCAAGAAGTGACTTTTACAGAGGCGTAGAAAGGTGTATTTATGGAGGAAAGGGTTGAACTACATAGTACATGTATACTGAAGAAAGGGCAATATCGCTGCGATTGTTTAAACAACTTAATTTATACATCTTGCTGATATCCAGGGTCAAGTTAATACTAAAGTACATGAGATTAAACAATCCAGATGCACAATACCAGTATACCGACATTGCAACCAATGTAGACCAAGATAGGAGGACTCCTAGGCTATGGGAGCCCTCTTTTCAAGGTCTGCACTATTTGTCAGTTAAAACTCTGTTGCACATTATAGGCTTTCTTACTAATTGGATCACTGTTGGGCCATTCAACCTGAATAGTCAGCACTCACTTAACCCTTTCCTCCATAAATACGCCTTTCTACGCCTCTGTAAAAGTCACTTTTTGAAACCATTGTGATAAATAGAGCATTTGCTCCTAAGGAACAAATGCTCTATTTATCACAGGGGTCTGGACCGCTTCATGGGGGTCTATATGTACATAAAGACCCCCATGAAGCGGTCCGGACCCCTGTGCTATTTATCACACTGGTTTCAGAACTACAAAATTCTAAATTTTTCCTTAGAACTTTATGCTGCTTTTTGCTAGATTTATTCAAAGAGGTTGGATTGAAAAATAGTCTATGAGGTAATGGGTTAAGCATTTTTGCAAGCTATCCAAGAAAGCAAATTGCAGTAACCCCTTTGTTCATATAAACGCCTTTTCATGAATTTGCAAACAGAGTAGACCCATTAGATCCTTCCCCTCATATAGACACCTTTTCATGCCTTTGCAAACAGAGTAGACCCAGATCAGATGGCTCCTGTAGGAACCATCTGATCTGGGTCTGGTCGGTTTGTTTATGGTATAATGTAGCTCTGATTTGACAGTTTCTGCCTGAGTCTGAGCCAAAATGTTCTGTGTTCATAACTTCATATTATAAAAAATAATCTAATTAGTATTCATGATATAATCATTTCTTACATGGATATTTAACAGGGAAAGGGTTAAATAAGAATCTACTGTAGTTAAATTAATGCAACAGTTTATAATAATACATGTAAGACATGGTTTGGCAGCCTGGAAGACAAATGTGCAGAAAACAACGCACACACGTGATTCCAGTGGGCAAATATTTACTTTGTGCTTAACCATTTGAATGCTGACTTTTCAAAGTGGAAAAACCACTCAGTATTTAACTATAGATTTCATTCAGTATAAAAAGCTTTAAGTTTGCTAAGACTAAGGTCAATATGTGTGACAAACAGTGCAGACCTGATCAGAGGGCTACTCTAGGAGCCCTCTGATCTGGGTCTACACTGTTTGCAAATGGCAGTACAAACTTGTTCCATATTCAAAAGGATAAACATAACTTTACTATTATTTATGTCTCAGCTTTCCTGTATGCATGGACAAATAAAAGCAGATTTCTTTAATCTTTAGAATGCTATTAAGCAATCAGTTGGTAAATTTGCAAATGCTTTTATCTGAATGGGAAATCCAAGTGATAGGGTTTCTCATTAGGATCTAATATCTTTGATGTTGTGTACTTATGTTTTTTGGAGAAAAACGAAGAAAATCTAACTTTGAGAATTATACCACAAATCATTTTCATGGATAATACTGGGCTAAATGTGTGTATACCCAAATACTAAAATCATCATTTCTCCACCATACCCAATACTGTGACCACTCTTTAGTATAGTCTCTTCAAGACGATTCTAAAGAGGAGTCACAGTATAGGGTTTGGTGGAGAAATAAAGGAGCTATTGTTGAAAATGTATAAATTTATACATCTTATCTGGATCTCTGACAACACAAATTCTTTTCATGGATAATAATTTGCTCAACAAGCAAACAGTTTAACATTTTTCCAGATAAACAAGAATGAAAACCTATACATAATCATTCAGATATAAAGCATACGGCTGCAGTATTGACCTATACATAATCGCCCAGATATAAAGCATACGGTTGCAGTATTGACCTATACATAATCATCCAGATATAAAGCATAGTGCTGCAGTATTGACCTATACATAATCACCCAGATATAAAGCATAGTGCTGCAGTATTGACCTATACATAATCACCCAGATATAAAGCATAGTGCTGCAGTATTGACCTATACATAATCACCCAGATATAAAGCATAGTGCTGCAGTATTGACCTATACATAATCACCCAGATATAAAGCATAGTGCTGCAGTATTGACCTATACATAATCACCCAGATATAAAGCATAGCACTGCAGTATTGACCTATACATAATCACCCAGATATAAAGCATACTGCTGCAGTATTGACCTATACATAATCACCCAGATATAAAGCATAGTGCTGCAGTATTGACCTATACATAATCACCCAGATATAAAGTATACTGCTGCAGTATTGACCTATACATAATCACCCAGATATAAAGTATACTGCTGCAGTATTGACCTATACATAATCACGCAGATATAAGGTATACTGCTGCAGTACTGACCTATACATAATCAGCCAGATATTTATAAAGCATAGCACTCACACTGCAGTACTGACCTATACATAATCATCCAGATATAAAGCATAGCACTCACACTGCAGTATTGACCTATACATAATCACCCAGATATAAAGCATAGTGCTGCAGTATTGACCTATACATAATCACCCAGATATAAAGTATACTGCTGCAGTATTGACCTATACATAATCACCCAGATATAAAGCATACTGCTGCAGTACTGACCTATACATAATCATCCAGATATAAAGCATAGTGCTGCAGACTTGACCATGCATAATCACCCAGATATAAGGCATAGCACTCACACTGCAGTATTGACCTATACATAATCACCCAGATATAAAGCATACTGCTGCAGTATTGACCTATACATAATCACCAAGATATAAAGCATAGTGCTGCAGTATTGACCAATACATAATCATCCAGATATAAAGCATAGTGTTGCAGTATTGACCTATACATAATCACCAAGATATAAAGCATAGTGTTGCAGTATTGACCATATATAATAACCCAGATATAAAGCATACTGCTGCAGTATTGACCATACATAATAACCAAGATATAAAGCATAGTGCTGCAGTATTGACCATATATAATAACCCAGATATAAAGCATACTGCTGCAGTATTGACCATACATAATAACCAAGATATAAAGCATACTGCTACAGTATTGAGCAAACATAATCATCCAGATATAAAGCATACTGCTGCAGTATTGGCTAAAAACATTTTAACACTGCAAATGCGGGACATGAGTCTTCAGACATTTACAAACATTGCAGACTGAAATCAGAGGGCTCTTACAGAAGCCTTCTGACCAAGGTCTGCACAGTTTGTCATTCAAAATCCTCCAGCAAATTAACTCTTTGCATGCTAAGTAATTTTTCGTCTACAACTATTCGTCAGCTTCAGTTCTTTAAATAAACTTTCTCTCATTTCTTAGCAAAAATATTATCAAGGTGACAAACAGTTTGGATCCTGATGAGACGCCGCATTATGCGGCATGTCATCTGGATCCAAACTGTTTGCATAGGTAATCACAGTTTCGCCGCTAAGCGTGCAAAGAGTTAAGTCCTTCATATATACAGTGATGATACTGAATGTACTCTATTGTTAAACTTTGAATCGGCATCCAAAGTGTTATTAGAAATACCACGCCATGCTGTCTAAATTGATTGTATGCAACTTAAATTGTTGAAACTAATATTTTCTAAAACATATATAGGCAAATAGAGCAGACCCAGAATTAACATTACAAGTTATTCTGAATAAAACATTCATTTGTTCACTACACCATTTCTTGAACATAAGCTCTTCAGATTAATCATTGGCATGCCATTGTATAAATTTTAAGCAAATTTAATTCTAGCTAATTGTCAAACAATTAACCCTTAAATTTCCTCCAAAGGCTATTTTAGACCCAACCTCTTTGAATGAATCTACCCAAAAGGAGCATTAACTAGAGAAAAGGAAAATTTCAGAATTTTGAGGTTTGAAACCATTGTGATAAATAGAGCATTTGCTCTTAATGGAGGAAATGCTCTATTTATCACAATTGTTTCAACAGGTAGAAAGACGTATTTATGGAGGAAAGGATTAGCATTTTTATTTGGCTCATGACAATTGCTAAATTAATATTAACGCCTTGAAGTTGAATCCTGGTGAACTATAGTCCTCTAGCAAATTAAACCCTTAAATTTATTCCATGAATATTTATCTAAGAAATAATGATTTCATGAATATTAATTACGGAAGATTATTTTTTATGATGGCAAAATGGACAAAGGGATTTTTGGCCATGGCAAAAACTGTAGAATCATATCTATATTCAACAATGAAGGTTGTTCTCTTGCTCTGGGTTGTCCATTTTTGAGTAATTTAATGAAAGTATCCATTAACTCAGACATTTATCAGGGGATATTTTGGCTTTATAGCAATATTTGTCATATCTATATTATTCCATAAGCAAACAGAGCAAGCCCCGATTTGACAGCTCCTACAGGTGAATACGGCAAAGGCATGGTAAGGCATATTTATGGAGTAAAGGGTTATTAGCTTTTCATACTGAATGGACTATAGTTGACCACTGATCGATGGACCATGCATGCATATGGTCCACTCAGTATTCAAAGGATTAACAATTTCACACTACTAATCGATTTGTAATGACCTTTAAATACAGTCTGGGTCCAAATGAGTCACTGGATGTTCTTAATCACTCACTATTTCTTTTCAAAGAAATAAAAAAAAATGTACTTTAAGAATTTTAGCAAACAATTAGCATGCTAAATTATCTTAGTATGACTATGACCTACAATTCCCCTATGTTATTGTGCAATTTTTGTCAATAAACTGTAAATGTTATATATTCTGCGCCATTAACTGAGTTCAGTGACCCCAGGTGATTTTACTGATTTTGCTGACCTCAAATGACCAATGCTTATTTGAATAGTTTATTTTAAAACAAGTAAATGTATTTTGAAAATCATTTAGCCGTGATCTTATTAATATAAGACAAAGTCGACACCTGTACAATCGAAAAATACAATCAATGCTATCACTAGTAGATTCTATATTAACTCTTTATTTTCGTTTAAAAATAATTTTGGTTGTAAATATTTTATGTAACCCAGGTGTGCAAATCACTTCCGTATTTGTCAAATCTTCCACAACCATTCCTAATTCCATATTCTAACACTTACATCTACACTGTCCTCATATAGTTCATCATCTAGAAGTAAAACCCGCACAGGCACTTGCCGTGAAGACCGCACTTGCATTATTTTCCTTGAGTCGCCCATGTTTACCACACCTGTAGAGAGAAAAAAATAAACGAAATAATTTTTGAAAAACAATATTACTAACGCTCCATTCTTATACAGTGTCAAGATGTTTAATTATATAAACATTTGAAATAAATGTCATTCAAAATCCACATTAAGAAACAATATTAAACATGTCGACGTGATTTGAATCAAAACACACACCTGTGTTCGATATATTGCTAGTCGGTATCATAACAGGGCATTCTTTCGTACATTTAATTTTGCAGTTAAATTTCGGCAAAAGTCACAGTATTTGCATTATACTCTTAACATAATAATTTTACCAATTAAAGTTTCCACTTACTTTTACTCTGTTCAATTCCTTTGTAATATCCGGGCTAAATCTACACCATTTTTGTCAAACTATCCGGTGACCTAATTTACCTGTGTATTTCGATAGTGTATTTCCCACGCGTCCGCCAGGTGCGCTGTTGTAAGGTGACGTCACCGCTCAGGAACGCAATCGTCGGTTGGGGGTTTCCTAACATTCTTCACACATCGTCCCCGTTGGACTTAATTACCAATTACAAATATTAACAAACACATTTTTTCTCTCCAGAAGACAATAGAAAAGTGCATTGATTGTAGAAAGAATCGTACCAAATAAAACATCACAACAGGCCGGCAATAATAAATTATTTACTCCAGATATTCCCTAATTAAGTAATTGCACCTTTAGCCTGTTCCTTCTCCACATATATAATACTTAACTGCTATCTGTACGGATTTCGCAGCGATGTTAGTGAAAACATGAGCTTGAGCATATATATTTACGAATATAAAAAATAATGTTATACCCATGTACATACATGTATATGTCTAGTTTGCAATAGATAGTTGAGCTTGGTAAAACGTTGTACATGATCGGCTTCATGCGTAAGGTTGACGCATCCGTCTGGATTACGTCAACTATTTTGCACACCAAATCATTGCTGTCCGACTACTTCAGTACTCCACTATACCCTCTATACCAGTACAGTCAGAAAATTCAACAATTTCTAAAGACCATGTTGCGTTTTGTGCAACATTATTGAGGGTCAGTCAGTGATAACCTTTGCACTTAGTTTGAACCCAGTTGAGGCGCCGAGCCATTCGACGTCAAATACGAGACCCTCGGTACCACTGTGGTGCAAGCTGTACGGCCGCAAATGTTTAGACTTTTCTAAGATGGCGGACAAAACGGAGGCTGAAAGGTAAGCATCTCATCTTTACACTGTTTAAACTATGTAGATTTTTCTTTCAGTCATTTAATTGGTGCCATAACACAGAATTATAACGCCCGTCAACAGCGGCGTACCCCCTTATGGTTCATGTCTGTGTGTAAGGCCCCAAAATCTTCGGTAAACTTTGCAGAAACTGAAAGTCAGAAATCGAATCGAGAAGGGGGTCATATTTTGCCTCATTGTAAGCTTACAACTACGTTAAACTTTTTCTAACACTGTGGATATATGCATCTGAGCCCGATATTAACGTTGAGTTACCTAGTTTGTGGCACAGATCTACAGTTTGTCTTTTGGAGACGTTTGAAAATAATGTCGAGTGTACGGTTTAGCCATTAGAGGTAAAAGTGCATTGTACGGTTTAGACCCGATGTTTTTTGTACGGTTTAGCCACGATTTTCTTTCGAAAAACTGTACGGTTTAGACACAAAACAAATGCTACCATTTGAATCTGCGCCGTAGGTCTAGATAGTATAATCCCAACTATTTATTATGGATCTTCCTCCATGCAATGCATGTTTGCGATTATGACAGCATATCACAAACAATTAGGATCGAGATCAGAAGCACAGTATATAATTGGTTTAAACGTATTTTATTTTTAAATATTTGCATGAATATTGTAATGATAACACAAAGGAAAAGAAAAGGATGGAAACGAAAACAGAACTGCTTATTGTGTTTCTCCCCCATCACCGTAACAACTTCACTCGCTTTATGCATAAAAGACTGCCCGTTATTGTACTATATTAATTGTACTGAAAAACTAATTAAATTAATTAAGCAGGATATATCAGTTTATACAAAAACCTTTTGAGAAAGATACGTCAGAGTAAAAGAAAAATTAAATAAATAAATAAAAGAAACAAAAAAGGAAACGAAGGTTGACACATATATGTAGAGAGGTCTAGGATTCTGAACGGTACAAGCACATTCGAAAGAAGGTGAGCGTTACCGAGTTTATTAGAATCGTTTTGAGGTTTGGATAAACCGATGTACAGCTTCGTCTATAATGATGTTTGTATTATAATTTAAAAGATGATCACCAAACAGAAAGACAGACAGGGACGGAGTAGTGAATCTGGCAACATCATCAAAAAGTTGTTTTCCTTCGTTGGTTTCCTTCGTTGGTATATTTGCAACAGCATAAGAAGAAGTGTGATGCGTTCTCAACGAGGCCACATGTACACAAGGCAGTGTCAGATATGTTCTTTGAGAATAGGTCATGGTTCAAGGAACTGCAATTTGTACGAAGCCTCTTGTGCAGGAGCTGCTGTTTTCTGACACCGTAATAAAATGTTTGGGAACAGTTAGCAGATTGATATTCAAAGAAGTTTTGAATGCGTTTAGAGTAGAAGATTGTTTTTCATTTTCGGGGAGGTTGTTCCATTCCTGTATTGTTGCAGGGAGGAAAGAGTTGCTATAATGGGTTGTGCGACAGGCCAGAGGTTGAATATCACCAGCGTTTCTTAATCTTAAATTGCATCGAGAAACACTTCCAGTCACTTCAGGTACCAGTTCTGTGAGATATGTTGGAGCTAAATGAAACACCATTTTATAAAAGAGAATAAGTCTGTGTTTTACGTCTGGTTTCCAACTTCATGCAATAATTTAATAACAGAAACCAATTTAGTTGTCCCAGTTACTATACGGGTAGCTTCATATTGATTTTTTTCAAAACTGTTAGATTCTCTGGCATTACAGTTATCAAATATAGTATCATCGTATTCTAAAATAGGTATCACGAAATATACGTAGATTGTTTCAAGGGAATATCTGTCCGAAGTGAATTTGAGTTTTCGCATGACATTTATTCTTGTCCGTGCCTTAGTAGCGATATATTCGATATGGCAGTGCCATGTTAGATCATGTTAGATCACGTGAGAGATGAACGCCAATGTGCTTATGTGAATCTACTTCATGAATTTGATGGTCTTGCATATATACGGATGAGACATTTTTCTCGAGATTATTAACGACTCAGTCTTCTTAGGATTGAGCAAGCCAGTGTCGTAAGCAAACAAACGAATGTTCCATCCAATGTCGCTAACAATATCATTTATAAAAACAAGAAATAACAATGGACCTAATATATATCCTTGTGGAACACCAGCTTCATAGTATTCCAGTCAGAGAAGGTACCAGGTAAAATTACACGTTGCGTTCTTTCAGTAAGATAACTGGAAAACCAGAATAGAATTATGGGTAGAACATGACCTGGACATATACTGGTTATTAAACATTTAAGGACAATGTTTTACTTTAAAAATTGAAGTGAATTGATTTTTAAGTTTAACATGCCGGTGTAACGAAGTAAAGTGACCCCCATAGAATACTGACCCCCCGGTCAGTATTTTTTAAAAAATACTGACCCCCCGGTCATAGTATTTTGACCCCCCGGTCATAATATTACGACCCCTGCACACGAAGAAAACTGACCCCTTACGAAGAATTGCGACCCCCCCATAGAATAGTGACTCCCTGTCTTTGTTTCAACAAAACATACGCCCGCACGCACGCACGCACACACACACACAACACGCATGTACATAAACAATTACACACACGAACGCATGCACGCACACATACTGGTACACATATGAACGCACGCACGCACATATACCGATACTTACACATACACTTCGAAACACTTTCATACATGCAAGCACACAAACACTCACGCACACACTCACACGCACGTAGGAACACATGTATATATGAAGAGATCACTCAATGAATTGTAAAATGTTGTATTGACTTCTATCTGACACTTTACAAAACGTAAATAGCTGTTAAAATGTCAATAATCTAAGTTCTAACTTAAAATTTCATGGATGGAACATTGTGTCAGTCACTGTAAAACTAAACAAAACTTCATTTGGCAGTGGATTTTTGTATGGTCAATGCTGTGAGCAATGCCTTATATCATATCCATATTTTGAATACATTTGTAATTTATCACCTATTGAAATTAATTGAAATAAGTCTCATCGAAGTGAGGCAACATAAGTGTTCGACATCATGCCTTTTGAATTACTTTAGCGAAGTGGGAAATAATATTTTTGTTGTTGTTGTTGTGTTTGCTTCGTCTACCACCACCACCACCGTCACTACTACTACTACTGCTATAATTACCGCTACTACTACTACTACCACTACTACAACTACTACTACTACTATTAATCCCACAACTACACATACTACTCCTCCTACTCCTATACCTCCTCCTATTACCTACCTACCTTCACACATACCCAATAAAAAAACCACCCAACCAAAACCCAGCCACCCACTCAAGCACAAACCCAACCACCCACAAACCCATCCACCTACTACTGCCGCTGCTGCTGCTACAACTGCTACTACTACTATTCCTACTTCCTAGTACTACTTCTGCTATTGCCTACTACATTCCACCTATACTACTTCCACTACCTATACTACTGCTACTACTACCTATACTACTACTACTTTAAATACTACTATCTACCTACCTACCTACCTACCTACCTACCCTACCCTACCCTACCTACCTACCTAGTGACCGCACGGTCATAGCATTTTGAGCCCTTTTTATCACTGACCAATGTGCACAACGTTCATTAGAACACAGGTATTATTTAGAAAGGGGGCACTTTTACTGAAGAATATCGACCCTGGTCAATATTCTTAAAAAAGGGCAACCCCCGGTCATAGTGCTTTTTAATCTATCACAAGTATAATTAAAGAAAGTTAAACTTTACTCGAAAAAAATTAACCTTGGTCATTATTATTATAGATGAAGTGACCCCCGGTCATAGCAATTTGAGCAGCGTTTATCATATCATGACTAAAGCGCGCACTGCTAATTGAACCCAAGTATTTTGTTCATAGGGATCACATTTTCTGAAAGAAAATCGACCCCCGGTCATAGTGCTTTGACACACGTTCGTGATATGTTGAACAACTCCCGCGAACTTAATCTACCGCCAGTATAATTTAGGAAAGAGTTTAACTTTACTCGATTTTATTTAACGTTGGTCATAATTCTTACAGATGTAGTGACCTCCGGTCATAGCAATTTTATCCGTGTTTATACTGTAATGACTAAAGCGCAATCCTAATTGAACCCAAGTATTTTGTGCATAGGGGGTCACATTTTCTGAAGAATATCGACACCCGGTCAGTATTTTTAAAAAAAATAGCGACCCCGGTCATAGTACTTTGACACACGTTCATGATATGTTGAACAGTTCCCGCGACTTTAATCTACCTCCTGTATAATTTAAAGAAAGGGTTTAACTTTACTCGTAAACTATTTAACTTTGGTAATAATTACAGATGTCATGATCCCCGGTCAGAGCAATTTCAGCCCTGTTTGTCATATCATGGCTAATGCGCGCCTTGCTAACTGAACCCAAGTATTTTGTACACAGGGGGTCACATTTTCTGAAGAATATCGACCCCCGGTCAGTATTTTTTAACAAATAGCGACCCCGGTCATAGTACTTTGACACACGTTCATGATATGTTGACCAACTCCTGCGAACTTAATCTACCTCTGGTATAATTTAAAGACAGAATTTAACTTTACTCGATTTTATTTAACCTGTGTCATAATTCTTACAGATGTAGTGACCCCCGGTCATAGCAATTTCAGCCGTGTTTATCCTGTAATGACTAAAGCGCGCAATACTGATTGAACCCAAGTATTTTGTGCATAGGGGGTCACATTTTCTGAAGAATATCGACCCCCGGTCAGTATTTTTTAAAAAATAGCGACCCCGGTCATAGTACTTTAACACACGTTCATGATATGTTGAACAGTTCCCGCGACTTTAATATACCTCCTGTATAATTTAAAGAAAGGGTTTAACTTTACTCGTAAACTATTTAACTTTGGTCATAATTACAGATGTCATGATCCCCGGTCAGAGCAATTTCAGCCCTGTTTGTGATATCATGGCTAATGCGCGCCTTGCTAACTGAACCCAAGTATTTTGTACACGGGGGTCACATTTTCTGAAGAATATCGACCCCCGGTCAGTATTTTTTAAAAAATAGCGACCCCGGTCATAGTACTTTGACACACGTTCATGATATGTTGACCAACTCCTGCGAACTTAATCTACCTCTGGTATAATTTAAAGACAGAATTTAACTTTACTCGATTTTATTTAACCTGTGTCATAATTCTTACAGATGTAGTGACCCCCGGTCATAGCAATTTCAGCCGTGTTTATCCTGTAATGACTAAAGCGCGCAATACTGATTGAACCCAAGTATTTTGTGCATAGGGGGTCACATTTTCTGAAGAATATCGACCCCCGGTCAGTATTTTTTAAAAAAATAGCGACCCCCGGTCATAGTACTTTGACACACGTTCATGATATGTTGAACAGTTCCCGCGACTTTAATATACCTCCTGTATAATTTAAAGAAAGGGTTTAACTTTACTCGTAAACTATTTAACTGTGGTCATAATTACAGATGTCATGATCCCCGGTCAGAGCAATTTCAGCCCTGTTTGTCATATCATGGCTAATGCGCGCCTTGCTAACTGAACCCAAGTATTTTGTACACAGGGGGTCACATTTTCTGAAGAATATCGACCCCCGGTCAGTATTTTTTAAAAAATAGCGACCCCGGTCATAGTACTTTGACACACGTTCATGATATGTTGAACAACTCCTGCGAACTTAATCTACCTCTGGTATAATTTAAAGACAGAATTTAACTTTACTCGATTTTATTTAACCTGTGTCATAATTCTTACAGATGTAGTGACCCCCGGCCATAGCAATTTCAGTCGTGTTTATCCTATCATGACTAAAGCGCGCAATACTAATTGAACCCAAGTATTTTGAACATAGGGGTCACATTTTCTGAAGAATATCGACCCCGGTCAGTATTGTTTTTAAAAAATAGCGACCCACGGTCATAGTGCTTTGACACACTTTCATGTTATGTTGAACAGTTAATCAGTTAAACAGTTAATCTACCTCCTGTATAATTTAAAGAAAGGGTTTAACTTAACTCGTAAACTATTTAACATTGGTCATAATTATTACAGATGTAGTGACCCCCGGTCACAGCAATTTCAGCCGTGTTTATCATATCATGGCTAATGCGCGCCTTGCTAACTGAACCCAAGTATTTTGTACATAGGGGTTCACATTTTCTAAAGAATATCGAACCCCCGGTCATTTGTTTTAAAGAATTGCGACCCCCGATGATAGTGCTTTGACACGTTCATGATATGTTGAACAACTCCCGCGAACTTAATCTACAGCTAGTATAACTTAAGAAAGAGTTTAACTTTATCCGATTTTATTTAACCTTTGTCATAATTCTTACAGATGTAGTGACACCCGGTAATAGCAATTTCAGTCGTGTTTATCCTAGCTTTTCTAAAGCGCGCAATACTAATTGAACCCAAGTATTTTGTTTATAGGGGGTCACATTGATTGAAGAATATCAACCCCCGGTCAGTATTTTTTAAAAAATAGCGACCCCCGATTATAGTGCTTTGACACATGTTCATGATAATTATGTTGAACAGTTCCCGCGAATTTAATCTATCTCCTGTATAATTTAAAGAAAGGGTTTAATTTTACTCGTAAACTATTTAACCTTGGTCATAATTATTACAGATGTAATGACCCCCGGTCATAACAATTTCAGCCGTGTTAACCATATCATGGCTAATGCGCGCCTTGCTACATGTAATTAAGCCCAAGTATTTTGTACATAGGGGGGTCACATTTTCTGAAGAATATCGACCCCCGCTCAGTACTTTTTAAAAAATAGCGACCTCCGGTCATAGTGCTTTGCCACATGTTCATGATATATTGAACAACTCCCACGAACTTAATCTATCTCTAGTATAATTTAAGAAAGTTTTCCGTAAACCGGTTTAAACCCCCAGTGGTGTTTTTGCTGCTGACCGTGCCAAGGCGGCACTCTCTTTGTCACCGTTCCTTTTGTTTGCCTTGCGTCTTTGTGCTTGTGGTTTGTTCATGTTGTGGAACGTTTGTCCCTGGTTCTTGTGTGTCTTTTGGTGTTTTCTGTGTTCATTTCGTGTGTGTGTGTGCGTGTGCGTTTGGGTGTGTGGTTGTGTGTGTGTGTGTGTCATGCTGTCTATCGGTGTTTTGGTGGTGGTTGCGTCTTGCATGTGGCTTTGCCTGCTTGACTTTACTACTTTTCCATTTACTCGATTTTATTACTAATTGAACCCAAGTATTTTGTATATAGGAGGTCACATTTTCTGATGAATATCGACCCCCGGTCAGTATTGATTAAAACAATAGCGACCCCCGGTCATAGTGCTTTGACACACGTTCATGATATGTTGAACAGTTACCTCGAACTTAATCTACCTCCTGTATAATTTAAAGAAAGGGTTTAACTTTACTCGTAAACTATTTAACCTTGGTCATAATTATTACAGATGTAATGACCCCCGATCATAGAAAATTCAGCCCTGTTTCATATTCATATCATGGCTAATGCGCGCCTTGCTAATTGAACCAAAGTATTTTGTTCATAGGGGATCACATTGTTTGAAGAATATCGACCCCCGTTCAGTATTTTTTAAAAAATAGCGACCTCCGTCATAGTGCTTTGACACACGTCCATGATATGTTGAACAACTCCCTGCGAACTTAATCTACCTCCCGTATAATTTAAGAAAGAGTTTAACTTTACTCGATTTTATTTAACCTGTGTCATAATTCTTGCAGATTTAGTGACCCCCGTCATAGCAAAGCCAGCCGTGTTTATCATATCGTGGCTAATGCGCGCCATGCTAATTGAACCAAAGTATTTTGTACATAGGGGGTCACATTTTCTGAAGAATATCGACCCCCCCCCCCGGTCAGTATTTTTTTAAAAACCAATAGTGACCCCCGGTCACTGTGCTTTGAAACACGTTCATGATATGTTGAACAGCTCCCGCGAACTTATGTGTGTGGCTTTTCCTGCTTGACTTTACTACTTTTTCATTTAATCTACCTCCAGTATAATTTTAGAAAGGGTTCAACTTTACTCGATTTTTATTTAACCTTGGTCATAATTCTTACAGATGTAGTGACCCATAAGTATTTTGTACATAGTGGGTCAACTTTTCTGAAGAATATCGACCCCGGCCTGTATATTGTCAAAAATAGCGAACCCGGTCATAACTCTATGATTCATGTTCATGATATGTTAAACAACTCTAGTATTTATTTTTTAAAAAGGGGGGTTAACGTTAATCGAAATATACCTTTTCCTTTGTCATAATTCTTGTAGATATAGTGACCGTGTTTATTATACTAGACTAATACGCACTACAATTCAGGTTGACCACCAATTGTTATAATGTTTTCGCATCATAACCAGTTCAGTTATAAAAATTTCTAAGTCGTTGTACTATCATCTAGAATATCTGATGTATTACTTCATACATGTACACATGCGCGCACACGCATGCGCCCCTCCCATACACACTACACGCATAGACATACTATCAACATACTAGCACGTGCGCACATTTATACTCACATACACACACAAATACAGACACACAATTATTTTACTACACTTCAGGTTGTTATTACAATTCAGGTTGACCACCAATTGTAATAATGTTTTCGCATCATAACCAGTTTTGTAATAAATATTTCTAAGTCGTTGTACTATCATCTAGAATATCTTATGTATTACTTCATACATGTACACATGCGCGCACACGCATGCGCCCCTCCCATACAAACTACACGCATACACATACTATCAACATACTAGCACGTGCGCACATTCATACTCACATAGACACACAAATACAGACTAAATATAATTTTATTACACTTCAGGTTGTTATTACAATTCAGGTTGACCACCAATTGTAATAACATTTTCGCATCATAACCAGTTTTGTAATAAATTTTATTACAATTCCGGTTGTCATTACAATTCAGGTTGCAACAACGCACAATGTTAATTGAACCCAAGCATTTTGTACATAGGGGGTCACATTTTCTGAAGAATACTGACCCCCGGTCAGTATTTTTTTAAAAATAGCGACACCCGGTCATATTGCTTTGACACAAATTCATGATATGTTGAACAACTCCCTGAAACTCAAATCTATCTCCAGTATAATTTAAGGAAAGGGTTTAACTTTACTCGAAAAATATTTAACCTTGGTTATAATTCTTACAGATGTAGTGACCCCCTTTCATAGATGTTTATTATATAATGACCAATGCGCCCAATGCTAATTGAACTCAAGTATGTTGTAGAAAGGATGGGCGTAATTTTTTTCTGAAGAATATCGAACCCCGGTCAGTATTTTTTAAACAATAATGATCCCCGGTAATAATGCTTTGGCCCACCTTCGTGATATTTTGAACAACACCAGCAACTTTAATTTGCCTCAAGTATACTTTAAAGAAAGGGTTTCACGTAATTCGAAAAAAATATTTAACCTTGGTCATAATTGTTACAGATGTGTGACCCCTAGTAATATCATTTTGAGCCCCGTTTAATATATCATGACTAATGCGCACAATGGACGCCAAGTAATACGACTTGTAATCATTGTTCGTACAGACTAGCACACACACGCACGCAAGCAGGCACGCACACGCGCGCGCATGTACACACACATGCACGTAACAATCACTTATAGTAAATAAACACCCTTCCGCACGCACCCACACACCCCTACACAACATCGGAATACAATTTAATTTATAGAGAATTGTGTCAATTATTGTCGAAGAGATGCTGTTGATTTTCTTATATAAAAGGTCAAGCACGTGTGACATATACTATAGCAATATAGTGTGTACATTTGTAACAGGCCATTGTCCTCTGCAGATAATAAACATTAGATTAGTTGTTCATAATGTTTTTACTTTTGTTTTAAACGAGCTTTGTAGAAACCACACAGCAAAGATTTGTTGCGTGTTTATTTTTGTCTAAAAGGACGAGTTTAATAGATCCAATAAATCACGAACACGAATCTTATATTCTATTCATAACATAACCTAGAGAAGATAGTTTTCCTTGTGTGTTCGTCACCTATTTGTGGCTGCCTAGTAAGTCAAATGTATGACATCGAAAATATCAGCACCTGTTGAGTTTCAAAACAGTTTGCCAATCAGACTGAGATTAATCGTCAACTTTTATCCTTTTATATTCAATTGAACTTAATTTGCGTTTGTGTTCGTTTATATTGGGAATTATTACTCAACGGTACAAAATAAAATACACAAGTAGTAGTATTTGCCTTTATAAAAAGAACAGTTTACTTACTGTAAAGATTTAAAAACATGATTTGACAAGTAAGGTCGGTCGCTATTAGAAGTATAGAACCATTTATTAGATCGCACAGAAAAGGTTGTTATACTCAAAATGCATTGTAAATGTCCCCTTAAAATAAGTTATATTACCACTACTTCTACTAATACAACTACTACGTCACACCCACTGTCACTCATCTGCTAGTGTCAACATTTTTCAAAATATTGACAGTTTCTAAATAATAAAGTGTTTCCGTTAAATTTCGTTTAACCCCCCCCCCCACACACACACACGCTACCACACCCAAACACGCACACGCACCCACCCACCCGATGCTGCAGCAAAAACAAAAAACAAAACTGCAGCTGCAACAATATTAGGTATTCAAGTATTTGCAATGGTTACTAATTTGTTAGTAATAATTGGGGCGGGGGTCAATATTTTATAGATATATCGCGGAGGGGGTCACTATTTTTCAGAGGGGAGTCGATATTTTTCAGAAAGGGGGTCGCTTTTTCTGAAGAATAGTGACCGGGGGGTCAGTATTCTATGGGGGTCACTTTACTTCGTTACACCGGCAATTCATTTAGCGAACATAATGGTTAATCTGTATCATCTGTCAGAAAAAAGAACCTACCCTCGGATTATGTTTTACAGGCATTTAGTTGAGTTGATGTAATTTAGCACTTGGTCGATATCTCGTCAGTTTCGCGATGACGGATCTGGGCTGAGTCTGTATGGAATGCCTAAATGCCATTTCGTAGGGCGTACATGCATTTTAAAGGTGACGTAAAAATAAACGTGAAATAATTATATAACGGAAAAGGATAACAAGTTAATGAGAAAAAACATATATTTATTGGGCCAAATAAATTGCCAAGTCTAAAATCCTCGTCAATATCTTGAATTTCAATGGTTTGCATTTCACCATTTAGAATTATTTTGCTTGTTTATTTCAAAACGTCTGGTATTACATTAAAAATTAATGTACGTTGCCCCGATTTTCCCCGATATATATGACTTAGCTCCTTTCTTCTAATTTTCATTGGATTTCTCGGATTGGCATCTACACAGTGGCTGATGGTGTCCTTTGTCTCGCAATAGTAACAGGCAAATAATCTGAAAAGATATGTAAAGTAATGTAAAGTAACAGTACAAAGTGCTTGACTTAATTTCAGACGCTCTGTATTTGCATTAGGACTGAAACGGGTAAAACACTTTTACCCAAATACCCAATCAGTTAAACTTAAAAATCAATTCACTTCAAATCTTTTTAAGTATAACGTTGTTTTCAAATGTTAACCAGTATAGATCCAGATTATATGCTATGCTTCTGTTCTCGATCATAAGTGTTTGTAATAGACTGTCAAAATCGCAAATAGGCATTGTGTGAAGGAATATCTACACTAATTAGTTGGGATTACACTATCTAGACCTACGACGCATATTCAAACGTAAGTATTTGTATGTGTCTAAACCGTACAGTTTTTGGTAAGAAAATCGTGTCTAAACCGCACAAAATAGATCGGGTCTAAACCGTACAGTGCACTTTTACCACTACGGGCTAAACCGTACACTCGACATTTTTTTCAACCCTCTCAGAAAGACAAAATGTAGATTTGTGCTTCAAACTAATTAACTCAACGTTAATATCGGACTCAAATGCATATACCCACAGTGTTAGAGAAGGCTTAGCGTTGTTGGTAAGCTTACAATGAGGCAAAATATGACCTCCTTCTCGATTCGATTTCTGATTTTCGGTTTCTGCATTGTTTACGGAAGATTTTGAGCCTTACACACAGACATGAACCATTAGGAGGTAAACCGCTGTTGACGGGCGTTATAATTCTGTGTTATGGCACCAACTAAAAGACGGAAAGAAAAATCTACATAGTTTAAAAAGTGTAAAAATGTGATGCTTACCTTTCAGTCTCCTGTTCGTCCGCCATCTTGGAAAAGTCTAAACATTCGCGACCGTACAGCTTGCACCACAGTGGGTACAGCCCTTTACTTTACAGAAACGCAGTGTCACGTATTTACAAACATGGTATATCCAGATCAGACAGATCTTTATAAGGACCATCTAATCAGGGTCTGTTCTGTTAGCTTATAGACCTGATGCTGCAATTTCTGCCATGGCTAAAATATTCTGTAATCAGTGATGCTATGGTGTCATTATTTCTTACATGAATATTCATTTAGTATAAATGGTCATTTTCAAAGCATTCAAAGAGACGGAAAATCTACTGTGAAAATTGATAAAGACGATCAATTGAAATTGCATTTACTTGTAATTCCAATAAATACAACTGTAAATGTTTAAAATTATATTTTAACCCATTACCTCATATATATGTTATTTTAGATACAACCCCTTTGAATAAATCTACCGAAAGGGAGCATTAACTAGAGAAAATGAAAATTTTAGAATTTTGTAGTTTGAAACCATTGTGATAAATATAGCATTTGCTCCTACAGGAGCAAATGCTCTATTTATCACAATGGTTTCACAGAATATTCAAAAGTCGTTAATATGAGTGAATGGGTTAAATGAGCAGTTGGCACAATTAAACTGGTGGTAGGGGTAGTTTTGTGGTGGTGGCTTGGCCTAGTGGATGAGCATTGAGCTGATAACCAAGGAGTCCGAGGTTTGAATCCCGGCTGGACCATCTCGAAATTTCAGATACGCTTTTCAGTGTCTCCCAACCACACGAGGTTGCTTCCTCTCCACCATGGGGTTAAAATGGGTAAATCTGTTATAGACACCTTTTAACCATGTCAGCCTTGCCTCCCTTTATTTATTGACATGCATCAATAATTTTAAAGAAATATTACTTTAGATCTTAAAATTTATAGGAATCTTTTTCAGAATCATAAATGCTAACAATTCGGACTGAAATTAGACAAAACTAGGTGCTTAATTTTTAGTCGAAATGAAGTCTATCATTTAAGTCTAAATGTATTATATTTCCTTATTTCCTTTTTTCAAGTTAACCCTTACCTTCATATATAAACGCGTTTCGCGCATTTGCAAATAGTGTAGACCCAGACCAGACGGCTCATAGAGGAGCCGTCTGATCAGGGTCTGCCTTGTTTGCTAATGGAATTTGATAGTTCTATTTCTTTAGTTTCTAAAATGGCTACAATGGTCCACCTTCCATATTATGTCATAACTATTTTGTCCATGAATATTCAGTAGGTATTGAAATTTGGAATTAACAGAGAATTAACATAGAACAGGGAAAGGGTTGTGGAATATTCCTGTAAGTTTTAACTTTTTACAGACAAATCCATGACTGTCTATGTCCAGGCGCGGATTTAGAACACTCCCATGTCATCAAACATAAAACTCTAAACCCCCCCCCCCCCCTCCAAAAACAATTCTACCCCGCCCCCTAATCTGAAATCCTGGAACCGCACCTGATGTCTACAGTCTGGATCCAGATGAAACACCATGTAGATCGACAACCTATCAGCATCAACACTATTCCATACTCTGGGTTATGTCTTGTGAAAGACCGCTTAGAAATCTGAATTACATGACGTCATCTTTCGACGAAAACCTGGCCCTAATGAATATTCATGTAAGAAATAACATCATGAACATTAATTAGCTGCATTTTTATAGTGACATTGTGGAGAAGGGAACTGTATCATAACATAAACTGTAGAATCATTTCTATATTATTTCACAAGCAAGCAGAGCAGACCCTGATCAGACGGCTCCTATAGGAGCCGTCTGATCTGGGTTTCCTCTGTTTGCAAATGTGCATAGCTACGGAATATGGCTTTATTTTAAATGTAACCTGACTGGTCTTGATAAGTATTTATTGTTTCGAGATTTCTTTGCAAAAGGTTACATAATTATTGTTTATAAGAGAATATTTTTTACTAATATATAATTACGTGGGAACAATCTTTACTAATTTATATGAGGGAACAACTTTTCACAGAGAGATTAACTTTGAGATGCTGCCTTACCTAGCTGCTTTACAGGAAGAAAATATCGGTGTCTTCTTCAATGAAGGGGTTGGCACGGTTACTAGGTATTCAATCATATCACATATATTTGTTCTGTATTTGTCGAAGATCGACATAGTCATCACAAAAGCATTTGCGTGTATGTGCGTGTGACCGATAGCTTTATCGGTTTGATTTGGCAAGCATACAGGAATTTAAAACTCAAACATTACCAGCTTTCCCATCCCCGGGTACTGTCTGTCTGTTGGTTTGTTTAACGTTGACGATCGTTTTGTCGCAATTGCACATGTATACTTCAAAGTTGGCATGCATGTGCAACTTATGGAGGCCAACTTTTTAGAGATGACTTATTAAGGTCAAGGTCGTACATAAAAGTCAAAGGTCATATCGGAGACATAGTGCTTTACAATTCTTCTATTTTCAGTAAAGGCAACATTGACTTTCCCTGGATATTTAGACAATGCACTTACCTCACATTCTACTCCAATTTTCGTCTCTTTGGAGGGAATTGGTGGGTTTGTGAAATAAGCTAGTAATACAGAAAATGAGTCATATTTTACGAATACATATTTTGGACTTGTTTTGTATGACTTAGCCTGGATTATACCTTTCATAGTTGTCTTGCAATTGAAAAGATATTTTTGCTGTTTAATCGAACCTTTTCTCTTTTTAATTATTCGGTCACATAGTTGTTAGTAATTAGTTAATGTAAAAGCCGTATTCCGGTTTTCTTCTTATTTATGTGTTAACTAGCTATCACGTCACTACATTTATTTGAAATTATATCATGTTGCTAATGTTGCCTGCATGAGCAGGACTTATGCTACATACTGAATAAACTTTAATGTACCCGTTCGCCTTCCCATACAAATTCAGCACTTTTTATGCTTTATACTCAAAGTTCGGTCTCAATATGTTTTGGTTATTGTCCAGAAACCCCCAAGTTACAATGACAGTGGCCTTCATAAGGTCATACGGCCAGCCCTTACCCCACTTACATCCCCATCTTTGTCCACATGGAGTATATCTGTATAACGTTCGTTTTAACCCTTTCGCTGCCAAACTCTGTCGTCTGCTAACTTTGTCGTCTGCTATAAATTTTCATTTTTTTTATTTTCTTCATTTTTGTTTCAAAAACATAGTAACAGTAACAAACAGTTTGGATCCTGATGAGACGCCGAGTTACTCGGCGTCTCATCCGGATCCAAACTGTTTGCATAGGTAATCACAGATCCGGCATTTGCAGCGAAAGGGTTAAAATAACATGTGTAAATGTCTAAAATATGTGGGGTTTTTTAGCCTACAAACATGATTCGTCTCCATGCAAGCTATATGTACATGTCAAGTTTGGTCACATGTCTTTTTCAACAAGCAAGTAATTTTCCAGGAACTAATTTTCCGACATTATTTAGTGACCATGGCCAAAGACCTAATGTAATACTAACCTTTGTCAAGCCATTTATAAGTACGCCATGTCTTTCTTTACTTAGTAGCCAGGAAATCAACAAGTTGATGTATACACATCAAACAAGGTACCATATGACAAAAGGAGCCGTCTGATCTGTGACAGTAGTAGGACCAAAACGAACGAAAAGGAGCCAGAACAGCACCCACAGCCTCACAACAAACTTTCTCCGCATTCAGGAACTGTGATAGACTTCAGTTATCAAATTGTTCAGTCACAGTTAAACGCTGCTCCACTTCAAACATTAAAATTTCTCCAGGTGTAGTCCACCCACTTGTGAGACAGAAGGAAGACTACAGTTAACCCTTTCTCTGATGAATATTGATATAGGAAACATTAGAAAGACGATTATTTTTTATAACCGCGTATGAACACAGGACATTTTGGCTCAGACAGAAGCTGTGAAATCGGATCTGTATTACACCATAAGCAAATGGAGCAGACCCTGATCAGACGGCTCCTATAGGAGCCATCTGATCTGGGTCTACTGTTTGTAGATGCCTCAAAATGCGATTACAAACAAACCGTGCAGCTTCATTGGGTACACATGCATACCAAATATCAAGCCTGTATCTCTACTGGTTCAAAAGTTATGGACAATGTTAAAGTTGGTGACCTTTGACCATGAAGGATGACCTTGACATGTCACCCCTCAAACTATGCGACTTCATGAGATACACATGCATACCAGTATCAAGGCTGTATATCTACTGGTTCAAACGTTATGGCCAATGTTAATGTTGGTGACCTTTGACCTTCAAAGATGACCTTGACATGTCACCCCTAAAACTGTGCAGCCAAATGAGAAACACATGTATACCAACTATCAAGTCTGTATCTCTACTGGTTCAAAAGTTATGGCCAATGTTAAAGTCGGTGACCTTTGACCCTAAAAGATGACCTTGACCTTGACATGTCACCCCCAAACTGTGCAGCTTTATGATATACACATGTATACCAAATGTCAAGTCTGTATATATACTGGTTCAAAAGTTATGGCCAATGTTAAAGTCGGTGACCTTTGACCCTGAAAGATGACCTTTACCTTGACAAGTCACCCCAAACTGTGCAGCTTCATGAGATACACATGCATACCAAATGTCAAGTCTGTATCTATACTGGTTCAAAAGTTATGGCCAATGTTAAAGTCGGTGACCTTTGACCCTAAAAGATGACCTTTACCTTTACCAAAAGGGAGCAAATACTCTATTTATCACAATGGTTTCAAGAATTGTCTATTAAAGAGGTGTGGAAAGGCATATTTATGGAGGAAAGGGTTAAAATTAGGTCTAATTCTATCTTTTTCACCCTTTACTTCATGAATATTCATGTTAGAAATAATAACATCATTAATATTAATTAGGTTAACTGTTATAATAGCACATGAACACAAGGACATTTGGCCATTGTAGAAAGTGTAGAATCATACCTATATTATATCATAAGCAAACAGAGCAGACCATGATCAGATGGCTCCTATAGGAGTCATCTTATCTGGGTCTTCTTTTTTTTGCAAAGGCATAGAAAGACATATTTATGGAGTAAAGGGTTAAGACAGGTGGAAGATTAATGCAAGACAAAAGTTGTGCAGAATGCTCTTCTGGATAACTTTCTTCCTGCATTAACCCTTTCCTCCATAAATACACCTATCTACGCCTCTGTAAAACTCACTTTATGAAACCATTGTGATAAATAGATCTATTTATCACAATGGTTTCAGAACTACACAACTCTAAAATTTTCCTTTTCTCCAGTTAATGTTCCTTTTTGGTAGATTTATTCAAAGAGGTTGCATCTAAAAATAGCCTATGAGGGAATGGATTAAGCAACCACCTGCTCTTACCAACTTGCATTCTTATTCATTACGGTATATAACTATGGTAGTTATAGGCAGCTTCTACTTCCACTGTTACAGTAGTGCCTCTGTACAGCAGACACTCGGTGACTAAACACACAGGTCTCTTTACTTCATAGATACGCCTTTTCATGCCATTGCAAATAGAGTAGACCAAGATCAATTCTAACTGGCACAAAATGCCATTTATATCAATCCTAAAACTCAATAACAACTAGTGTAGATCCTGATCAGACAACAGATAAATGTGAATACAGTAAAACCTCTCTATAACGACCACTAAATTACAACAAGTATTTTGTGTTAAAGGCAGGTGGATGCTTAAAGCAAGGTGAAAGTAAAACAGGACGCTCCTGTAGGAGCGTTCTGTTTTACTTTCACCTTGCTTTAAGCAACCACTTGCCCAAAATACCAACTACTTAACACAATTTAGTGGTCGATATAGAGATATTTTACTGTACCTAGATACTAAAATCGCCATTTCTCCACCAAACCCTATGTTGTGACCACTCGAAGAGATGATTCTAAAGAGTGGTCACAACATAGGGTTTGGTGGAGAAATAAAGGAGTTATTTTTGAAAATGTTATAATTTATGCATCTTATAATTATGGACCTCTGCACCTCATATATATCCAAACTGTTTAGAAAGGTAATCACACATTTTACCACTAGTGTCACTGTGTTCCAATGTTAATCCATTACCTGTTCGATATTCATGGAAGAAATAATGACATAATGAGTATATTAATTAGCTGAATTTCTTCTATGTTGTCAAATTTACAAAGGATTTTTTTTTGCTTTCTCAAATATTGTAGAATCGGATCAATATCATGTCATAAGGAAACAGAGCATACCCTGATCAGACGGTTCCTACAGAAAGTCGTCTGATTTGGGTCTACTCTGTTTGCAAGGCTTTTATATCAGGGAAAGGGTTAACCCTTTCCTTCATATAAACATGTTTTCAAGCATTTGCAAACAGAGTAGACCGAGATCAGATGGCTCCTATAGGAGCCATCTGATCATGGTCTGCTCTATTTGCTAATGAAATTTGAAAGATCTGTTTCTTTACTTAAAATGGTTACAATGTTCCACCTTCCATATTTCATTATAAATGTAACTATTTTATCGATGAACATTCAGTAGGTATTGAAATTTGGAATAAACAATGAACTGGGAAAGGGTTAAATGCAATCTATTATCTCAATATGCCAAACATTTTGAATCAGATTTAGATTTAAAGCCTGTTTGCAATGCAAGTGCAAATCAACCTGTTCAACTGAAATAGTTTCCTGGTCCATGTGACCAGACATCAACCCTTCGCTTGCTATTCACGTCAATATACCTACCTGTAAATAGTGAAGACCCAGATGAGACAGCTCCTGCAGGAGCCGTCTCATCAGGGTCTGCACTATTTACAAGTTGATTGTGCAATCAGCGCACTCCGTAGCAGTGATTGCACAGCGAAATACTTGTACACAGTGAAGATATATATGTAAATATACAACAGGGTATGGGTAAAGAAGGAGAAATGTATTTTAAAATTCAGCAAGCGAAGGGTTAGGATTATACCTTAGGTTGAACAGAACTAGAATTTTAAACAAGCAAATATGGCTAAGCCACACCACCAGGTTTTCAATGGCCCATTTTCAATTATGTACAAAATATATACATGCAATATGTATTAGAACACAAAATTTGGTCAAAGCTAGAACTTTACTCAAAAAAAGAATGTAAGAGTCACTGGATAGTTTCCCATAGAGATCAATGTATGCACTACACAACTTTGGCACTTCGTATCTTTTACAAATGTTGCTTAATCGCAACGGAATTTGCAGGAGTTATTGTTAGAGGTTCAATAAACGATTAAGAGGAAATTTTAACCTGTGGGAGTGTACGCACCTTGATGGATAAAAAGTGAAAAACGTTGTTATTCACAAAAAAAAATGCATAGTTTTCAACATACATGTATATTGTTTTGTTCAGGATACTGAAATTCTATTCAATATTAGACATAATGGAAAATGGAAGTTTTATCAAAATGCTTGACATACCAGAGACATATTATTCCAGATAAGAGTAAATTGAAATTCAATTTTTAGAAACTTTTCAGAAATTCCCAATTTTCATTTTTTAATTCCATGGAAGCCAATAGGACCAGGGCGTAACTCAATTTCACTGGAAATCGTAGTTTGAAACTTTGACAATAACTCCTGTAAATTTTGTTAAACTTCATCGTAGCCTATGGAAAATATAGAAGGCCGAAGCTGTAGGGTCATTGCATTAACCCTATGGGAAATGTACCTCTGACCATTTAATATTTTTGTTGAGTATATCACTAAAGGTGATCAATACCCATGCACCGCTGTCCTGATCGCAAATCCAACGGTTGATAGTGTGACACCAACTATCCATGTAACAGGCACAAATGACACAAAATATTCCAATTTCAATGAGAGATAACTCTGCAATGCCTGGCAGTACATACATGAAATTTGGGTCTAGCACATCTACTATTTATGCGATTATTGTTCAACAATAATCGTTTGTTATTGGAGTTTGAGCTCTTCATATTTGTGTATTTTGTATGTGATAGAAGCGGCATACTGCACACCGATTTGTCATTGATAGAAGCGACATAGTCAAAGACCGCCCAAGTTCCTTTGTTCCTTTGTCTTCTGATTTGCAACTAATCATGGTGAGTGGGATGATGGTGTTGAACTTCGATAACTCGAACTTCAAGGGACCGTATAAATTAGTTCGAGATAACAGGAGTTCGAGTTATCCCAATTCTAATCTGAACGATTTCTCAAGGTCACAGCTTAATACAGGTCTAAAGTAATGCTGAAAGCTCCTGTAGGAGCTTTCAGCATTACTTTAGACCTGTATTAAGCTGTCACATGTGTTTCTAGATATCTGTAGCGATACATTTTCGAGTAATTCTGTATTGCAAGTTTTGGAAGGACTGAACTTTTTGTTCGAGTTATCCCGAAGTTCGAGTTATCCGAGTTCGAGATATCGAAGTTCAACTGTATATTCCATTTTTCAGGATGTCATAATGAAATGCAGCTGCTAAATATCAATACAGTCATTACATCTGACATGAATATTCACCGAGTAAATACAACTCAAATGAGTCCCAGTAGACAGTAATCTGCAATGCATGGCATAAGTTCATTTTATGACTTTGTTTTAGACTGATTTCTGCATTAGTCTTTCTGGTTGCGCAATAGTTTCCTACTGGCAGCCTCGTGTTTCCGTCTCATTTTCATCATAGCTTGTCTCTGTATTTCTTGCCTAACTCTGAGATTCGCTTCCCTGGTATTGTACCTCTTCAGTGTTACCTCCATCGCCTTTCTCATATCAATCTCGTCAGGTATGTGAACATAGCGTATAGTTTTACCATTGACATAGAACATGTCAAAATGTTTATCTCCTTTCTGTGACTTGTAGGTGACATTCTTCATTGTTACATTCATGTAGCCATCTACTGTCACCACCTGACCTAACAGCTCTTTTTCATCTCTCAGTTCTACAGTTGTGACTTTTCCTTCAACTGCTTTCAACAAACAGATTAGTGTATTTGAGATAAAGAATTTCTCTCTTGATGTTTCCATGCTTCAGCGCAGATTTCAACAGCTATGAACACATCACTTGTTAATTACTGACAGTAAGTCTAAGACTAGTCCGTTGCATCTGTCAGCTTCTTTTTAACCTCCTCCTTGTTCAGTCCAGTAAGCAAAATGACCTTATTCCTTGACCTTGAACCCTGAAAAAGTAAACAAATCCCATGAAATCCCACCACACATGTTCAGTTGATAAAGTAGGTTTTAGACAAATGAAAGGGATCATTACACAATCGGTTTCCTTTTTATAATTTCTTTCACCCTCATTGTCCTAAATAACTAAAAGATTGTGTCTGTAAGACACAGCGATGCCCCCATGGTGGTGCTTGCCTAGCTGCATGTAAAATTCCTAAGTCATTTGACCTTGGGCTTGGGCTTGCGGGCAGCATGGGCTGGGTGCGTAATGAAAGTGTTATGATGCATTTTTGTGTAATTTTGGATATACTCGTTTTGGCTTATGCTATATGGTTTTGAAACTGATCTTAGTAACTTTTAAATCTTTGTGCAGACAGTTTATTGTTTAATATTTGTCACTGGTTGTTTTTAGCACCATTCTTTTCTATAGGCTTACAGCAACAACAAAATATGGCATGCAACTCTAGTGCTTTGATGTTTAGGCAGTCAATCAAAAGTTTTCTCACCTTTTGTTTCTCATGCATATGGTCTCATCTTGAGCACATTTCATTGGCTTGTAAAATTTTGTATATAAACAGTGTAGGTTTTCAATACAGAATATAGGAAATAGTAAAGTAGCTCTGTGCATACGGAAAGAAGAAGTTTGTAACTGTTTGAGAGTTTGACAGCTAAGTGGTGACAATTAGGGAACTCTAAGTGAATGAATGAATATTTTAGTTACAGGACATTAGTGACATTGAACTTTGTGCTTTAGGATAACTAAGTGAACAGTAAACTCTTATTTGGAACTGTAATTGCTGGTATTTTGTGTTGGATTGTTATTAAATTTGGTAAACTGTGTACGTGTCTACGTTTTGGAGGCAAAGTCCCTATTAAGTAATGGCATACCACATCTCTGAAGTTGTGGGCCAGAGGATTACGAAACCCGCTCATAATAAAAGTATGGATGGTGTTAAATGTGTATATGCAATTCCATGCCAATAGCTATAGTGGTTAGTGAGATATAGGACAATGACAAGAGTGTTCAGAGGAACACATGTGTCACCTGCTCGCAGCTGACACAAAAATTTATTAATATGAAAAAGGGGAATAACTAAAAAATTATTGATGCTAGAGTTGTGGCCCTTGTGCATGACACTTCCTCTCATAATGCTTGTTCCATGTGTGAAATTTGAAAGCCCTATAATGATTAGTTTAGAAATGACAGCCAAAAAAAGAAAGTGTGACAGACAGACAGACAGACGGAGAGACAGACGATGGAAAAGTGAACCCTAAGTGACACACTGCCTCTCGGCATGTGACACAAAAAAACTGTGCCAACCAAATGCACATTAATCATTTGACCTTGACATTTAGCTTACAGGCAGCCTGGGCTGGGTGCGCAATGAAAGTATGGATGGTGTTTAATGTGTATATGCAATTCCGTGGCAATAGCAACAGTGGTTAGAGAGATACAAGACAATGAAAATAAACTGTGACAACCAACTGCACCTAAGACAGACAATGAAAACAAGAGGGCCATAATGGCCCTGATATTTTATATAACATTTGTAGAGGACCTGAACATGATGCTATCTGCCAAATACATGATGTATGAAAGCTGAGAACCTTTCAGTTTCAGGAGAAGATTTTCAAAGTTTTCACTAAATGTACTACTGAAAACTGGCCACCCCTGGGGTGGGGCCAATTTTGACCCCAGGGGCATAATTTATATAACTTTGTAGAGGACTTGAACATGATGCTATGTGCCAAATATGAAAGCTGACACACAATGCACGCCGACGGACATCAGGCGATCATACAAGGGGCAATAACTCCAGTATTAGTGAAGCCAGAGTTATGGACCTTGTGCATGACACTTCCTCTTATCATGATCTTTCCATGTATGAAGTTTCAACCCAATGGCATGAGCCATTTAGGATAAATTGTCCGGACAAGATTGGCAGCCGCCTGTTTGCCAGCCATACATCACCATTTCAATAACCGGATTTTCCGTGGAAATCTGGTTAAAAATGGGCTATAACCCCTCTATACTGCAGCGCACTGCATGCTTGATGATCGATCCATTTACAGTTGGGCATTATGCTTCCCTCTTTGCTTGTGCGACTACAAGAAATACTTAATACTCTAGGATGGCATCCTCTTAAACCCTTTCACGGAGGGAGGAAGCTGGCTATTTGTATCTTGCCATTTCAGTCGTACCCAAATTACTTCACAATTGCTCTGGCCTCTGAACGGTCATCAAATACATGTGTTTGTTACTGTTTTTGCTCTCTTTCCTATAAAACAGTTTAAGTTATATATTTAGTGAGTGAGTTGGGTTTTATGGCACTGCGACACTAAATAGGTCATATAGTGCCTATATATGTAGTATCCCGTGTATCAACAGTTACCTATTTAGTATCACATGTGTTTATATTATCTTCTGTTTTTTTTTTTTATTAAAATGTCGGTGTATAAATTTTTGCTGTTCTTTTCCCGTCATTTAAATTATGATGTCACTTGTTTACTGGTTCAGTTTATTTGAATATTTTTTAATCTAGACATCTTTATTCATGTTATGGAGTTGTCTGGAGGGGGATTTTATTTTTTATTTTGACTTGGGTAAAGGTGGGATAAGTGTGAGACTGTGTGACGTTGGCTACCCATAAACCTGGTTTACGCCCCCAGTGGCCACTTTTGGCTACTGACCGTTCCAAGGTGGTACTCCTACTTTCACACTATGGTCTTATTTGCTATTTTATATGGTTAGTGTTTTGGTGTGCGTTCTGTTTTGCCTTGTAATTGTGCGGTTTCTTGTTTGATAATGTTTGGTGCTGTGCCCTTTCACATGTGGCTGTCCCTGTTTTACTGTTTTTTCCACTTTTAAATCCAACCTTTTTGAATAATCCTACTGAAAATCAGCATTTTCTAGGAAAAAGAAAACCTTAGAATGGTCTAGTTTTGAAACAATTGTGATAAACAGAGTATTTATCACAATGGTGACCTTTACAGACATCAAAAGGGGTCCATATGAGAGAATGTGTAACCCTTTCCTCCATAAATACGCCTATCTACGCCACTGTAATAGTCACTTCTTGAAACCATTGTGATTAATAGAGCATTTGCTCCTTAGGAGCAAATGCTCTATTTATCACAATGGTTTGATACCTACAAAATTCTAAAATTTTCTTTTCTTCTAGTTAATACTCCTTTTCAGTAAATTCATTCAAAGTGGTTGGATCTAAAAATAGCCTATGAGGGAATGGGTTAACTTACAACTTCATACTGTTATATTCAGCCTTTCCCTGTTCTGTGTTTATTCCAAATGTCAATACTTACTGAATATTCATGGACAAAATAGTTATAATGAAATATGGAAGGTGGAACATTGTAGCCAGTTGAGAAAGTAAAGAAAGGTCTCTTTCAAATTCCATTAACAATCAGAGCAGATCCTCATCAGAAGTCTCCTATGGGAGCTGTCTGATCTGGGTCTACACTGTTTACAAATATGTGAAAATACGTTTATATGAAGAAAAGGGTTAAAGATGGGATTACACAGCTATGCAAAGTACAGTAAAACCTCTCTTAACTGGAATTCTAGTAGAGATAAATTTAGATATTCTAGGCAAGTGACTGCTTAATGCATGGTGAAAGTCATGCAGAAAGCTCCACTAGGAGCTTTCTGCATGACTTCCACCCTGCATTAAGCTGTCACCTGTCTCCAAGACGGATATTTATACAAAATTTAACGTCCGGTTAAGAGAGGGTTTACTGTAGTAAGTATACAAGAGGGCCATGATGGCCCTGTATCGCTCACCTGGTTTGCTATGTTTTCCATATAGACATAATTATGAGGACCAGAGAAGTTAACACACCAAATCTAGTAATGGGTCACCCGAAGATAATTGATGTAAAATTATCTTCAAATCCAGCAGTTTTTTTTTTCTTTAACCCTTCGCTTGCTATTCACATCAATAAACGTACCTGTAAATAGTGAAGACCCTGATGAGACAGCTCCTGCAGGAGCTGTCTCATCAGGGTCTGCACTATTTACAAGTTGATTGGGCAACCAGTGCACTCCACAGCAGTGATTGCACAGCGAAATACTTGTACACAGTGAAGATATATGTAATTATACAACAGGGCATGGGTAAAGAAGGAGAAATGTATTTTAAAATTCAGCAAGAGAAGGGTTAAAGAACAACTTGATGATAGAGGACACAAGAAGGATACATGGCTGTCATAATACCTGAACCTGGCACTATGTGCCAATGTTGAGCTAAAAATCCTTTTATAGCTCCTGAGACCTAGAAAAACAAAAGATCAGCAACATTTCATCAATGTTGGTAAAGCTACAAGAAGCCAAAGCTACAAGAAGCCAAATATCAAAGTTCTTGTCATATTAGATGCAGAGAAGAAGTTTGGAAATTTTACTGTATAACCAGGGTGTGGTCATTTTTTACCCCTGGGTCATAATTTGAAGAATCTTAATAGAGGAGCTAATGCTATGTGCAAAATATCTCAAATATCTAAGCTCAGGCTATTTCTTTTCAGACAAGAAGATTTTTTTTAGTGTTTTTTTGAAAAAAGTCAATTTTTAAAGGGTGTGGCCGTGTTTGACCCCTTGGGCATAATTTGAACAATCTAAGTGAAGGTTCACCAGAGATAATGCTTTATACCAAATATCACAGTTCTAAGCTTTTCGATTTCAGACAAAAAGATTCTTAAAGGTTTTACTATATAATCCTATGTAACACATGTAGCCCCCAGGATTTGGCGGTGTTTGACCCCATGGACAAAATTTGAACAATCGTAAGAAAGGGTCACCAGATGATGCTATATTCCAAATATCACAGCTCTAAGCTTTTCGGTTTCAGATAAGAAGATTTTAAAGTTTTCACTATATAATCCAATGTAAAATTTGTGACCCCCGGGTTAGGCCAATTTTGAACCAGAAGATTTTGAAAGTTTGTATTTATTTATTTTTTCTGCATGGTATTAAATTCTTTGATTAACTTTGGAAGAGGTTGACCCAAGGAACATTCCTGCCAAGTTTGGAAAAAATCTAGCTAGTAGTTTAGGAGGAGATGTCATTTTAAGAAAAATGTGGACGGCTGACGGCGCCTAACGGACACAGGGCGATCATAATAGCTCACCTTGGCACTTAGAACTGTTAACACTGACTGAGTAACAGAAGAACATCTGGGTAGAACCATCAACTTACTGTAATTAAAGTCCCTGGACGTCCTGAGATCGAAACAAGAGAGTCGTCACGGGTGACAAATGCCCCCAAAGTGTTTGACACCGAAATGCATTTTGGCGGAAAAACAATACAATGTAATGCAGGTGTAACATGAAATTTTGATGCTGTTAAAAATGACACAGGGGTCAGTTCTTAACATTAGAAACAGAGCCTTTGACGATTATGATAGTTAAGAAAAGAGCCAAGGGTCAAAACTTAGTTAAAAAGGACCCTAAGTCATTCTCAACGTTAAAAAGGACCCTGGGTTGATTGTCAACGTTTAAGGTATAGGAGATATGCTCTGGACAAGCTTTTTGTATCTGGTAAGGTATAGGAGATATGCTCCGGACTGTAAAATTGAGGTCAAAGGTCAAGGTCAAGGATCTGAAAATGGTACACGACTCTCCGCCATCCCAAGATGAACTCACAAACCAAATTTGGAATCCGTAGCTGGTAAGGTATAGGAGAAATGCTCCGGACAAGCTTTGTGTAAAATCTAGGTCAAAGGTCAAGGTCACAGTGACCTGAAAATGGTACGCGACACACCGCCATCCCAAGATAAACTCACACACCAAATTTGGAATCCGTAGCTGGTAAGGTATAGGAGATATTCTCTGGACAACCTTTTTTGTAAAATCGAGGTCGAAGGTCAAGGTCAAGGTCACAGTGACCTGAAAATGGTACGCGAAATTCCTCCATCCCAAGATGAACTCACACACCAAATTTGGAATCCGTAGCTGGTAAAGTATAGGAGATATACTCCGGACAAGCTTTTTGCAGCTGGTAAGGTATAAGCTTTTTGTAAAATCGAGGTCAAAGGTCAAGGTCACAGTGACCTGAAAATGATACGTGACACTCCGTCATCCAAAGATGAACTCACACACCAAATTTTGGATCCGTAGCTGGTAAGGTATAGGAGATATGCTCCGGACAAGCTTTTTGTAAAATCGAGGTCAAAGGTCAAGGTCACAGTGACCTGAAAATGGTACGCGACACTCCGCCATCTGAAGGTGATCTCACACACCAAATTTGGAATCCGTATCTGGTAAGGTATAGGAGATATGCTCTGGACAAGCTTTTTGTAAAATCGGTCAAAGGTCAAGGTCAAGGTCACAGTGATCTGAAAATGGTACGCGACACTCCTCCATCCCAATATGAACTCACACACCACATTTGGAATCCTTAGCTGGTAAGGTATAGTTGATATACTTCGGACAAGCTTTTTGTAGCTGGTAAGGTATAAGCTTTTTTTAAAATCGAGGTCAAAGGTCAAGGTCAAGGTCAGTGACCTGGAAATGGTACACGACACTCCGCCATCCCAAGATGAACTCACACACCAAATTTGGAATCTGTAGTTGGTAAGGTAAAGGAGATATGGTCCGGACAAGCTTTTTGTAAAATCGGTCAAAGGTCATGGTCAAGGTCACAGTGATCTGAAAATGGTACGCGACACTCCTCCATCCCAAGATGAACTCACATACCAAATTTGGAATCCTTAGCTGGTAAGGAATAGGAGATATACTCCGGACAAGCTTTTTGTAGCTGGTAAGGTATAAGCTTTTTTTAAAATCGAGGTCAAAGGTCAAGGTCAAGGTCAAGGTCACAGTGACCTGGAAATGGTACGCGACACTCCGCCATCCCAAGATGAACTCACACACCAAATTTGGAATCTGTAGCTGGTAAGGTAAAGGAGATATGCTCTGGACAAGCTTTTTGTTAAATCGGTCAAAGGTCATGGTCAAGGTCACAGTGATCTGAAAATAGTACGCGACACTCCTCCATCCCAAGATGAACTCACACACCAAATTTGGAATCCTTAGCTGGTAAGGTATAGGAGATATACTCCGGACAAGCTTTTTGTAGCTGGTAAGGTATAAGCTTTTTTTAAAATCGAGGTCAACGGTCAAGGTCAAGGTCACAGTGACCTGGAAATGGTACGCGACACTCCGCCATCCCAAGATGAATTCACACACCAAATTTGGAATCTGTAGCTGGTAAGGTAAAGGAGATATGCTCCGGACAAGCTTTTTGTAAAATCAAGGTCAAAGGTCAAGGTCACAGTGACATGAAAATGGTACGCGACACTCCCCCATCCCAAGATGAACTCACACACCAAATTTGGTATCCGTAGCTGATGTGACAAAGGAAATATACTCCGGACAAAAGGTACACACACCCACACACCCACCCACCCACCCACACACACACCCACGCACGGTGCCGCCAAAGCCTAGCTTTGGGGGCATAAAAAAGGCACTTTGGTGTTTTTGATAGAGTGCCCATCCATTTGAAAGAAACCGGTCTTAAAAAAGTTTCAAACGTAAGGTTTTGTATTAAATTACATGTTTTTTTTAAATCCATGAAAAAGAAAGTAGGTTTAAATATAGAGAAAACGAAAGTAGGTTTAAATATAGAGACTGTGAGTATGTTTATTTCCACATTTTTTTTCCGTTTATTTTAGAGACAGTGCTCATCCCACTTCCGCTTCCAAGAGATGCCTAAATACATTTTTTGATATCGAGAGGTGCATGCGCTAAGTGTTTGCTATATTTATAGCGAATATTTATAAAGAACTGTCATACTTTTTTGACTGCATAAACAAAAAGTACAGCGCAATATATTCTAGAGTTTTATTGTTGTTTCTCAACAGAAAACGATCAAATAAAAAGCAAGACTGTTTAAATGGTATACTGAAGGGTACGTCCAGCATATATTTATTTATTTTAATGCAAAGGCGTTCAGGGACTTTAAGCCAGCTGTACAATTTGCTGAATAAATGACTTGGTCACTCACACTGATTGGTTAGTAAATGACATAAAATTTATGTGTCTAACTAAATCTGATTGGTTAGTAAATGACGTAAAATTTATGTCTAACTAAATCTGATTGGTTAGTAAATGACGTAAAATTTATGTCTAACTAAATCTGATTAGTTAGTAAATGACATTTCTGTGTCTAACTAAATCTGATTGGTTAGTAAATGACATTTATGTGTCTTAACTAAATCCGATTGGTTAGTAAATGACATTTATGTGTCTTAACTAAATCCGATTGGTTAGTAAATGACTTCACTCATGCATCACATTTGTAAGGTCCCTTTCCTATATATATCCTTATGTATCCAACTATGTTTAACTAAATTCAGTGTTGCACCTAGGCCTGAAATTTTGGGGGACACACGGACCCCCTGGCTCACAATTTGGGGGACATTTTGAAGAATAGGGGGACAGGATCAAAATCAAAATGTATAAGCTTACCTAGACTCATGAATACAGTTGTCTGTTGTACAATGCAAATCTAATACTCTGATAACAGTTTCAGCCGAAAATACAGCTAACATTATTTTCACATTCATGATCCTAAGTTTAAGATTGGATTCAATACAAGTTTGCATCTGAACTTCCCATATTAAAGACTCGATATTCCTCGATCTTCCATGCTCAAGTTTTACTTTCAGATTGCATTTCGTCTGCTCTAATTTCAATACGACGATGTTTACCCATTGAGACTGCCATTTTTTGAATTTGGTTCTGGGATGTTTTGTACCAAAGGCTGACCAAGCATTTTTTCATATTTCTTTCTTATATGTTGTTAAATTCCAGAATACCTATAAGATAATTCGATAAAGATCTAAATACAAGTAAAGAGGCGATTCTCAAAAGGTCTAAACACCCTGAGAAGAAAGCCTATTAAATAAATAAAACTCTCGTCCCAGGAATGTTTCAATAGTAGTACGAAATGTTCCGAGATGAACTGGTTTTGATATGAAACATCCCGTAGCCTTAAATTTGTATGACTGGTTATCGATTTATAGGTATTAACTCTTTCCCTCATATAAACGTGTTTTCACGCATTTGCAAACAGAGTAGACCCAGATCAGACGGCTCCTAGAGGAGCCGTCTGATCAGGGTCTACTCTGTTTGCTAATAGAATTTGAAAAATCTGTGTCTTTACTTTCTAAAATGGCTACAATGTTCCACCTTCTATATTTCATTATAACTATTTTGTCCATGAATATTTGGTAGGTACTGAACTTTGTAATAAACATAGAACAGGGAAAGGGTTAAAACTGCAGCTGTCAAAGCGCTTCCATTGATACATGCATACACACTCTACCTTTTATTGATAAATCTGCAAATATGATGACAAACAGCGGAAATGGACAGGCTACGAAAAGTGCTCCCGTAGGCCCGCGCCGTTGTGAATTTTAAGGGACAAAGTAAAAAGTATTGCGGGAATCCCGCAATCCCACGCTCTAGGTGCAACACTGTATATATAATTAGTAAATGACTTTGCACGCATCACTCTAAGGTCTCTCTCCTGTATGTAGCCTCTTGTATTTAACTAACCCTGATTGGAAAGTAAAAGACTTTTAACACACCTCACACTTGCTTGTAAGGTCTCTCTCCTGTATGTCCATTTAAAATGAACTGGCAAGCAAATGACTTTCCACACACATCACACTTGTAATGTCTCTCTTTTGCATGCATCATCATGTGTCTATCTATAACTGATTAGATAATAAATGACTTTCCACACACATCACACTTGTAAGGTCTCTCTTTTGTATGTATCATCATGTGTCTATCTACAACTGATTAGATAATAAATCACTTTTCACACAGATCACACTTATAGTTATACGGTCTCTCTCCTGTATGTATTTTCATCTGTATAACTAAATCTGACTGGCGAGTAAATGACTTTTTACACATATTACACTTGTAAGGACTCTCTCCTGTATGTGTCCTCATGTGTTTATCAAAATGGAATCGGCCATTAAATGACTTGTCACACACATCACACTCATAAGGTCTCTCTCCTGTATGTACCCTCATGTGTATATCTAAACTGGATTGGTACCTAAATGATTTTACACACACATCACACTTGTACGGTCTCTCTCCTGTATGTATTCTCATGTGTCTAACTATATATGACTTGCAAGTAAATGACTTTTCAGTTTTCACACACATCACACATGTAAGGTCTCTCTCCTGTATGTACCCTCATGTGTATATCTAAATGGGATTGTGAAGTAAATGACTTTTCACACACATCACACTTGTACAGACTCTTACCTGTATGTATCCTCATGTGTTTAACTAAACTGGAATGGTACCTAAATGACTTTTCACATATATCACACTTGTATGGTCTCTCTCCTGTATGTTTTCTCATGTGTCTAACTAAATCTGACTTGCAAGTAAATGACTTTTCACACACATGATCATCACACTTGTAAGGTCTCTCTCCTGTATGTATCCTCATATGTATATCTAAAGGTGATTTTTGAATAAATGACTTTTCACATACATCACACTTGTATGGTCTCTCTCCTGTATGTATCCTCATATGTCCAACTAAATCTAACTGGCGAGTAAATGACTTTTCACACATACCACACTTATAAGGTCTCTCTACTGTATGTATTCTCATGTGTATATCTAAACAGGATCGACCATCAAATGACTTTTCACACATATCACACTTGTAATGTCTCTCTCCTGTATGTACCCTCATGTGTCTAACTAAATGGGATTGGGTCCTAAATGACTTAACACACACATCACACTTGTACGGTCTCTCTCCTGTATGTATCCTCATGTGTATAACTAAACCTGATTCGCGAGTAAATGACTTCTCACACATATCGCATTTACAAAGTCTCTCTACTGTATGTATCCCAGTGTGTCTAACTAAATCCGACTTGCAAATAAATGACTTCTCACACACATCACACTTATAAGGTCTCTCTCCTGTATGTATCCTCATGTGTATATCTAAAAGGGTTTGGAAAGTAAATGACTTTTCACATACATCACACTTGTGCTGTCTCTCTCCTGTATGTATCCTCATGTGTCTAAATAAACTTGACTTGAAAGTAAATGACTTTTCACACACATCACACTTGAAAGGTCTCTCTCCTGTATGTACCCTCATGTGTTTATCTAAATGGGATTGTGAAGTAAATGACTTTTCACACACATCACACTTGTACGGACTCTTTCCTGTATGTATACTCATGTGTTTAACTAAACCTGACTTACGAGTAAATGACGCTTCACACAAATCACACTCGTAAGGTCTCTCTCCTGTATGTGTCCTCATGTGTCTAACTAAATTGGATCTATGCCTAAATGACTTTTCACACACATCACACTTATGCGGACTCTCTCCTGTATGTACCCTCATGTGTATATCTAAATGGGATTTTTGCATAAATGACTTTTCACATACATCACACTTGTACGGACTCTTTCCTGTATGTATCCTCAGGTGTTTAACTAAACCTGAGTTACGAGTAAATGACTTTACACACATATCACAGTTGTAAAGTCTCTCTCCTGTATGTGTCCTCATGTGTGTAACTAAATTGGATCGGTGCCTAAATGACCTTTCGCACACATCACACTTATGCGGTCTCTCTCCTGTATGTATCCTCATGTGTATATCTAAATGGGATTTTTGCATAAATGACTTTTCACACACATCACACTTATGTGGTCTCTCTCCTGTATGTACCCTCATGTGTATATCTAAATGGGATTTTTGCATAAATGACTTTTCACACACATCACACTTATGCGGTCTCTCTCCTGTATGTACCCTCATCATGGAGTCATGTGTATATCTAAATGGGATTGTAAAATGAATGACTTTTCACACACATCACACTTGTACAGACTCTTTTCTGTATGTACCCTCATGTTTCTGAACTAAATCTGATTGGCAACTACCGGTAAATGACAAAATTTGATAAATAAGTTTTCACATACATCCCACCTGTAAGGTCTCTCTTTTGTAAGTATAATCAGGTGTCTATCTACTACATCACACCTGTAAGGTGTACTTATCTGTAGAACTAAATCAGAATTATTAGTAAATGGCCTTGGACACACATCACACTTGTAAGTTCTTTCCTGCATGTATCCTCTTTGTGTCTATTAACTACATCAAACTGGCAACTAAATGACACACACACACACACACACCTCATCTTCTGTATGTATCATCATGTGTCTTATCTAAAATGAATTGGCAAGTGAATGACTTTTCACATACACCATACTTGTAAGGTCTCTCTCCTGCATGTATCCTCATGTGTCTAACTAGATCTGACTGGGGGGTAAATTACTTTTCACACACATTACACTTGTATGGTCTCTCTCCTGTATAAATCCTCATATGTCTATCTAAACTTGTTTGCTGAGTATATGTAAGGTTTCTCTCCTGTGTACAGACAAATATTTGGTACTTTGGAATGGATTCGACTTGCAAATTTATTCACACTTCTTAAATATCTCCAATAGAGGATCTATTATTCTCTAGGAATACTGGTTGAACTTCACCCATAATGTAGACCAAGTATCATTCCATGATAAGCAGTTGAAACACCAGTTGAAAATGCTTGTTTTGATAAACTTCTGGAACAGAAATAAGATGCAAGGAGATATTTCAAACACTAACAGATATTTGTGCCACATGTATGCCCCCATGGCAGCCAGCCTGTAATTATGAGTATTGACCTTGAATTGTGACATGATGACATGCATTTCCTTATATATTTGTGGCTTCTTGTGTGTGGTTTTTCCTGCTTGACTTTGCACTTTTAATAACTGCTCATGAACAGACTCGATAAAACTGAGTCTGCAATTTTCTCTTTTCACATTGCTGCTTTTGCTTTCGAAGGGTCTCCTATATTCAGAACTTATGTACTTCACAACAGCATGTGTTAGGTGCTTCTGTGGCGGCAATAAAAATTCACCCCATACTTCATTCTTGTTGATGTTATATTTTCTGGTCCTTTGGGATCATTAGTTTCGATGTTATTGGTTTTGAAAAATTTAATAACTGCTCATGAACAGACTCAATAAATTAGAAACTTGACTTTTCACATTGAACTTTGGCCTTGAACTTTCACCTACTGACCTCAAAATCTATATGGGTCTTCTACTCATCCTAACCACCCTCCTCAAAATTATGAGTTTCTTAACAAATATGAAGACTCTAACTAAAAGAACAAGAGGGCCAAGATGGCCCTTAATTACCATAGATTTAAGATTATAGCTGGGTAGCCCCAGGATGGGTCCAATATTGACTTAAGGGACAATATTTGAATAATGTTGGTAGTGGATCATGAGCAGTGGTTCTGGAGAACAGGATTTCATGAAGATTCAGCTAAAAATGTGACCTCTAGAGTGTTCTCAAGGCTTTCCTTCTATATGACCTAGTGACCTAGTTTTTGACCCCACATGACCCACTTTCAAACTCGTTTGAGATTTTATCAATACAATCATTCTAAGTTTCATGAATATCGGACAAAAATTGTTAACCACTAAAGTGTTCACAAGGTTTTTTCTGTTTGATCTGGTGACCTAGTTTTTGACCCAACGTGACCCACTTTCAAAACTCCTCAGGTTTTATAATTCTGATAAAATTTCATGGAGATTCGGCTGCAAATGTGACCTCTAGAGTGTTCATAAGGTTTTTTTACTATTTCACCTAGTGACCTAGATTTTGACCCCACATGACCCACTTTCAAACTCATCCGAGATTTCATTAGGACAATCATTCTGACCAAGTTTCATGAAGATTGGGCTAAAAATGTGACTTCTAGAGTGTTCACAAGATTTTCATACTATTTAACCTAGTGACCTAGTTTGTAACCTGATGTGACCCACTTTCGGTCTTGTCCGAGATTTTTTCAGAACTATCATTCTGATAGTTTCATGAAGATTCTGCTAAAAATGAAGCTTCTAGAGTGTTCGCAAGGTTTTCCTACTATTTGACCTAGTAACCTACTTTTTGACCCCACATGACCCACTTTCGAACTCGTCAAGACAATCATTCTAAGTTTCATGACTATTAGACAAAAAATGTGACCACTAGAATGTTCACAATGTTTTTCTACTGTTTGACCTAGTGACCTTGTTTTTGACCCCACATGACCCACTTTCAAACTCATCTGAGATTTTATTAAAACAATCATTCTAATAAAGTTTCATGAAGATTCGGCTAAAAATGTGACCTCTAGATTGTTCACAAGGTTTTTTCTACCATTTGACCTAGTGACCTAGTTTTTGACCCCACTTGACCCACTTTCAAACTTGTCTGAGATTTTATCAAGACAATCATTCTAAGTATCATGAAGATTGGACAAAAAATGTGACCACTAAAAACTCGTTCACAAGGTTTTTCTACTGTTTGGCCTAGTAACCTAGATTTTGACCCCACATGACCCACTTTCAAACTCATCCGAGATCTTATCAAAACAATAATTCTGACCAAGTTTCATGAAGATTGGGATAAAAATGTGACCTCTAGAGTGTTCACAAGGTTTTCTACTATTTGACCTAGTGACCTAGTTTTTGACCCCACGTGACCAACTTTCAAACTCGTCCGAGATTTTATCAAGACAATCATTCTGATTTCAAGTTTCAAGATGATTGGACTAAAATTGTGACCACTAGAGTGTTCACAAACAAATTGTTGACGATGCACGGCTGACATTCAAGTCACCCTGAGCTTTGCTCAGGTGAGCTAAAAATGTAATAGTTTCCAATTCTTGTAAAATATTTCAAATGTCTTATTGTTTGAAGCTATAAGTGTTTGTGCTTCAACATGATGTTTTACAACTGCACTGAAGGAGTCTAAACCTATAAAGATTCATGGCGATTTTTTCTCAAATAATGTAATATGAGGTAAATCGTGATAACGTTTACTTCATCATCAGCTGAACCAAATAAAAAACAGTAACATTGTCTAATTTGATACTGTACTGATGTCTTGTTAGGTTGTCTTTAATATGATTAAAAAAAGGCTTTACTTTTTTTCACAGTTTAAAACCAAGTATGTTATGTATTGTTTCGGTTTCCTTAGTACAAAGAGCACACATGTTATCAGTTTTTATTTTTTGCGTTTTAAGATATTTTTGTTCAGTGGTAGAATTCTGTGCAAATTTTGAACTTGAAACCATTGAAGGTTGCTATCTTTTGTTACTTTGAATGACATGCTATAAAAGTTCTTTAACTGTGCATCTATAAATTTGTACATGTACTGAGCATTCCATTTACGTTTACTGGTAGGAATATCTGCATTTCTATTTAACCCTTTCCCTGTTCTATGTTTATTCCAAATTTCAATACGTACTGAATATTCACTAGCAAAAAAGTTACAAAGAAATATGGAAAGTGGAACATTGTAGACATTTTAGAAGGCAAAGAAACAGATCTATCAAGTTCTATTAGCAAACAGAGTAGACCCTGATCAGAAGGCTCCTCTAGGAGCCGTCTGATCTGGGTCTACTCTGTTTGCAAATGCGTGAAAACACGTTTATATGAGGGAAAGGGTTAATATATCTTACAAGGATCGACTTTCTGAAATGTTCTTTAAAATAACCTGGAAATGACAAGGTATAAAAGGCATTAATAATTGGTCAGTACTTAGATTTGTACCATGTTCTGCTCAAAATGACTTCAAGAAATTATTTAAAACTGCTTTAATCCCTAAGTAATGCAGGTAATTTACTCGTTTGGGGAATTTCCTGCAAATTTTACCGTTTTGACATAGATCATTGATATATCAAATGCCCTATATATACCAAGATTTTAAGAAAAAACTTTGGCTACCTATGAGTAATTTGTTGTAAAACATTGGTAATGAGAGAATATTGGAAAAGTTTTTAATGGCTATCATTGCTATTGAATTCGAAAACACTTTTAAACGTCTTTTCAGAAACCATTTGCTATTCTACTACTTACAATGTCTTATAAAGCTATCCACAATTAACCAGTTTTTTCGTATCAAACATACTTTGTGTTAAGCTAATCCATTTTCCATTTGTAAGAAAAAGTCATCTGATCCATGTACATTTAAGACTGGATAAAATTGAATATATTTCATATTCTCCTTCGCTTCGATTTTAACAATTTTGGTAGTGGGTCATAAGAAGACTATTGCTATGAAATAACATTCAATTAAGACAACTGAACACCGAGCAAGTTTGATGAAAATTGGACCATTACTTCAGGAGATATTGCGCGGAAACCAATCAGCTAATCAGATTGCAGCAGCCTAAGTGAAAATGCCCTTAATTTAACGCAAAATGTACGAAAATTGCCAAACACAGAATCCATGTGAGGTGCTTGGATATCAAGTACACTGAGCAAGTTTGGTGCAAATTGGACCATTCCTTGAGGAGATATTGCACAGAAACCAATTAGCTAATCAGATTGCAGCAGCCTAAGTGAAATGCCCATAATTTTTAGAAAAGTGCGGGGAAATTGCCGAACACAGTATTCATGCAAGGTGATTGAATAACAAGTACACTGAGCAAGTTTGGTGAAAATTGGACCATTCCTTGAGGAGATATTGCGCGGAAACCAACAATCAGCTAATCAGATTTCAGCAGCCTAAGTGAAAATGCCAGTAATTTTCCAAAAAATGCATGGAAATTGCCGAACGCAGAACCAATGCGAGGTACTTGAATATCAAGTACATTGAGCGAGTTTGGTGAAAATTGGACCATTCCTTGAGGATATAATGCGCGGAAAACAATCAGCTAATCAGATTGCAGCAGCCTAAGTAGAATGCCCGTAATTTTCCGAAAAATACGCAGAAATTGCCGAACACAGAACCCATGCACGGTAATTGGATATCAAGTACACTGAGTAAGTTTGGTGAAAATTGGCCCATTCCTGGAGGAGATATTGCGCAGAAACCAATCGGCTAATCAGATTGCAGCAGCCTAAGTGAAAATGCCCGTTATTTTCCAAAAAATGTACGGAAATTGACGAACACTGAACCCATGTGAGGTACTTGGACATCAAGTACACTGAGCAAGTTTCGTGAAAATTGGACCATTCCTTCAGGAGATATTGTGTGACACCAAAAACGGACAAATGGACAGGCAAGCTGGTTACTATAGGGTACCCGCATCTCGATGCAGGGCTCTAATTAGTTTTCTTAGCCCTTTACTCCATGAATATTCATGTACGAAACAAAGACACAAACCTTATCCAGAGTGACTTGAGATTTTTTCAGACCAAATAGCTTGGCAAGAAACTTGACCAGTTCAGTGTTGGCCTCTCCATCCACTGGTGGGGCAGCTATCTGTATCCCCACCTCTTCTCCAATACCTGCAACAAAATACAAAAGTGTTTAACCCTTTACTCAATTAATATTCATGTAAGAAATAACAATGTAATGAATATTAATTAGATTCATTTTTATAATGGCATATGAACACAGGAAATATTGGTCATGGCAGAAACTGCAGAATCATAGCTATATTATATCATAAGCAAACAGAGCAGACCCTGATTGGCTCATACAGGAGCCATCTGATCTTGGTCTACTCTGTTTGCAAATGCATGAAAATGCGTTTATATGAAAGAAAGGGTTAAACTAACACATCTGTCATCTAATGACAGTGTGATAAAAGCATGGTCGGCAATCAGATGGACAGACAGTTGGATAATGACAGAGAAGTCCCATTTACATGCCAAATTTGATATTGATACTTTCCACCATAAATACGCCATTCTACCCCTCTGTAATAGTCACTTCTTGAAACCATTGTGATAAATACAACATATGCTCCATAGGAGCAAATGCTCTATTTATCACAATCGTTTCAATACTACACAATTCTAACATTTTCCTTTTCTCTAGTAAATGCTCATTTTGGTAGATTTATTCAAAGAGGTTGGGTCTAAAAAATAGCCTATGGGGGAATGGGTTAAATAGTACATTTGTTACCCTTGTTGTATATTCATTTCAGAAATAGTGACATCATAAATATTTATTTAACTGAATGTTTATAATGACATAATTATGTACACATGTTTGGTTCTAGTAGAAACTGTAGAGTCACATCTATCATAATTTCATAAACAAACACAGAGCAGGCCCCAATCAGATGGCTCATACAGGAACCATCTGATCTGGGTTTACTCTGTTTGCAAAGGTGTGAAAAAGGGTAAGGAATACCAGCAAATAAAGCAGGAGCCTTCTGATCTGTCTAAGACAGCAATTCCCTTGCTGATATACTTGCCTGTAATTGAATTAGTCTTGGCTCCAGGTTTGGCATGGATTTTTATTGACACATATTCACCATTCTCAGTGATGGCTTCAGGGTCTTGAGATTTTGCCTCTCCTGACTAGAAATAAAACACATGATAAATAAGGCATTTTGTTAATCATTTAAACTTTAACCCCATGAATATTCATGCAAGAAAATAATGACATTATGATTATAAATAGATTATTTTCATGAGATATGGACACAGAATCTTTTGGCAATGGCAGAAACTATAGAATCAGATCTACATTATTCCATCAGCAGACACAGCATACCCTGATCAGATGACTCCTGTAGGAGCATCAGACCTGGGTTTACTTGGTTTGCAAAGCATTGAAAGGC
>OY755239.1:86335883-86362358 GCA_963576725.1 Azorinus chamasolen | reverse complement strand
TCTCATTGAGATAATGGAATTCATAATGTTTGGGCCATTTCTTAATAAACGATTGTCGAAATGATAGAGTTGTCTGAATAATGATATAGTAAACTTTGAAGTCAATTTTCAGCATTTAGCCACTCACTTCCTTCTTTCCTTTCTTTGGCATTAAGTTGGCGGTGCTTGTCGTAAATTGTACGTATCTTTTAAATATGCCGACACTTCTAGAAAGCATCTGAATATGTTTTCATGCATCTGTTTTCATGAACTTAATTTCGTTACCGTGCATCATAATAGTTGCATTGTCGTGAAATTTACACGAAACGTCCCGACTTGTAGCGTAAAACCGTTATTGAAATTTGTATTGAACATCTATTTTGTAACTCATTGCTTTAAAAAGAATGAAACAAGAGGGTCGCGATGGCACCGAATCCTTCACACGAGCACCTCCAGTACAAATATTAATTAAGAGATAATTAATAACTAGTAATAATACCTAGTAGCATGGTCTTACCGTCTATCGAACCTCTTAACCTTTGACTAGGAACAAAAAACGTTTACTGTGAATATTGAAGAAAAAAATAAATCAGCAGTTCAAAATAATCATTTATACATAGCTTGAAACAATTGAGTAATTTTATTCTCATCTATTAATCCCCAAACAATCCAGTGTTCCCCACCACCCGCATAACAAAAACAAAAATGGCTGCCAGAAAAATATCACCTGCTTATCGAACCTTTATTTTAGAAACTGTTTACTGTAACATAATACTCATAATCACGTGATTTCATCATGGGCACGCGACCTTTGCATAAACTGAAGGGGTCAGAGCTGTCAAACATTTTTAATGTGGTGCACTTTTCAATTTATGTTGATATTCTATAACGTATTAAGAGTTTTCTCATGTTTAGCATAGTTGAATGGGAACTAAACTGTATTGACCTGTTTTTGACGTATATTTCGTTTTTAAGCTACGAGGAGTTGTTTACAGACAAAGCAACGGTACTCATGATTTTATGAGGTAGTATGCACTTGTACATGCGTAAAAAACACAAAAAATGAAAGGTTCGATAAACAGGTGAGGTTCGATAGAAGGTGAGTCTACGATACATTGGTAATAGACATTGGCGTTACAATCTTCATCTAGTTGAAGGCGGCCGATTACGAAGAAGTAGAAGTAACTGGGCATTTTCTTATAAATACATAAATACTTGCGGCCCTATACAGTGTATCAAATTATGATTGACATTGCTTCAGGCATGTGGATACTAGCAGTACATGAAGTAGTGTTAACAAACTAATTTTGAATAACACAAACATGATGACACCAGTCATTCAACAATCTCAACTTAAATTTTAGCCTGCTTATAGTAAATTACTGTTAGTAGAAAATGTCATCGTATAAGTTTTCAAAATTGATTTATTTTGCATTTTCTGGGTGTCAAACAGTTCGGACCCTGGTGAGATGGCATTGCGTATCTTTTGAAAACAGCTTATCAAAATCAGAAATGGCACAGTACATGGTCGAGTATGCAACCTTGATAGGAAACACATTCACAAACACAAAGAGCTACACACCATTTATTTGTGGCTAGAGGACTTCATCAAAGGAAGAAGACAACAGGTCTTGGTAAACGGGGAGTATTCCGAATGGTCCAGAGTCATCAGTGGAGTTCCACAGGGAAGTGTACTGGGGCCTGTCCTTTTCCTGATATATATGAATGATATTCCCAACGCCATCTCATGTGTTGTACGTCTATTTGCAGACGACACAAAGATACAACGTCGTTGAAAACGATGAGGATACAACCAAATTACAAAATGATATTTATAAAGCATGTAAATGGTAAAAAAATGACAACTCTTATTCAATATTAACAAATGTAAAACTCTACATATTGGAAATAGTAAAGATACTAACAAGTAGGCTACTTTATAATTGAACATGGTAATAAGTTGCAAGAGATACAACATGTAACTCAAGAAAAAGACCTTGAAGTGATATTTGACCCTGCTTTGTCGTTCAGCTTGCACACTAATGAAAAAGTAAAAAAAGCCGATAGAATGTTAGGCGATTGTCAAATCTTTCTATTTCGAATTCATGTCAAAGGAGATCTTCTTAACACTATATAAACCCTTGATCAGACCGTATTTGGAATATGCCTTAACAATATAGTCGCCGAAATTTAAGAAAGACGGGAGGGCTGTTGAGAATGTGCAGCGCAGTGCCACTAGAAGAGTTAAAGGTGTGTCCAGTTTAAAGCAAGACTCTTCCCTACACCCCCCCCCCCCCCCCCCCCCCCTGATTATTTGCAGCAAACACGTGGTAACATGTTAAGAGTGTATAAAAAAGCACCCACGTGCTGAACAGAGAAGGACCACCTTCAGTCAGAGGGTCATAAGATTATGGAATAAGTTTCCAAATAATATAGTACTGGCACCCTCATTAACTCATTTAAACAACGTGTGAATGCAAAATGGGTAGAATGTCTTTTTTTAGATGTCTTTTAATTCCAGTTTTAACAACTAGTGCATTTTAATTGTCATTGATCCTTACTCTCTAGTTATTCTGAGAACATCATTTAAATTGTGGATCCTTGACATTAAATAGGAACAGAGATTAAAGTGAACAGTGGTTACATGTTTGATATTTTAACTAAAGTGTATATAGAGCTTTTAGCCTTAAATGAAATGTCTGCAAAAAATGTTCAAATACAGAATAATATTTAACTATACTAATAGTGCATGGCACAAACTTTCCAATAAGGGAAAACATAACTAATATGGCCTAAGAAACGTCATTGTTTATATGGGTATAATGCCCATATTTGGCAATTAATTATGTGTGGAAAAAAATATGTGAAATATGTGAAAAAACCAACGTGTCTCAGAACTGCATGTCATCTCGGAAGTGATTCTTGAAGACAGACTTAAGGAAATAAAGGACTCTGTTGTCTTTTCATTAACACTTGATGAGAGCACAGACAATGGGAATTTTGAATCGTGTCATCATACATGCACAGTCACTGAGTGCCACAGAACATGGACTAATTTAAAGTACTCTGTACTTTCAAATAAAGTGACACCCGAGGGTGCAGCTAATATAGTGAATATGGTTGTGACAGAACTAAAGGAAAAAATGACTGGGCATTTCAAAATTAGTGGGAAAGTGGGAATAGGCACGAATGGAGCTAGTGTCGTACGTGACAGGAAAGAAAGGAGGTATGGTTAAGCTTAAAGAACATTCTCAGTATTACACTTATACATTCACATCATACTGCAGGAACTCTTTCTTCCCTCGGACTGTTACAACCTGGAACCAGCTGCCAGCAGAAGTAGCAGAGACCCCCGATTTGGTATCTTTCAAGCGGGTCTGGGGTCGCTCTCTTTCTAGCCTTAATATTTAGGACCCCAGCTGTAAGTAGTCACCAGTGATTATCAAGGCTGTACCGGCAGCGGCCACCGTAACCGGGGAGGCTTGGGTTCAGGAGGCGAAAATGCAGCTGTCATATCACTTACTATTTCTACCTATTCTCGGTCTAATTTCTAACTATACTATACTCTTTTCATTACTTTTTCTTGACCAGCATCACCCGTTGAGTAATAGTCATGAGTGACTGTATCAACGTAAAGATGTAGATGTAGATGGTGTTTACTGCTGCACATCGCCTAGCATTAGCTGCATCTCATGCTGTTAAATTTGTTTCTCATATGGAATACTACTCCAGACCAGCACATTCAGGTATTTTCACAACTCGGCAATGCAGTCAGACTGAGGATCATTCAGGACCTGCTGAAGCTAACACAACTTAGTTTACACAGGTGCGTTCAGTGCGGTGGCTCAGCCTTGAACAAGCTGTTCGTTGTATATCGCACATACCCAGCTCTAGTGATGACATTGGAACGGGAAGCTACAGTCGAGCCTGCTGCAAAGGGTCTGCTTCATGAGGTTCACCAGTTCAAATTTATAGCTATATCCCATCTTATGATGGATATATTGCCACTAATAACACACCTATCAGAGAAATTTCAGCCTGCAGCAGTCGACTTCAGTGTTGCAAGACCACATATTCAAAGCACATGATTGTGAAAGTCTGAGAGACTTGCTAGAAGTTGATGGTGTCTTTGTAGACAAGTTATATAGGTTTGTTTCAGGTACAGCTGACAAGGTCACCTATCACAGACCACTGGCAGAATCTGACTGTAAGCAGGTAAAAGAGCACATTCAACAAAACATAGACTTTAAAGGGTTTAGTGAGAGTGAAATTGAGTCAAGTGACGTGGATGATGACCGTGGAAAAAATGTTGGCTATGAACCAGAACTGAGATTTTACACACAACAGAAATGCATTCTGGTCAGTTGTGCACCACATTACACTGACAGACTGGTGGAAACTATTGAGGACAGATTCGGTGAATCTGAAATTCTATGCCATTTCAGATGCCAACAAACATATTCTCAGCAGACCCTCTAGCAAAATACAGACTTCAAGACTTTAACACACTTACAGAACATTTTGAATGCAATCTGCCAGAACCAGATCACATTCGAAGGGAATGCCAGATGTACAAGTGACTGGTAAAAGGCAGCTACAGCAACAGCAGTTTATGTGAAGTGCTGTGTGTTTTGCTGAAGGGAAATTATTTCCCAAGTCTATCAGTTCTAGTTAAGTGCTGTGTTGCCATTCCAATGACAAGTGTGTAATGTGAGAGAGGGTTTAGCACCCCAAAATATAATGAAAAGTAAGTCCAGAACATCACTGAAGTGCAGAACTCTGGATTATCTAATTCTTATGAGGATTTCAGAAGATGGACACTCCATAAAAGATTTTGATTTCAACAGATCACTTGCAAAATGGAAGGCATCTAAAATCAGACAGATGTATGCATCTTAACCCACTTGTGCCCAGTGACCCTTAAAATGGATGCAGGCAAATAGTGTATACCCAGATCAGAGCTAGGGCTCCTGAAGGAGCCCTCTGATCAGGGTCTGCACGGTTTGCTGAAGCCACCGATATCAATGGCTTATTCCAACAATATTTTGTTAGCAGTGCCCCCTCAACATGAAAAATAGAGGCTTTCCATAATAAAATTTGGACGAGTTTTCTTCAAATAATATGGGTCTAAGTGGGTTAAGCAGCAGTATTGACAACATCATAAAATGTACATTTATGGTATGACCTAGATCAGATGTCAGCAGCATCTGATTAATGTCTTCACTGTTTGCAACTTTAAATTCCAATTTGACAAACAGTGCAGACTTGACCGAAAGAAGTGTTTTTGTGTCTAGTGGTAGTTTTGCAAATCTCAAAAGTACCTTTTCTCAGGGTGTTGCTCAGTTACATATCAGTAACTATTGCTGTCATTTTTAATTATTTCAAGACATTATTTGATTTGAATTTATTAATGTATGTACCTTAGATGTGCACTGGAAGTTATTCAAACGTACAGCTGTATATGCTTATTAACCCTTTCCTTCATGTAAATGCTTTTTACGCCTTTAATTGCAAACAGGATTGTCCCAGATCAGATGGCTCCTACAGGGTCTGCTTTGTTTGACAATCTGATTACACAGTTCCTACCAATACCAATTAATCCCGTGTAAATATGCCAATTCAGGTAATGCGTATTAATTAATGATGTCATATGTTGCATGATTATGCAACAGAGAAAGAGTTAACCCTTTCCCTCATACAAACGTGTTTTCACGCATTTGCAAACAGAGTCTGCTCTGTTTGCTAATATAATTTGATAGATCTGGTTCTTTAGTTTCCAAAATGGCTACAAAATCCAACCTTCCCTGTTTCATTATAACTATTTTGTTTGCGAATAGTCAGTAGGTATTTAAATTTGGAATAAACATAGAAGAGGGAAAGGGTTAAGCTGTACATATACATCACAAGAAAAGGCTCATTTGTGGTAACAAACAGTGTAGACCTAGACAGTATCTGATTAAGATCTACACTGATTGCAATTTTATCACCAGCTTTTCATTTTATCCAAATTTAATGTTATAATTTATCAGTATCTATTGTGTTTGTTGGTTTAACAGAAGCTTATTAGCATATAGATCTGACATGTCGTTTTTATTTATAGATGACCCGTAGATTGGGATAATACCACTATTGTTTTAGGTGAGCTCAGCATTTTACTATTTCAACTAAAACTAATTAATTTAATCACTACAATGTATAGGCAATCAGACATCGAGTCTATAACCAACTGCACGAGCTTCACGAGAAATTAATTCGAAAACCCTTTTGTATAGAATGGAATAGTTTGGAAAAACAAACAAATCTATGAATAACAAGAGTGCCAGTGGGCACAATATACGCCCGTCGAGGTTTTGTTCAACATAAACTAACGTATTTGCTAAATTCTAAGTCCAATTTTGCGACCAAGTTTCAAGGTTGTAAATAGGCATACTTTAACAAAAAACCTTAACCAAAAATTCTAAATTAAAAAGTGCCATAATTGTGTCTAAATGCATGAGATGAAGATGAAGCTTCTGATGGTGAACAAATGTTTCAAGTTTAAAAGCTTTATCTGAAAGGATTATGTAAATAAAACCTTAACCAAACATTCCAAGCTAAAAAGCGTCATAATTATGTCGAAATGCTTGTAAGTTAAAAGGGGGCATAATTCTGTCAAAATGTTGGACAGAGTTATGTACTCTTGCCTACAGGTAAAGCTTGTGATGGTGAACAAGTGTTCCAAGGTTAAAAGCTTTATCTCAAAGGGTTATGTAAATAAATGGACTTTAACAAAGCCTTAACCAAAAATTCTAAGTTAAAAAGGGGCATAATTCGGTCAAAATGCTTGACAGAGTTATTTTCTCTTGCCTACAGGTGAAGGTTGTGATGGTGAACAAGTGTTCCAAGTTTAAAAGCTTTATCTAAAAGGGTTATGTAAATAAATGGACTTTTAACAAAACCTTAACCAAAAATTCTAAGTTAAAAAGGGGAATAATTCTGTCAAAATGCTTGACATAGTTATGTACTCTTGTCTACAGGTGACGATTGTGATGGTGAAGAAGTGTTCCAAGTTTAAAAGCTTTATCTCAAAATTTTATGTAAATAAATGGACTTTAACAAAGCCTTAACCAAAAAGTTAAAAAGGGGCATAATTCGGTCAAAATGCTTGACAGAGTTATTTTCTCTTGCCTACAGGTGAAGGTTGTGACGGTGAACAAGTGTTCCAAGTTTAAATGCTTTATCGCAAAGGGTTATGTAAATAAATGGACTTTTTCCACATAAATTGAGGTTAACATTTTTGCTTAACGCAAATGCTAAATTCTAAGTCCAATTAAGCGACATTGACCTTGGATAAATGAGCCTGGACTTGGCAGGCTACTGTAGCATGTCTAGATAAAGATTGTGGTTAAATTTGGGAAGGATCCACCAAGCGGAACTTGAGTTAGAAATGTTACAGACAGACAGACCGGTTAACATTTTTGCTAAACGCAAATTCTAAGTCCAATTGTGTGACCTTGACCTTGGATAAACAAACCGGGACTTGGCAGGCTACTGTAGCATGTCTAGATAAACATTGTGGTTAAATTTGAGAAGGATCCACCAAGGGGAACTTGAGTTAGAGATGTTACAGACGGACAGACAGCCAGACGGACAGACAGCCAGACGGACAGACAGTGCCATTCCATAATACGTCCCGTTTTTTCAAACGCGCGTATAAAAACGACAGGTCACTCCTACTTGCTAATATTTTATTTTGAATGTATAATTTATGAGTTACATGTTACATTACTTGGACCATATTAAAACATTTTAATAATATATTGTTTATTTTCCATTTATCAAATTTGAAATATCGGTAATTCTGAATATCAATTATGTCTCAGAAATGTTCCAATCCTTTTGCAAAGAAAAGATAACAATACAATATTGTAAGATTTGGTATAGTTCGATTTCGAGTGCACTTTTCTATTTATAGAAGTTGCAACCATTCTAATTCATGGGTAAGTGGACAATGGTTGTCACAAGAAGCTCGTAGTAATCGTACAGTATTAGTATATACAGTAAAACCTCTCTATAACGGCCACTAAATTACGTCAAGTATTTTGTGTTAAAGGCAGGTTGCTGCTTAAAGCAAGGTGAAAGTAAAACAGAACGCTCCTATAGGAGCGTTCTGTTTAATTTTCACCTTGCTTTAAGCAGCCACCTGCCCTAAACACCAACTAATTAACACAATTTAGTGGCCGTTATAGAGAGGTCTTACTGACAGGGTTGGGCGGTAAATACCGGGGGCGGTAAATACCGCTGGTAAATACCGGTATTTACCGGTCCGGTAAATACTCCCAAAATGGCCAATACTGGCATTTACTGGCAAATACTCCAGAAAAGGTGGAATATATATTATTTCTTTGACCAGTAAATGCCAGTAAGTGCCAGTAAATGCCAGTAAATCCCGGTATTTACCGGTATTTACCGCCGGCATGGTAAATACTCATAAATGCCGGCATTTTGCCAACCCTGCTTACTGTATATGCTTATTACTTGTCTGTATTACCACAGGTAACTCCGGAACAAATACATGGTTTGTGACGCATTTTACCTCTACGGGTGGACTGATCCTAAAGGTCACAGCTCACGGGTCAAAATCGAACTATATATCTAATAGAATTTTTTTTATTCCGATCATAGTAGCACATGAATAGTATAATTTGAAGGCTTTCAGCGCTTGTCCGTATCACTTCTCTCTGAGGTCACTCACTTCTCCCTAATATTGGGCTGAGGGAGTAGTCACTTCTCCCTTAAAATTTCGCTATAATTTAGCTTGAGCCCTGTATGGATACAAGCTGTTTGCAGAGGTAATCATGGATCTGCCCATAGCAGGCTATAAGGTAAAAGCCTTTTGTACCCCTTTTCCTCTACCTCCTGTTCTATTCCCTATTTCAAGTCAGAAGAAATGAGTTTCGTGAGATGTTCACATATAATATTGCCCTTTACTGCATTAGAATAACAAGGACCCAAGGTATTAAAAACTTCTGAGTCTGAAATCATTCTCAAGTATCTGAATGGTCAGATGCTTGAGAATGATCTCAGACTCGAGCAAAAGGTTTTATAACCTCGGGGCCAGGTCCTACATGCACAAACAGGCATCTGAAGCACCTAAGTGACCTTTGATTTTAATCTACAGAAACCCTTTCAAAGTGGAATGGCCCATCAGTGTTTAACTCTTTCGGCGCCAATGTCGTCTGTTGGCACCAGTCCCAGGTCATATGCCGCCTTTTCAATGCGGCATCTGACCTGGGACTTCACTGTTTTCTGTATTATTTTAGCCCAAGCATACAGGTTTTTAAAAACAAATGTTTTAACTAATATACCTTTATTATTTAGTTTAGAAATTATATTTAATATGAAATTATTATTGCAGACGACACTTTTAAATTTGGCGCCAAGAGTTAACTACACAGTCCATTCAGTATAAGCTTAAATTTGCAAGAGAGCCTTGAATCATTCAGAATGACAAACTGTGCAGTCCTCACCAGAGAGCTCCTCTAGCACCTTCTGATCTGGGTCTGCACTGATAGCAAATGCTGATCAGTAATGAATTCATTTTTAGGGTTAACAGTGTAGATGCGAATTTCTAAATCCAAAAAGGTCAATAACTTGGGCAAAATTCACCAGTTATGTAACAGGTCATAAAAATAAAGGGTCATGACTCCAAAGTTTTGAAATCAAGAATTATGGTTCTTATGTAGGGGCTTTCTCCTCAATGAGATCTACCAACTTATGAAAGTACAAATATGAGTAATGCAGGAAACACCACATACAAAACAAACAGCCGCCTGAACAGCACCACAAGAAAACAAACAAGAGCACCGCAAGTGGGTGCAACACTCGTCTGTCGTCATTGTCAAGATGAATATGCATACCAACAAGAGCTGTCCGCAGACAGCGCGCTCCACTTTCTTTAGTGCTGGATAGTGTAGTGGAAGTCTAAGTCAGAAAGGGAAGATAACAACAGCAAAATTAATTTTAGGGTTACCTGCCCTTGTGAAATGGGTCCCCCTTGTAATAGTTAATATGTATACCAAAGATGAACCAAATATCTTTGACAGTTTCTGAGACATGGACCTGAATATAAAACTGAACCAACAATGAAAATTCTAAGTCGAAAAAGGGGCATAACTATGGCAAAATTAATTTTAGGGTTACCTACCCATGTGAAATGGATTCCCCTTGTGATAGTAAACATACATACCAAATATTTTTGATGGTTTCTGAGAAAAGGACCTTAACAAAAAGGTGCTGGATAGTGTAGTTGAAGACTAAGTCAGAAAGGGGAGATAACAACAGCAAAATTAATTTTAGGGTTACCTGCCCTTGTGAAATTGGCCCCCTTGTAATAGTTAATATGTATACCAAAGATGAACCAAATATCTTGGACAGTTTCTGAGACATGGGCCTTAACATAAAACTTAACCAACAATGAAAATTCTAAGTCGAAAAAGGGGCATAACTATAGCAAAATTAATTTTAGGGTTACCTACCCTTGTGAAATGGGTTCCCCTTGTGATAGTAAACATACATACCAAATATGAACCAAATATCTTTGATGGTTTCTCAGAAAAGGACCTTAACAAAAAGGTTAACCAACGCCGACGCCGACGAGAGGGTCATGACAATAGCTCCACTTTTTATACCCCCCTTTTGAAAAAATGGGGGTATATTGCTTTGCACATGTCGGTCGGTCAGTCTGTCGGTCGGTAGGTCGGTCGGTAGATCGATGGTTTCCGAACGATAACTAATAAACGACTTGGTCTAGAATCTTCAAACTTGCTGTGGTGGTTGGTCATGACAAGTAGATGAACCCTATTGTTTTTGAGGTCACTAGGTCAAAGGTCAAGGTCACCATGACCTAAAATGGTAAAATAGTTTCCGATCAATAACTGCTCAAGGGTTTGGCTTGGGATCTTCAAACTTGCTGTGGTGGTTGGTCATGACCACTAGATGGCCCCTATTTATTTTGAGGTCACTAGGTCAAAGGTCAAGGTCACCATGACCGTAACTAGTTAAATGGTTTCCGATCAATAACTGCTCAAGGATTTAGCTTAGAATCTTCAAACTTGCTGTGGTAGTTGGTCATGACCACTGGATGACCCTTATTGTTTTTGAGGTCACTAGGTCAAAGGTCAAAGTCACCATGACCTTAACTGGCAAAATGGTTTCTGATCCATTACTGCTCAAGGGTTTGACTTAGGATCTTCAAATTTGCTTAGGTGGTTGGTCATGACAACTAGATGAGACCTATTGTTTTTTGAGGTCACTAGGTCAAAGGTCAAGGTCACCATGACCTTAACTGGTAAAATGGTTTGCGATCAATAACAGCTCAAGGGTTTGGCTTAGGATCTTCAAATTAGCTGTGGTGGTTGGTCATGACCACTAGATGACCCCTATCGTTTTTGAGGTCACTAGGTCAAAGGTCAAGGTCACCAGGACCTTAACTTGTAAAATAGTTTCTGATCAATAACTGCTCAAGGGTTTGGCTTAGGATCTTCAAATTTGCTTAGGTGGTTGGTCATGACAACTAGATGAGCCCTGTTGTTTTTTAGGTCACTAGGTCAAAGGTCAAGGTCACCATGACCCTAACTGATGAAATAGTTTCCGATCAATAACTGCTCAAGGGTTTGGCTTAGGATCTTCAAACTTGCTGTGGTGGTTGGTCATGACCAATAGATAATCCCTATTGTTTTTGAGGTCACTAGGTCAAAGGTCAAGGTCACCATGACCTTAACTGGTGAAATGGTTTCCAATCAATAACTGCTCAAGGGTTTGGCTTAGGATCTTCCAACTTGCTGTGGTGGTTGGTCATGACAACTAGATGACCCCTATTGATTTTGAGGTCACTAGGTCAAAGTCATCATGACCTTAACTGATGAAATGGTTTCCAATTAATAACTGCTCAATGGTTTGGTTCGGGATCTTCAAACTTGCTGTGGTAGTTGGTCGTGACCACTAGATGACCCCTATAGTTGTTGAGGTCACTAGGTCAAAGGTCAAGGTTACCATGACCTTAACTTGTGAAATGTTTTCAGATCAATAACTGCTCAAGGGTTTGGCTTAGGATTTTCAAAGTTGCTGTGGTGATTAGTCATGACTGCTAGATGACTTCTATAGTTGAGGTCACTAGATCAAAGGTCAGGGGGTCTGGGGGGGTATACATGTTTTACAAACATCTCTTGTTGAAAAGGTGGAGCTAAAAATGAAGGTTGTAAATGAAAAATTAAAGAAGTTATGGTCAATGTTAAGATTTCGGATGACAACAACGACGACGCGGACACCAGAGATACGACAATAGCTCGCGATTTCTTCAAAACAGACGACCTAAAAATGTACATAACTACCAAAACACAAAGAGATGCACTAAGACAAAACTGTGTCCATAGGACACTGATGCCCCCACTACAGAATTTTTGTCAAAGAAAGTAAAGGCCATAATCATGTATGCAACGAATGAAGCCATTTACATGGCTATCAAACTTGACCCAGATATAATGGCCCCAAACATGTGTAAAGTTTGGTGTGGATTGGACAACTACTTAACAAGAAAGAGTCTGGACAATATATTTTTGAAGTTATTTTTGCAAATAAAGGGCCGCAACTCATAAACTACTGAAACTATTTACATAGCTATCGAACTTGACCAAGATATAATGGCCCAAAACATGTGTGTACAGTTTGGTGTGGATTGGACAAATACTTTCCAAGAAAGACTCCGGACAAGATATTTTTAGTCATTTTTGCAAATAAAGGACAGCAACTCCAAAACAAATGAAGCTAAATACATGGCTATTGAACTTAACCAAGATTTAATGGCCATAAACATGTGTGTAAAGTTTGGTGTGGATTGGACAAACACTTTCCAAGAAAGAGTCCGGACAAGATATTTTTATGCCCCCCCCCCCCCCCAACGGCGGGCATTTAGTAATCGCATTGTATGTCCTTCTGTCTGTCCTTCCATCCGTCCGTCCCAAATTTCGTGTCCCTTCTATAACTTTTTTTTTATCTGTGAATGGATTTCAAAATAACCTGTTAACCTGCTCACCGCACAAAGACGACGTGGGCCTAGTGTTTCACAAACACATCTTGTTAAAGTCATTTTTGCAAATAAAGGACCGCAACTCCTAAACGAATTAAGCTATTTACATGGCTATTGAACTTGACCAAGGTTTAATGGTCACAAAAGTGTGTAAAGTTTGGTGTGGATTGGGCAAATACTTTCCAAGAAAGAGTCCGGACAATGTATTTTTTAAAGTCAAATAAAGAGCCGCAAAGAGGGCAGCGTGATTGCCAACTGTAAAAGGGTTGACAACCAGACATGCAGTATGTTGTAGTACTATAAGATCATATCCCTTTTTAATGAATGTTTTAACATATTTGATGAACAAAGTGAGAAAATGGGTATGTCCAATAATTTTACAAAGTTTGTAAATCACATCACCATAAAATTCAGGATGTGAAATACCGTGTCGCTGGAGCGCCTTAAGATTACATTAATTCTGTACCTGCCAATAACTGAGAGATTTCAATAATAAAATTTTGAGAATGTTTTTCTTAGATTATGATATCTATATCCTTGCTTAAGCAGCTTTTCAGTTAAAATGAGATTTCGACTGTTAAAACTGTCAACAGAAGAACAAGCTCTAAGAACAAGCTCTAGCGAAACAAATAAGTTGAGATATATAAACGCCGTAAGATGGGACACGGAGAATATCTCCGTCAACATGATGGAAATTTACAATACAAAATCAAAATCATCTCTTTTGTCATATATTTTAGAAGAAATCGTTCCATTGTCTAGATAAAAAAAAGCTGCATAAGTGTCCGAAGGGTTAGCTTTATTCAATTTGAGGGTTTTTTTGGTAAATGGTACATTGTAGGAATCAAAATGTCAAAGAAAGGGTTATCTAACTTAAAAATATTCAAATATCGGAAAGTTTCAATGGAGGCTTTTATGACATCTTCTTGTGATTGTGGGTTCAAACTTAACATGAGATCTCTCTCATAGCAGTACAAAAACAAATCGGTGACTAGTGGTGCAAAATTACCCATAGGAATACCAGTCACCTGACGATATATAGCATTCCCATAAGGCCATAACGTATGAATATGTTATCCAGAAGAAAGGTAAGTGATTCGCAAACTTCTGTGCAAGTCTAATTGATGTAAATTTCATTGGCTCGTCAGTAAAGAAAGCTTTTTCAGCATTACATGCCAGAAATTATGTTTTTTTCTCGGGCAAATATTTTCTGGATGAAGTTAGTAAGTTTATCTTTCAATTAAATCATGAGGAAGGGTTGTGTACAAAGTAGAAAAAATCGTATGTTGATACCTCTTATACTTTTTGAGTAATGTGCTACATTTAAGTTTTTGCACGCCAGCGACTACATCCCAGTGATCACAATAGGCTCAATGTTTCTTTGAAACAGGCGAGCTAAAAAACAAGACTACCAAAGAACCATTCCTGTGAAGGTCTGGTCATATTTGATCCAGCGGTTTAGGAGATACCGTTTAAGTAATTTATAATGAAACAGTGAAAAGAACAAAGTCTGACATTACTTAACAAAGTTTTATTTCATGTCATCTATATAACATTCACAAATGAAAATATCACACAAACCTGACATACTAACGGTCTTACTGTATGTATGCATGTACATAGAACAAATCGAAAGGTCTCACTTTTAACCAATCAGTACATGTACCATCTATATATTTAGCATTTTGATATAATTATGGCTTGCATTACCCTTTTCACTTAAAAAAAAAAGTTTAATCATCATACTTCTGAGAAAGTAAAATCTTTTTTAATTCTGTATCTAAGATATCAGTTCACAAAAGTGGCTCATGGCAGATTGATTAAATAGTCTCTGTATTGCCTAAACACTAGTTTGTTATCCAATCATCCAGTTCACATCTCCAATAAAATGTCTCCTGATCCACAAATCTAATTATCTGAAAATAAAAGAGAACAAAAAATTATTTCCTGTTTTTCTCCCATCACCAGACCAATTATTTTCAGATACCATACAGCTTGCTCTCTCCATTTCAAATTTCAAGGAACCCAAGAAATAACTTGGGACTTCTTGAAGTTAATTTAATACAGTATATTTGTTGCCAACGCGTATGCTTGTTGTTGCTGGGGGGGAGGGGATGACATGTAAATGAGACATATAGGCTTTAGATCTGACATGTTATTTTTATATATAGATCATAAACTTTGTACAGATAACCTGCTGAAAAATCTTGCACATCGTTTATCATACATCTCTCTAATATAAAACGGGGATTTCCCAAACGCAACTTTTATGCATCAGGGACGCAAGTTTTAGACACAGGACTCCTGTGTGCATCCTCAGGACTCGCAAAAGGCTAAATTCACCCTGAAATTAAACTCCTTTTTCCCACCAAGTTCGGCAGTATGAAGTAATGGGTTAAAGTATAAAATCAGTAAAGTTTGCTGTTTACGCCTATTTTCCATGATAGCATAATCAATTTTAAAGGTTTCAAACACTTGGAACTCTAAAAAATCCAAGGGACTCTCAAATTGAACAAGAGTACCGCATATGGTACATAATACGCCCACTTGCAAACTTTCTCTGATTCAACATGCCTTATAAGTGTTGACATTTTCTAATCTGTGCTTCAGATCTTGATTTCCATATTAAGGTGATACTATTTTTTTAAAAAATGAAGTGAATATCTTATTTAATAAAAAAAGTTACAGCTAATCCTCATTTTTGCAGATTTTTGTAAAGTGCAACGGCCATAACTCTGTAAAGACAAACTGAATGAACCTCAAAATAAACTCAGCTTCAAATTTTGTTGCTTAAAACATTTGTGTTAAGTTTCATTTATATCATTTTAATAGTTTCCCCAGAAAACAACAGACAAACTAAAAGTTGACCGACAAACAAAGCAACGAACACACAAAGTTCAAGGACCATAACTTTAGAATAAAATGACATCAAAACCCCGCAATATATGTGAAAATTCATATTAAGGTTTAACTATATAAAAAAATTGAAGTAAATATCATTTCAAATGAAAAAGTTATGGCCATCCTCTTATTTGCATAGATTTGCATTATTTTTTTAAAGTGCAAGGGCCATAACTCCGAAACAACATATCAAATGATCCTCAGAATCGAATTAGCTTCAGGTCTTGATGCATTAAACATGTGTATGAAGTTTCATGAATATCTGTCAAACAGTTTTGCCAGAAAACAGCGGACAAACTATATGCATATATTTGCATTATTTTTTAAGAAAAAGGGCCATAACTCCGAAATCACAAATCAAATGATCCTCAGAATCAATTCAGTTTCAGATCTTGATGCATTAAACATTTGTGTGAAGTTTCATTAATATCTCTCAAATAGTTTTCCCAGAAAACAGCGGACAAACTATTTGCATGTATTTGCATTATTTTTTAAATACAAGGGCCATAACTCCGAAACGACAAATCAAATGAACCTTAGAATTGACTCAGCTTCAGATCTTGATACATTAAACATTTGTGTGAAGTTTCGTTAATATCTCTCAAATAGTTTTTCCAGAAAACAGCGGACAAACTATTTGCATATTTTTTAAGGACAAGGGTCATAACTCCGAAACGACAAATCAAATGAACCTCAGAATCGACTCAGCTTCAGATCTTGATGCATTAAACATTTGTGTGAAGTTTCATTAATATCTCTTAAATAGTTTTCCCAGAAAACTGCGGACAAACTATTTGCATATTTTTTAGGACAAGGGCCATAACTCTGAAATGAAAAATCAAGTGAACCTCAGAATCAACTCAGCTTCAGATCTTGATGCATTAAACATTTGTGTTAAGTTTCATTAATATCTGTCAAATAGTTTTCCCAGAAAATAGCGGACAAACAAAATGTTGACGGACGAACGAACGAACAGACGGACAGGGCCACGACCACCTTTATTAGGTGGGCGTATAAAAAGTAGGGGTGCCTCGGATCCCCAATTCCAAATTCAGAGGGAAATCCCTGATAAAATATATCATCAAGCCACCAGATGGGTTATCTTTGGGCACTTGATGTAATTTATAAATGCCAATAGGTAACTTATCTCTAGTGCAAAGGAAGTTAAATGTGGCCAGTCAATTTTGACATCAGGGGCATAATTTATAACATGGTTCATACAGACTTTCCCAACACAAAATCAGGGCCTTTTAAGGGACTCCATTCACTAAATTTAGGGTCTCAAATTATGTCACAGCTTACGGTATGTTTTTGACTATAACTCATGTCTAATAAGAAGTACACTTACACCTACCTTATACTTAACTGTTTTAAGCTCTGTTACCTTGTCAATGATCTTACTTTCCAGCTTTGTATTTAGAACACATTCCCAAATGAATCCCCCCACCCCTCCAAACTTCTCATCGGATTTACATTGATCTCAAAAACGACCCCGAGTGAAACAAATTCGGATTTCCGCAGATAATTCTCATCCCTGAATTATTATACATTTGAAATGAAAATTATGGCCAGGAAATCTTAACTTTTAGGGCCAGTGTGAACAAATATATGGCCTTTTTAGGGCCCATCTTCAAATTTAGGGACTTTTCAAGACACCTGTCCAAATTTAGGGCCTTTTCAAGACTGTATGAACCATGTATAAAACTTTTTAGAGGACCTGCAGTTGATGCTATGTACCAAAGATGAAAGCTAAGAACCCTGCAGATTCAGAAGATTTTTACAGGTTCAACTTGTATACGACTGACGACACATGATGCACAACATACGCCGACGGACATCAGGCAATCACAAAAGCTCACCCTAAGCACTTTGTGCTCTCATGGTGAGCTAATAAAAGCAACCATCATGCACTTCCTATTTGCGCTCTCATAAACATGTCAAAGGATTAACTGGTCCAGGTGAACTAAAAACATCATTTGAGTGTCAGCCCCGAGTCAGGATAAGAAACATAAGATATAGTTAACCCTTCTCCTCTTGCATAATCATGTAAGAAATAATGACAATATGCACATTTATTTTATTTATTAGCTTAAATCAGAGCTACAGATAAAGGTGCGTACACAATAATTAAAATTGTCATTTCTCTACCAAACCCTATGTTGTGACCACTCTTTAGAATCGTCTCAAAGAGACGATTCTAAAGAGTGGTCACAACATAGGTTTTGGTGGAGAAATAAAGAAGTTATTTGGAAATGTTTTAATTTACGCATCTTATCTGGACCGTTGCTTAAATTTTATAATAGTTGTATATGTACAGTTGTGCACATGATAATTTTGATATTGGTAGAAACTGTAGAGATCTATAAGCCTATCATAATTTCATAAGCAAACAGAGCAGACCCTGATCAGATGGCTCCAATAGCATCTGTCTGATCTGGATCTACTTTGTTTGCAATCGCGAGGAAAGGCTTTATATTGAGGGAAAGGGTTAAGTAATTCAGTGGTCCATCTGAATCAGGAACTGCTTGCCTTTACTCCAGATACATGTATGCCTTTGCAAACACAGTAAGTCGAGATCAGATGGCTTTTTTAGTGGCTATCAGATCAGGGTCTGCTCAATCTAAACTTTCTGCCATGACCAAAAATAATTCCAGTTTTAATATGCCACTGTCAAACAAATGATCTAATTAATATTGATGATGCCATTATTCCTTACAAGAGCAACTCATGAAACTAGAGGTTTTGATTTTGTCACAAAAACAGACGTCTGCCCGGTCATTCTCATTCCAATACAGAAGTGTAATGTCTTTAACTCCAAAGTTATCAGGGGTAGACAATTCAAACTAGAACTATCACTGAAGGTGATTAATACCCCCACAAACGTGACTGTCACATGAAAAAGCTTTGTACAATTTGAAGGGGCATAACTCTGTAAGAACTAGAACTATCACTGAAGGTGATTAATACCCCCACAAACGTGACTGTCACATGAAAAAGCTTTGCACAATTTGATGGGCAGAACTCTGTAAGGAAAAAGATAAACTGGAAAACTATAATTGGATGCGCATTTTCTCCTTATGATAAAGCATCATGTCAAGTTTCATTGAATTCTAGTCAGTGTTTACTTAGAAACAGCGTGGAATAAGAGTCAACAGAAGGACCAGCACAAAACTTTTAAACAAAGGGGCATAACTATGTAAGAAAATAAATCATCTGGAAAACTTTAACTGGATGTGCATGTTCTCTTTATGACAAAGCATCATGTCAACTTTCATTGGAATCCAGTAAGCAGTTGCTAAGAAACGACAGAAAAAAAAGTCAACAGACTGACCAACAGACCAAAATTAAAAGGGACATAACTATGTAAGGAAACAGATAAACTGTAAAACTATTATTGGATGGGCATCTCCTCTTCATGATTAAGTATCATGTCAAGTTTCATATGATTCCAGTCAGCAGTCCATGAGAAACCGTGCAGACTTTTATCAGTCAGCAGTCCCTGAGAAACCGTGCGGAATAAAAGTTAACAGACAGACCAACACAAAACTTTTAAACAAGGGGCATAACCTTGTGTAAGAAAATCAATTGGCTTTTAAAGGTTCAAATTGTTGACGCGGAACGACGAACGCCGACGGACGAAGGACATCAGGCGATCACAAAAGCTCACCCTGAGCACAAAAGGACTCTAGTCCTACTGGTTTCAGAGATGCATGTGACACAAAGTTTCTCTAAATTTAAGTTATCTTATCAGGGGCAATAACTCAACAATTATCAGGGGGAGACATTTCAAAAACACCAGGTGCACAACAACTCATGCTGGTGAAAATTCCTGTGAAGTTTGGTGACTCTAGCCCTACTGGTTTCAGAGATACGTGTGACACAATTTTTATGACAGGCAGATGGACTGACGGACAACTATGGCAAAAACAGTATGTCTCCCCATAAATTGGGGAGCCATAATAAAGGGTTAACACAGATCATGTAATTTGCAAAAGATTCAATCATGTAGAGTGCAAAAGATTCAATCTTACCACTCCATTTCCCTACTATTTCTCCTCTTCCTTGAACTGTTTGTTATAAATTGGTATTTGTTTAACAATAACTTTCCAGTCACTCAGGATTAAAAAAGCTGCTACTCCAAGACCTCCTGCAATTGACAATGGACTCTTCCTGCACCAAAACAGAAAAGAAAGAAAACAATTCAATGTCTTTATGTAAATGAAGCAAAACAAAAGTAAATGCTTGCTGCATTTAACCCTTTCCTTTATACAAACGCTTTTCCACGCAGTTGCAAACAGAGTAGACCCAGATGAGACCACTCCTATAGGAGCAGTCTGTCCAGGGTCTGCTCTGTTTGCCAATGGAATTTGATACATGTAGATCCGTTTCTTTACTTTCTAAAGTGGCAACAATGTTCCATCTTCCATTATAACTATTTTGTCCATGAATATTCAGTAAGTATTGAAATTTGGAATAAATGTAGAACAGGGAAAGGGTTAAATCACAGGGGGGGCAATATATACATAATACAATAAAAAAAGCCGGATTTTTTGTGTTGATCTTGACCCAATTTCGTGTATCCTTATATATCAACTGAAAGGCCTTCACCCAAGCTATCTGCATACCAAATATAAATTGTCTAGCCAATGTAGTTCAGAAGTTATAACAACATTTTAATGACAGCCAATGTTTCAAATTAGTGACCTTGACCAGATTTCAGGCATCTTTATGTCATCCATAAGGTCCTTATCAAAGCTATCTGAATACCAAAAGTGAATGGCCCAGCACTCGTGGATCAGAAATTATAGCAAAATGTTAAAGTTTGTTAAAAACAGTCAAGTTTTCAATATAGTGACCTTGACCCAATTTCATGTATCCTTGTATCAAATGAAACGCCTTCAACAAAGCTATTTGTACACCAAAGATGAATTTGCCTAGCATTTGTAGTTCAGAAGTTTTAGCAATGTTAAAAAGTTTGTTAAAAACGGCAAAGTTTTGGAAATAGTGACCTTGACCTGATTTCATGTATCCTTGTATCAAGTGAAAGGCCTTCACCCAAGCTATATATATACCAAATATGAATTGCCTAGCATTTGTAGTATAGAAGTTATAGCAATGTTAAAGTTTGTTAAAAACGGGAAAGTTTTGGAAATAGTGACCTTGACCTGATTTCATGTATCCTTGTATCAAGTGAGAGGCCTTCACCCAAATTATCTGTATACCAAATATGAATGCTCTAGCATTTGTAGTTCAGTAGTTATAGCAATAATAAACTTTTTTTAAAAATGGCAAAGTTTTGGAAATAGTGAACTTGACCTGATTACATGTATCTTATATCAAGTGAAAGGCCTTCACCCAAGCTATCTGCATACCAAATATGCATGGTTTAGCTTAAGTAAATCAGAAGTTATAAGCAATGTTAAGTTTTGGTAACAACAGCAAAGTTTTGGAAATAGTGACCTTGACCTGATTTCATATATCCTTGTATCAAGTGAAAGGCCTTTGTCCAAGCTATCTGTATACCAAATATGAATTGCCTAGCATTTGTAGTTCAGAAGTTATAGCAATGTTAAAGTTGGTTAAAAATGGTAAACTTTTGGAAGTAGTGACCTTGACCTGATTTTATGTATCTTTGTATCAAGTGAAAGACCTTCACCCAAGGTATCTGCATACCAAATATGAATGGTCTAGCTTAAGTAATTCAGAAGTTATAAGTAGGGATGGAGAATGGACCAAAATCATAATCGATTATCGAATTGAATCGAACATTTATTATCGATTAAAAATCGATAATTAATCGAATACTTTCAGAGATTCTGTGCATGTAAAGCTTGATGTAACAAGCTAATACCTAACTAAGCTTTTGTGTCAACCAAACAGTATGCTGTGACCATTCATTAGAATCATCTCGAAGAGACGATTTTAATGAATGGTCACAGAATACAGCTTGGTAGAGGCTTATTATAAAGGTAAACTACTTCATACAGTTGTATTCCCATTAAAACGCCTACAAAAATTACTGATGCTGCTGTACAGATTATACAGTCAGTAATCGATTATGGCAAAATTACTATCGATAGTAAATCGAAAATACTTTTTCGATCAATCATCGATTATAACTGATTATCGGAACAACACTAGTTATAAGCAATGTTAAAGTTTTCTTAACGACGGCACGCCGCCCGCCCGGTTTTCGCCAAACTATAAGCCGAATTTTTTTCAAAAATCCGGCTAATAACACTAAATCAACACAACCATTTTTTTTTACCTTTTAGACCATGTAGACCCACGAAATGGCCCCCTGTGGGTTAAATCATTGGTATTCTAATTGTTTTAATCCAATTTCAACAAGCATTTAGTATTGCCAAGCAATCCATCATCCCCCACCAGAGACTGCTCTTAGCTAACATTTCTATACTCCAAACAAATTTCCTTACAGACTTTCGATAAAATTGAGGTCACGGCCAAGGCCTTTAGAGACACCAAAATAGTATGTGACACTCTACCTTCCTGATATGCATCCACACAAGTAATTTTGAAATCCTAACTGCACTAAGATGCACTAATCTGTTTGCTAATAGAGCTTGATAGATCTGTCTCTTTAGTTTCTAAAATAGCTACAGTATTCCACCTTTCATATTTCATTATAACTATTTTTTCAACAAATATTCAGTAGGTACTGTACATGTATTGAAATCTGGAATAAATACAGAACTGGGAAAGGGTTCTAAATGTGACCCCTTTGAGCCCCGAGGACTGATAGACATTATTGGCACACAGATATAACAAGTGTGTTGATTTTGCCTGTGGAATGTTGTTCAACTCCAGAATTAAGGCTGGTCTTAGTTCATTTAGACAAGGAAATGCCGGTAATTGCCAGTAAATCCTGGTATTCACCACTGGAACGGGAAATATTCATAAATGCCAGCATATTGCCAACCCCAAATTAACATGTTGGTTTCTTTTCATAACACCAAAATTCAATGTCCAGTTTAGAGAGGTTTAAACCTTTCCTCTATAAATACGCCTTTCTACGCCTCTGTAATAACTACTCCTATAGGAGAAAATGCTCTACTTATCACAATGGTTTCAAACTACAAAATTATAAAATTTTACTTTTCTCTAATAAATGCTCTTTTTGGGTAGATTCATTCAAAGAGGTTGAGTCTAAAAATAGCCTATGGAGGAAAGGGTTAACTTTTGACCCAAAACAAACAGGTTCTGTAGGAGCTATATGACCAGAATCTGCGCTGTTTGTTTATGAAATATAGACCTATGTATATATATCTGCACTTAAACACAGCAGAAGTTACTTATTTTTTCAGTCATAGGAATTTGAAATTTTATCAATAAAACACAAAATAAGAGTATAATATGTGAAATTAGCCCCGTATCATAGATATAAACATGTGTTTTTATATATATCATACAGGCCAGGGCTATTATTGTGGTTCAGTATACTAAGAAACACCATGATCAGTCTATGCGAAAGTTGTTTAGATTCCACAGGACAGTGAAAAGTAATTTTACAGGACCGGACAGAAATTCACAGGACCGACAGATAAAGGAATAAAAATGTGTTGTTTCTGATACATTTTGTTGTTTAATATATTAACTATAATTAATGAATATAGACATTATATTTAAGTTAAGTAACACTTTCCACATTGCTAGTTAAATTTGGAAATAGTATAGGAAAATTTTCACAAACGGTATATAGTTTTACGTTTTTGATATTCATTATTGCAACTATCATGCCTATAAAATGTTTATTTTCAACTTCGTTTTAAAGTTTTTGAGGGATTCGCATTTTGATACAAGATACAAGAAGCTTTATTTTCAGTCAACTTTGAGAACAACTTTGGGGGATAAAAGAGCATTTTAAGGGATTCGATGTACAAACATGGGGTTTTAAAGACCTACGGGGTGGGGTGCGGCAGCCCCCATATGCACTTCATTATTGTTTATTTCTGGGGTCCGCTAAAGTAGAAGTCTCCCTAAAACAAATCTCGTTCCAAATTCAGTGCACATTGTTTCAAGTCCAATCCTTTTCAATATATGACCTAAAGCAAATAAGGTGTGACATTTTCTAAAAAAATGATTTTTCTTAAAACTTATTTTCTCTAGCTGCATTATATTGTAAAACCATCAAAATTAATACAAATCGATAGATTTTGAAGAAATGTGTGGACGTTTTTTTGAAAATGTTCTTTAAATTATCCATTTACCGCAAAATATTTAACGGACATGGTTAATTTGAGTAGCATGCAATAGTACTGTAATAGTAATATGATACTTAACTAATATATTCATAGTTACACAAGGTCTAAGTAGACACGTTTGTGTATTTTACATTGAGCAAACTAGCTAATCGATGATTTTTTCTGATGTTATTCAAGAAAATTGACAGAAAAATATCAATATTGACACAAAGAATTTCTGTTTTTAACATCAGAGACCATTTAGACTGCCAAATCATATTTTAGCAAGTAAAACAATACACTGTTAAGTGATCTGCCAAATTTTATATCTTTTACATTTACTTCTAAAAAGATATTAACATCTGAAGTAAGCTGTTAACCTAACCGTTAGGGTTGGGACATAATATGTTCATGTCATGTTGTTAAGAGTAAGTTGTTATTTGTACCTAAATATCCTCAGAAAGTATTAATATGATTAAGGGACGCTTTTTTTTTTATAAATATAACGATGAAAAATTACTGTTTTGGACTTAATCAAGATTCATTATATGGCTTGTTTGTCTAGAGAGAGGCTTAAATGTTGGAAACTTGATTTTCCTAAAGGCTTAAAACATCATTCCTAATATTTTACACCCTATTCCATGATACTGGTGAATGAGGGAAGAGTAAAAATGTATAATGATATAAACTTATTTGCATTTTGCAATAAAACAAGCTGACACATGTTTAACCTTAAAACCGTTAGGGTTGGGACACTTCTAAGGTTCAGATAAAATTGTTGATGTTATTCGACTACATTCAAAAATACTTCTATTTTGTTAAATTTAGTTGGCTATTCTTAATTTCTGATGAAATTCAATGTCCCAGGATGGGTTATTATTACTGTTCAGAAACTTGTACTTTCATTACTTGTATTTTTTCCTCATCATAATTATATCTCATAAAAAATTACTTCAGCACAAGTACATTTCCTCACATACATTATTAACAAATGTTGCAATGATAATGTAGTTTGATTTCCAATATTATTTTGAAACACCAGCCATAAGTATTTCTGTATTTGTTTGAATTTTCCACTACCTACCTTTGCGTTAGGGTTGGGACATTGACAGAAATAGTAAACCAATAATTGAAAATAAGAGGTTTTATAACTCAAAACTACTGAAATAATGTCCGAGTTACATTAAACCCAAACAATATTGTAACAAGAATGATGAAAGGAACAACGGTGCCATCAGCTGGACAAAAATTATGTCCCTTGAAGGCATCACCATTCCAAGAACTCACAGCTATAATTAGATTTGCTAAAAAAAATAGACCGACACATAAAGTCTATACTAAAGTTAATTCGAAATGAAAGTACTTACGTATGAAGCTGTGAATAAACCTTTGGAATACTTAAATACCAATGTTCATAGTTGTGGGCTAGTGTTAAAAATACCGTTAGGGTTGGGACAAAAACGTTAGGGTTGGGACAAGAATTTATGATGCAATAGCAGAAAGAAGGTTAGAAGTAAAGCTATTCCTTTTAGATAAGTATCTAAAATGAGGATAAAGGAATATAATCAAAGTGGTTAGACTTGCCAAACTAATTTCAATTACAAGCTGCATACAAATGATCAAGCTAACTGTTAAGCCGTTAGGGTTGGGACAAAAAATCATCTGTAAAGGAAACATGCCATTTTGTGCCATGTTTTCGTATGTAAATTCATAGATGAAAATCTAAAAGTGCATTGTGTCTGCCAATAAAGATACCACATTTCATACTTCTAAGCCTTCTTCTTTTTCATTAATGCACACATCCTTATAAAAGGTGTAGTTAAGGGTGTTTGGCTTCATTTTGGTACTTTTCAAAACATTATAGAAAAAAAATATAATGGGTCTAATGAATATTTTAATGGTTTACATTTGAATATTTATGTTCATTTTGTTGTTAAAACATTTAACATTATGAAAAGAACTGATAACAAAATTGTATCTCTATAAAACATTTTTTTAAAAAGTGAATGTCACGCCAAAACAGCTATTTTTTCAGAAATTCTGAGTTTTCAAATTTTCATATCTTTACAACGAATCAACCGATTTGCCTGAAATTTGAAACATGCATTGCTTCAGATTGGCTAAGTGTAAACTCAGGGCATTTATATATTACTGTGCTCTGTAGTTTCATTTATATTATGTACAACATTGGCTTCAGTGAAAATATTCCTTATTTGCTCTAGGCCATATAAAGAACAAATGGACAAAGGCCCATCACACTTAAAAACTTTACTTTAACTTGACACATTATTATGAAATGGTTCAAACTTAATATTATAGCATCATTCA